>OY855910.1:36880463-37260463 GCA_963693305.1 Meandrina meandrites
TTAAAGCAAAACCGTTGCGTTCCGATACAAACCCTTACAAATCGAATCTTTGTAACACAACACCGCTTATAAGCAAGAGTCACGTCCGAAGGTAATCTGATAGAGAGCTTGGGCTGCCTGTACATGTAGCAGGGACATTTAGCAGGGGCATGTCCCAGGGACATGTCGCAGGGACATGTTGCAGGGACATGCTTCAGGGACATGTTTCAGGGACAAGACGCAGGGACATGTTGCAGCGACGCGTCCGCTCGTATGTGCTCGTGCAGCACGAAGTTCGCAGTCATTTTGTACCAGTCCGGCAAATTGTTGCACGAAGCTCAACTCGTTGAACTTCATGGGACATGTCGCAGGGACAAAATTTTGCAATACTGACAAGATATCCCCTCGTGTGGACAGACCTAATAGGTAGCTAAGAAATACAGACGGCGACGCTGAGAAAAACGCCTACGAAAAAAATAAAATAATGTTTTGCTTCAATGTAAAATAAAAATTTTGATTTATTTTTTGTGGGGTTCGTAACCTTTTCAGTGTCTATCGCTTTAAGAACATTCTCAAGCCGAATATGTAAAGAGAGAATCCGGCGTATCGATCCGTGTTCTGAGGAAACTATTCTTCCACCATCAAAAAATTAACGTCAACATAAAATTTCTAATATTAAAAAAAAAGGAAAACTGGATAATCCGGGTATCGATCCCGGTACTTCCCACATGCAAAGCGGGCGCTCTACCATTTGAGCTAATTCCCCAACTCACGACTTGAAGTTTTTAATTAAACATTAGTTCAATGGGCATAACGCACCTGCTTTTTCCCTTTTTAAAATTATATAACTATCAATTGCCACCAAAAATTGTAACAGTGGCACGAAAAACGCGTTCATACCTTTCTTTCTTTCTTTACATAAGCGCGTAGTTCTCTTAGCACGACCTAATGAATGGGAGTACAGTGTCCTGCTTATAACCAACGGTTCATGTCCAGGCACTTCCTTTAGTTTTGT
Organism: Meandrina meandrites; assembly: GCA_963693305.1. Classification (NCBI taxonomy): domain Eukaryota; kingdom Metazoa; phylum Cnidaria; class Anthozoa; order Scleractinia; family Meandrinidae; genus Meandrina; species Meandrina meandrites. Next base: position 36,881,458 of record OY855910.1, read on the forward strand.
AACAGAGCAACTACGATTCTATAGCAAAACAAGACGGTGCACTATTCACTAGCACTCAACAAGTGTCAAACTACCTACTGCTGCAACAACTATTGTGGTTGGAGCAGGAATCGCTAGAAACATTTCAGTCCTGTTACTAATCAAGAGCACTCAGACAGCTCAAACTGAGCAAAATTATTTGGTGGCAAAACTGGCAGCTGCCGGCATTAGGAGTTTGCTGTTTACTTCCATGCAGATGGAGTTGTTGGAACCAGGGAACTGCTCTTTGTACATTCTTTGTCAGCTTCAATGTTGCTCTCACATCGACAGTTACCTCCGTATTTACGCTTTCAATTTTTGCAATAGAGCGTCATAACGCCATGCCAGGACCACTGAAGATGTTGCAGCTAACGTGAGAAACGGTTCGATACGCAATAATCGGAATATGGATTTCGTCTGTTACATTAAACATTCCATTGGGTTTTCATACAGACTACCGCGTCCAGACGGTGGCTTGCCTACATACATACAGCGATTAAGCGGAGTTGACTCACATACCCATTTACATCATTTTTGTTTTCCTTTCCTTTCCTTATCAGCTTTTGCTACATTAAAATTGTAAGAGTGTTTTACCTCATAAGTGCAATTACGCCTGAAAGCAGCATACCCAAACAGGTCTTGAAAATGTCGCTCAGGTAATTTTGTGTTTGGAGCGTCCTTTTTTCCAGCCAGTGTTACTGCTGTTTTTCGCCATTTTCGACTTGGAATGGAAAGAAAAATCGTCTGTTACATCGCGCCAAGCAAAGCAATGTTGGATATCTCTACGTAGTTGGGAACAAAAGACGAAACTTGGTGTTACGGATGCATCATCTCAGTGCCAGAACGTTCTGTAAATTATCGTGTTTTCTTGCGATAATTGTTAGCATTTTTTTGCGAAAGAGCTTCTTTCGTAGCGAAGTCACTTTAAATTTATTCCAGTGACATAAATGGGCATTTTTCCAAGTTTCTTAACAAGTTGCAATGGACAACAGGCAGTGTTTGGGTGTTCACTTAAATCTTAGAGCACCTGGATAAATACCCAGATTCTCCAATTCGTTTTTAAAGCCTTAGCACTTAAACTAGTATTTCATTTGTTCTACACGTACAATAACAACCTTTCGATCTAAGAGGATCAGACGTGATTTATCTTGCTTATTTTCTTTCTGTTGTGGAAAGACCTAGTTTCAGTCTAGAAGGATATTGCGACTTCTTTCTTAAAAATTACCTTTTTTGTTCCAGATAAATGTTACTGTTTCATCTTTGTAATAACGATATGGCCGCCGTGACGTCAAAAAAAACCATCCTGGAACTCAAAATATTATTCAATGGGGCCTGTCCGGGAGTCGAACCCGGGACCTCTCGCACCCGAAGCGAGAATCATGCCACTAGACCAACAGGCCAGACTTGCAGTTTCTTGTTTTTCGTCAATCATCAGTAATTATCAGTTACCTGTAAAACCACCTGTCTGGTAAGAAAATGTCCCCTGGTAAATGCCTGTTTGAACCCATAAATACGAGTTCTTTAATGTGTACTATAGATATTCGGAAGGTCAGCTGTTACTACACATGTGTATGCTGTGTGGCAGACATGTCACGGAATTCTTTATATTTTAAAGTGTATCCTGAAGTCTTCATAAGCGGACATACGCGACGCAACTCGGTGGTGATATTGGTTACTGACTTGCATTAACCCTATCCAGACCGGGGGGGGGGGGGGGGGCGGAAAGTGCCCGCGCTCACTTTGAACGTTTATATATTTTTCAAGATTCAAGCAAACGCTGCCAAACTTTACGAGTTTTTCTAAAATTAATCTGGGAATAAATTGGTAGGATAGGTTGTTGTGTCTGGAACTTGACGTTACCATGGCAACGTCATTTTGACAGACATGTTTTTCCAAATTTGTACTTTTTGTGTTGCCATTAATAACAATTAACTTTAATTCAACTATTTTCACCTCTTTTGGGTTTTTTTTGCACTGTTTTATAGATTTTGAGTATTTTTCAGTAATTTTGGTCGGTTTTGTGAAGTTTTGGAAAAATTTTGAAATCGAAGATGGTGGATCCAAGATGGCGGCTGTTTTGACATCATGATGTTATTGTTACGTGATGTGACGTCATCACCGCACGCGACGTATATAAAAAGATAGATTTTTGGACATACTATATATCCTGTAAGTTTTATTGCGATTTCTTAAATATTCTGGAAGTTACGGAGGGGGGGGGGGGGGGCCGCCCCCCCCCCCCCCCCCCCCGGTCTGAAAGGATCCAAAAAAGCCCGGTATGAATAGGGTTAAAGGAAGACTTCACATTTTTATAAAACATGCATTCAACGGAGCGCCGGCGAGGAATATACCGTATCCGCATACATGTATATTTCGATATGCACTATCTCAACTGATCTACAAATATTCAAATATCGACCGCTCTTGTTTTGTTACCGAGGACAAGAGATTGTCTTATATTAAAGCTTAATTTGAAACGACTCTTTCTTTGCTCATATTTGCCGGGCTTCATAACCATTTCCCTCTATTAACTTTGCTTAAACACAATATTTTAACAGAGATGGTTGTAGAACACTATACATTATCGTTGGTTATCGCATTTGATAGGTTTGTGTGAATTGGGAGTGATAACGAATGCCAAAACCAGATTTGAAAGTATAACACTAGCGTGCGCCACATCATATGTTATTACCGTGTGAAGCCACCTTAGAAATATTGACTGTGACATTTTTTTGGTTTTCCAGTAACAAAAATCTTCTATATTAAAGCCAATTAACGGCTATTAACATAAATTGAAGGAAGTTAAAAAATTTCTAAGAATTCTTGTTGGAAGACTAACTGTAACACAAGAGAATGAGTTGAGTGGATTCACTTTTCCTGTCGATAATCCGTTCATCACTCTGGAATGATTCTGTTCACTGTCATATGCATGGAAGTAATTAAGAAATAAACTATTCTTACAACGTAAGGAATTAGTTACAGCCGAACTTATCTGTGACCTTGGTATACAGCTATTTCAATTAACGTTGTCGGATCGAAGCTCAAAGCTTAAAGACAAGACCGAAAGGTAGTATGGGCGAAGAAAGAGTGTTCCATGCGTGCTGAATACTAATGAGATACAGCGATATAGCAAACGAGACGTTTTTCGTTTCCTTTCTCTTCAGACATGTGTAGAAAAGATCCTTTTTCGCCTAATTTCATTTAAAACGAATAATCCAAACCACATAACGGCGAAAGAAAAGATACAAGAAAGGTTTCACGGAAAGAAAAACAAAATATTCCACGTGCAAAAATACAAACTTGTAGATTTCCTCAATGGTGATATGCAAATTGCAGTAAATACCCATGGCACCATTCGGTCTTGACTTGTAGGTTTGAAGATTTAATCCGACAGCGTTAATTGAAATAGCTGTATCGGGGTTTAGTTTTTCTGCAACGCAGGCTACTTGTAGTAACGGATGGGCTCGTCATTAGGTGTATAAACGAATGTCTTGGGGGGTTAGCTCAAATGGTAGAGTGCCCGCTTTGCATGCGGGAAGTACCGGGAACGATACCCGGATTCTCCAATAATTTCCTCCGTTTTTGTTACACACTGACTAATTCTAATTGAAATTTTACGGTGTTGTGTTGTTGTGAAAAGACTGTCAGTTGTGTCGGGATTTAGCGGTATTGAGTCGGGATTTTTTGGTGTTAAATTAAGCGATCTATTTCCTCCCAAACGCTACAAGTGTATACATGGGGAATTAGCTCAAATGGTAGAGCGCCCGCTTCGCATGCGGGATGTACCGGGATCGATACCCGGATTCTCCAAATTTAGAGTTTTGTACTCAAACCAGTACATATCCGCCGGTACAAGCCAGGGATGCTGTTCTCATAAAATATCTTTATCGCCGGCACTCCAAAAAAACCGCCTAATTGATCTCTTTCTTGCCATTAAATAATTATTTTTCATTATTTTGTCCTTTTCCCGCTCATGCCTGCTTTTTAGAGCCCTTCAACCGACGTTAACGTCTTTGCAGGGCATTGAAAAACGAAAAAAATTCTAAAAGCGGATGTTGAAAAAAAGGATGGTTAGAAGTTCTCAACATGGAGGCTTTATTTCTCCTTGGAAATGGAAACTCTGGTTAATTATGCCTTGTATGCATTGTAAAATTGTGCTTCTTGTCGTGCTGTTTGTGCTTGCTGAAGGGTTCTGATTACTCGCTGCATATAAAAAAAGGAGAAAATGGAGAATCCGGGTGTCGATCCCGGTACCTCCCGCATGCTAAGCGGGCGCTCTACCATTTGAGCTAATTCCCCCGTGTTTAAGCTTATTCACGCCGCCTAAAATATCACTCGCTCGCCAATCCTGCAGCTTACTCGACTTCCCACCAATCCCCTCGCGACTTAGCGGCCAAGACAAAAGCATGCGGCCCCTAAAAATATCACACGATAGCGTATCCCGCCAGGTACGCATGCTGGGTACTGCTTTTTACGATTATTTTGCAAATAGAAGTACTGTAGTGGGCTTAATTCCACTCCGTGGATTGATCAGTCAGTTCTCGTAAACTCCCAAGTGAATACTCTTCCTTGTGGACGACGAATACGTCACCCCAAGGAAATACGAACGCGTCAACACTTGCGGTTTGATGGCGAGCGTTTGTAATACTACTGTTTAAAACCAATCAAAACGGAACTTTCGAAAGTTGCTTGTTCGGTCAAGCTTGTGCAGTAAGGAACGAGGACTCTACATACGAGTTTACGGGAAAAAACTTTGCAGTGCAGCCACTGTGTAGAGCATGCGCCTTTTTGCGGAAACAAAGGATTGAGGTCGTTTGCTCTCTTTGCCATCAATGAAGAGGAAGATATAATCAGATGGTAGAGCACTTGCTTTGCCCAAGTACGACAGGGATCAATGCCTTATTACCCGGTACGCTATTTTTTTGACTTTACGAATTAAAACATCTGATCATACGCCTGCTACTATGTATTTGATTCACCACCCGAACAAAATAAAAAGCCTTCTTGGAGTTCGCATCTGATATAAATATTCTCACGATTTACTTGTTCGCGTCTGGTCCGTTAGCTCAGTCGGTAGAGCGTGGTGCTGATAACGCCAAGGTCGTGAGTTCGAGCCTCACACAGACCACAATTCCTTATTTTACTTTTCTATATTTTCTATGAGAGCGTTTTGTTAGTGAATAAGACTTTGGGGATCGTTTAAGTCTTTTTTTTTTGTTAAAACAAATTTGCATTCTTTTTACAAAAATAATTCGTATCTGGAGACTCCGCGATTCCGCCATAGAGGTGAATTGAAACTGGCCCTACCACAAAAGACTAGTATCTTATGCATAATTTCTTTTCATTTTTTGAACTCCGAATGTGTATTTTTATCAGGAATGGAACGAAAACCAATCTGTTACATCGAGCCATCAAAGGCCATGTTGGATTTCTCTACGTGGTTAGGCAAACAAAACGACGAAACTAGGTAGTTCTAAGCGACAGGATCTTTCTTAAAATTAGCTTGTTCTCTTGAAATTTATTCCAGTGACATACATGGACAGTTTCCAAGTAAGTTTATTTTCACAAGTTGCAATAGACAACAGTCCTGTCTGGGGCATTAGCTCAAATAGTAGCATGCGGGAAGTACCAGGATAAATATCCGGATTCTCCGTGTCGATTTTATAACCTTAGCAGCTCAACAAGTATTTTTTTACATGTACAATAACAGTATTTTGTTAAATTTATTTTTCATGAGATTATCAAAACGGGTTTATCTTGCTTATATCCTGCCAGTTGTAGAAAGAACTAGTTTTTTCAGAAAAGAAAAGAAAAAAGAAAATGGAAAAGGAGTATTGTAGTCTAAAAGGGTATTGCGACTTTTTGTATAAAAATTAAATGGACATTTTTTATCAGAAATATATTATTGCTTCATCTCTTGAAAGAGCAATATGGTGGCATAACTTTGTGGAAATCAATTTAAAAAAGTATTTAACAGGGCCTGTCCGGGAGTCGAACCCGGGACCTCTCGCACCCAAAGCAAGAATCATGCCACTAGACCAACAGGCCTTTCATACTATCATTTTCTGTGAATTTAAGAGTCATTATGACGATGACGGGTACCAGTTTATTTTGGAAAAGCTGATCAAATGATTAATTCTCTGAATGATATCCCCTAAGCAACAGCAGTATGTTTTTTCACTATCTAGTTACGATATCGTCACTATACTACTAATGAGCATTTGCAACTTGCATCTTAAAATTTGGCAATGCGTTGGCCTCACGACTCGTCTTCAGTAAACATTCTTTAATATTTCTAGGCGCTACTTTTCTTTCAAGACCTGCTTCCTCCTTTCTTCTCATTTTTTTCTTCATCATTCACACCTAAAATACACAAAAGGGAAAGGAGTGGAGAATGGCATTGAATGTTCGAAAAGGAGCTCGAGATTCTTTTAAAAATATTCTTAAGTAGAACAACTTGATAACAACTATTGGAATGATTTTTCTGTTGACTAAAGCAAAACGAAACGTCCCCGGGTGGGCTTGAACCACCAACCTTTCGGTTAACAGCCCAACGCGCTAACCGATTTCGCCACGGAGACTTGTTGGTAGCTTTGAGCAATTTTTTATGTGATAAGCGGTTTAGCGTTCATCACATGTTAATGAAACTCGGCTAGGAAATTTATTTTCTATTAGAACTGTATCACGGAAGAGGCAGTCAGCTCTAGATAGTAAGTGACTTGACCATAACACGACACAGAACAGGTGTCACACTACCAGCTAATCAGAGGAGTAGCAGATTAAGGACTTTATCAAAAACCATTTTGTCAAATTTGGACTGTTGGTCTAGTGGCATGATTCTCGCTTAGGGTGCGAGAGGTCCTGGTTTCGACTCCCGGACAGGCCCAAAAAACATTTTTGGACTAGAAGATGATGACGGGTGGATTTCGACGTTTTCCATATGGTGGATTTGTGTTTTTTTTTTTGAGACGCGGATTAGTGACTGCTATTGATGTTTTGTTAACGCAAAATGTCGTTCTCGTTGTAATTTGTAACGTGTTGATTGAGAGGCTTTATATGCCTGTGAATAGATAGTACTAACATTTCTTAATTTTTCTTTTTCAGTTCGAAAGGTCGCGATAGGATGGACCCAATTTTGCCTTCACGACTCAATCAAACACGTGCACACATCAAGATATTGATTCATGGCCGTGTTGGACAGCCAGGCCCAAGGTACCCATTTATTTGACACATCAGTAGGATACAGCAAACGTCGATAAAGTTACATTCAAAGCTTATATGCACCACAGCTGGGCACGTTACCCCTACAAAGCGCTTTAGGGAAAAACAGGGACCGAGAGCCAATGCTATGGTGCAACATTTCCAAAAAACGAAGTAAAAATTAAGTAATTGCAAATAAAAGACGAAGAATGTCACAAGTTCTCAACGCACTCTTTCAAACGGCAAATTAGTAATTTATGTTAATTGCGATCAACACAAATTAGATATTGAGGACCAATGTAATTCCCTCACTTCCTTATTTGGTAGGAGCAAAAAAATGATAAGATCATATAAATTACTCATCCGTATCCTTATTTACTTTTAACTTCATGAAAAAATTAAAGTACGTTGTTCAACACTGATCGTTTCCTCTACATGCAAATACCTTACAAGATACTTCAGGAAAATAATAACCTCCCTGGCAGCAGTTAACAGGGGATTATGTTCTTAATTTAACCTCTCAAGCTTTCTTGCCTTCACACGGATGGTCCGTTAGCTCAGTTGGTAGAGCGTGGTGCTGATAACGCCAAGGTCGTGAGTTCGACCCTCACACGGACCACGAAAGTTATCTCTTTTTTCCTTTTTACGTAAAAGAGTTTATTTTAAAGAAACAAAAACCAAGCAAAGACTATTTAAAGAAAAACTTCCAGTCACCAAACATGGACGCAGAGTGATGCAAATCTCCTGTTTGCTCAAAACCAGAAAAATAATAATCTATGTTTGAAAAACAATATTGCATCATTATGATTCCACTAAAAAAAAATAAAGCGAATTAATTGAACCATGGGCCCGTAACTGAAATAACTTAGGTCAGTGTTATCTCTGTTTCAAAAGAAGGGATTTGTTTATAGTGGAGTTTTTTCAAATTTTATTACATACGGGGCAAAATTACTGAACGCTGATTGGTTGAGACAGAGGGCATTTTTTCTTAATCACGAGGGCACTTTTTGGTAATCAAGAGGGCATGATTACTTGATCCTGATTGGCTGAGCGCGCGTCGTCTGCACTGAGTTGGTTTCCCGCTTGAAACGAGTTTGAAAAAAGTTCAGAAACGCAATGCATCCGAGTGTGATATAAATGCGGTTATTTCATCAAATGTGAAAGAAAATCGGTAGGCAGAAATGAGTAGTGCCTTGGTGGAATAGAGAGAGGATTTTTCAATCCAAATTCGTTTGTCACAGCCCGAAAAAACTTCTGGACGATTGGTGCTGCACGGAGAAAAAAAATTCATGGCGGCTGAGACCACTGAATCGACACTGAAAGATAACATTTCTTCGTTTTGCTTGCTTCGCCTTATTAGAAACAGAGCCTGGAAAGGGCATAAATTTTGTTGGTACTTACAGTTTTCGCTGTGGAAAGGAGAATGTCAGGTTCAAGAAGTTATTAAAGCTCGTTCGGACACTTTGTTTATGACTTTCATCGATGCAGCATTTCTGCGCGGTCGGACGCCTCGTAAACAAAGGTAAATAAAATTTAAACTGCATTCAGTTTTATCTGTGAAGGAACTATTATGAGTGAATTGCACATGCTGTGTTATGCTTACTTTTACTGTTTCTCGACATAAGTTGATTATTTATGTGGTCATTTTGCTACGAGCAAATATTCTTGCCAACCGGTTTACGCCATGGCGGACCTCGTTTAAGTTTTCTTTTGTACACAACTTTGCCCTTTATGTGATAAACACGTAATCGCAATGTGCCCTCGTGCAATTAAGGATTAATTTCACTTGCATTTTCAAAGTTTTCCAAATTGCCCTCGTCGCTTCGCGACTGGGGCAATTTTGTGAAAACTTTGAAAATACGCGTGAAATTAATCCTTAATTGCCCTCGGGCCCATGCGATTACATATACTAATTCGGTGACACAAATTTATAACCTTGCATTTGGGGAATTGTGTTCTTACATAGATTATTATTCTTTGGGTTTTAAAAAATATTCTTTGATTGCTTTTGTTTTCGTTTTTTTTTAATAAAACTCTTTTACGTGAAGGAAAAAAAGGTAATATTCATGGTCCGTGTGAGGGTCGAACTCACGACCTTGGCGTTATCAGCACCACGCTCTACCAACTGAGCTAACGGACCATCCGTGTGAAGGCAACAAAGCTTGAGAAGTTAACGGACCATCCATGTGTAACTGAAAGAGCGAATAACATATTTTTTAGAAAAATCGATATTTCCATAGAAACGCTACACAGATCTAGAAAAATAAGAAATCAGTTCACCTTGAATTCTACGCGAATCAGATTTGACGTAAAGAAACTAGCACCAGTATCTGAAACTATGGTGTACTTCACATCAATTTCGAATAAATCGCAAATATATTTAAAACCATGCTTTTTGCATGGTCATGATAAATATACCGAGATGCAGACATTGCGTTGACGGCGAAATTACTTCAAACAACGCCAATATGTGTATTTAATCTACTTTTCGTCATTGTAAAAGTTTTGTTCATTTTGTTTTTCACGATCCCAAGAATTAGACTTTTTCATACGGTCCCCTCCATTGTAATTTTTGGTAAATTTTCCACCTTGAGCGATTTTTCAACAATCTCAAAAACGGTTCAAACGATTTTTTTTTTCAAACTTTTACAACATATGCTTGATAATATAAAAAAATATATATTTCCAAGAAAAAAAATGCCGTTTCTTACCTATTTTCATGAAAACTTCGTTCCATTTTCTTTTGTTTCAAAGATGCTTTTCTCTGGTGGGAATGCAATGACATTGATTTGAATATTTTAGCATAATTTTGTAAACGGTAAATTTGTAACGCAACTTTTTCGTCGGTTCAACGCCTTCTTTATCGATAAATTTGGACGTTTTTGAGTAAATCAATGTCAATAAAGGTTTGAAATTGTAAATTATATTTTTTGAATTATCAAGCATGTGCTGTAAAAATCAGACTGCACTAGCTGCAATAGCTCGTCCCTCTATGTTATTTCTTCTCGAGGGCAGCGACAAGGGATCCCGCAAATAACCCAGGTAAGCAGGCTCTCACCAACAGTACAAAATTAAACATGAACAAGCAAGGTAAAGCTTCACTGTTTAAAAAAATTCTGGCTACACTGACAAGTAAAAAGAGTTTTTGGAGAATCTGGGTATCGATCCCGGTACTAGTACCGGGATCGATACCCAGATTCTCCAAAATGTCTTTTTGTTGGAAGCCTGCTCACCTGGGTTATTTGCGGGATCCCTTGTCGCTGCCCTCGTAAAGAAATAACATAGAGGGACGAGCTAGTGCAGCTAGTGCAGTCTGACAAGGGTGCTGTCCGATCTAGCCAAGAGTGACGGCTCTTCAGTTGAGAACAGAATATTTCACTTTTTCGTTCTTAATTTAACCTCTCAAGCTTTCTCGGCTTCACACGGATGGTCCGTTCGCTCAGTCGGCAGAGCGTGGTGCTGATAACGCCAAGGTCGTGAGTTCGAGCCTCACATGGACCACGAAAATTACCTTTTTTCTCGTTCACGTAAAAGAGTTTTATTTAAAAGAATGAACAATTTTAAGGGAAATAAATTTCAGTCACCAAACATGGACGGAGAGTGATGGAAGTCTCCTTTTTATTCTAAAACAAAAAATAATAATCTGTGTTTGAAAAACAAGGTTGTATTTATAATCTCATCTAAAAAACACAAGGCCTGGAATAACTCAATATTCTCTTTTGGGTCAGTGTTATCCCTGTTTTAGAGCGGTTTTGCTTAACCTGTGAAATAGTAACTAAACTTTTAGATAGTATTACACACCAATTCCATTGTTTTCTTTTGTTAAGTTTTGACTATTACGCACTAATTGTTACATGTTGTTTCACAGGTCGAGTAAAACCACTCTAACAGAAGAGATTTGTTTATGGTGGTGTTACTTCAAATTTAGTTTAGTAACACAAACTAGCAAACGAATCTTGCATCTGGGGGATTAGCTCAAACGGTAGAGCGCCCGCTTTGCATGCGGGAAGTACCGGGATCGATACCCGGATTCTCCAAAAAACAAATTTTGCTATTCAGTGTAGCGAGAATTCTGTTTTAGACAATCAAGCTTTACCTTGCTTCTCACGGTGTTCGTGTTTAATTCTACAATGTTGTTGGGAGCCTGAATACCCGGGTTATTTGCGGGATCAGTTTCACTGCCTTCTTTTGCTTCTCTTAAGGAATAAAACAGAAGGGCGAACTATTCACAGTTCATGTAATATTCATTATCCCACGTGCTGACTGTGGCATTATAAAAGATATGATAATTAATGCAAAGTGTGTCATTTCGCGAACACATCTAGGAACTGGTTGGCCCTCCCTCCCACCCCTCTTGCTTACTCATCTACTTTTGTGCTACCTGTCATTTCTGCTGGACAGGAGTCTCCCCACACCTTAATGCTAATGAATCAGCAGGTGAGATAAGGAACTATTGCAGCTGGGTGCAGTCTGCCAAGGGCGCTGTCCTATCTAGCCAAGAATGACGGCTCTTTAGTTGGGACACAACATTTCACTGTTTCCGAAAGTGGTTCACTATTAAAAGAACTTGCCAAAAAAAGTCCGTTGTTCACCACTGATCTTTCCTTTGCACGCAAATGCCCTCCAAGGTGCTTGAGAGGATACTAAGTTCCCTGCGAGCAGTTTCATTCTTTATTTAACTTCTCAAGCTTCCTCGGCTTCACATGGATGGTCCGTTAGCTCAGTCGGTAGAGCGTGGTGCTGATAACGCCAAGGTCGTGAGTTCGACCCTCACACGGACCACGCAAAGTTTCTCTTTTTTCTTTCACGTCAACTGAAAAGAGTTCTTTTACGAAAAAAAGGGAAAGAAACGAGAGGATAATTTAAGGGAAATAAATTCCAGTCATGAAACATTGACGGAGGGTTATGTAAGTCTTTAATCAAAAAAAATATATAGTCTATGTTTGAAAAACAAGACTGCACTTGTTTTAATATCCTCTGACGAAAAACCACAAAGAGGCCCGGTTACTCTGCATGAACTATTTTTATATTCTCTTTTGGGTCAGTGTTATCTCTGTTTCGGCAGAAGAGATTTGTTTCTGTTACTTGTATCTGGGGAATGAGCTGAAAATTTCAGATATCAAATTGACTTTTACACAATATAAATTATTTTCTTGCAATTATTTCTAAGTAATGAGAAGTTTTGTTTCAACCGAAGTATTTTGCGTGCATAGGGCTCAAAACGTCAGCGTTTTAAAATTCAAAGCTGAAAACAATAATGTGTAATTACTAATACGAAGAACTTTAAAATATGTGTTCAAGAATGTTTCGTTTGTTGTCGTCCTCAGTCGTTGCAGTTCGTGATAATCTTTAAATAAATACATACGTAATGAGAGCAAGGGTCCTGTGCGACCTTAAATGTAACGCATGCAATCGAAAAAATTATCATTCCGTTTATGCATAATGAATCATTATTTATCCAGGTATAATATAATAACTGACACAATCACAGTGATTCACTGCAAAGGCAGGCAAGAAATGAAATTTTACCCAACCATCTGTCATATCCGGGATCAGTATATACTAAAACAGTGGATAGCGTTGTTGGCGCGCGCTGATTGGCTATTCAAACATGGGATATCCTTTGTTATTAAAAACTAGCAATGGTATATTGCAATTCCTGTATTTTGATTGGTTAACAGGCAATGGTATATGAGCTCATATACCATTCACCACAAATGTCGCAGCCGCTTAGTCGCGAGGGGATTGGTGAGAAGTCGAGGACGCCGGCGGGATTCGCGAGCGAGTGATATTTTAACGACGTGATATGTGTTTGTACACGGGGCAATTAGCTCAAATGGTAGAACGCCCGCTTAGCATGCGGGAAGTACCGGGATCGATACCCGGATTCTCCAATATTTTCCTCCTTTTTGTTACACACTGACTAATTCTATTTGAAATTATGATGATTAAACATTGCTTTCGAATTTGAAGCTGAAGTGTTTGAACGAAAAAAAAAACGAAAGAAAAAAATTGTTGTTGTAATTGTTTTTTTACGGTGTTGTCTTGTTGTAAAAAGACTATCAGTTGTGTCGGGATTTAGCAAAGTTGTGTCGGGATTTTTGGTCTTAAATTAAGCGATCTATTTCCTTCCAAATGCTACAAGTGTATACACGGGGAATTAGCTCAAATGGTAGAGCGCCCGCTTCGCATGCGGGATGTACCGGGATCGATACCCGGATTCTCCAAATTTAGAGTTTTGTACTCAAACCAGTACATATCCGCCCGTACAAGCCAGGGATGCTGTTCTCATAAAATATCTTTATCGCCGGCACTCCAAAAAAACCGCTCCTTGCCATTAAATAATTATTTTTCATTATTGTGGCCTTTTCCCGCGCATCCTTGCTTTTTAGAAAACTTCAAGCAACGTTAACGTCTTTGCAGGGCATTGAAAAACGAAAAAATGTCTAAACATTATTATTTCTTTAACAGATTAATAATTATATAAAAATACATATATACAAGAACCATAGTGCCCGAGAGAGTTTTCATTGCAATTGAAAAGCGGATGGTTAGAAGTTCTCAACATGGAGGCTTTATTTCTCCTCGGAAATGGAAACTCTGGTGATGAAAATTTATCGGGGGTTTTCGTAATGTTCGTTGTTGCAAGGATTTTATCGAAAATGAACTGACAAACGACGCGATAGGTGGGATAGATATAAAGTGTTGAATTTTGCCTTGTATGATCGAAAAATTGTGCTTCTTGTCGCCCTGTTTTTGCTTGCTGCAGGGTTCTGATTACTCGCTGCATATTAAAAAAAGATGAAATGGAGAATCCGGGTATCGATCCCGGTACTTCCCGCATGCTAAGCGGGCGCTCTACCATTTGAGCTAATTCCCCAGTTCACGACTTGACGCTTTTAATTAAACATTATTTCAAGGGGCGTAACGCACCTGCCTTGCCTTTTCCCTTTTTAAAAATATATAACTATCAATTGCCGCCAAAAATTGTAGCAGTGGCACGAAAAACGCGTTCATACCTTTCTTTCTTTCTTTACATAAGCGCGTAGTTCTCTAAGCACGACCTGATGAAAGGGAGTACACTGTGCTGCAAATAACCAAGAGTTCATGTCCAGGCACTTCGTTTAGTTTTGTAACAAAACAACTTCTAAAGTAAAACAAGAAGACGACAGGTACCTATCTGACGGTGCACTATTCACTAGTACTCAACAAGTGTCAAACCACCTACTGCTGCTACTACTGTTGTAGTTGGAGCAGGAATCAGTAGAAACATTTCAATCCTGTCAATAATCAAGAGAACTCAGACAGTTCACACTGAGCAAAATTATTTGCTGGCAAATCAGCCGCCGACATTAGGAGTTTGCTGTTTTACTGTTTTCCCCTCATCCCACTAATGACGGTCCTTCCATGCAGATGGAGTGGTCGGAACTGCTCTTTGTACATTCTTTGTCAGCTTCAATGTTCCTCTCACATCGACAGTTACCTCCGTATTTAAGCTTACAATTTTTGCAATAGAGCGTTATAACGCCATGCGAAAACTTCTGAAGATGTTGCAGCTAACGCGAGAAACGGTTCGATACGCAATAATCGGAATATGGATTTCGTCTGTTACATTAAACATTCTATTGTTTTTTTCATACAGACTACTGCTTCAAGACGGCGGCTTGCCTACATACATACAGCGATTAAGCGGAGTTAACTCGCATACCCATTTACATCATTTTTGTTTTCCTTTCCTTTCCTTATCAGCTTTTGCTACATTAAAATTGTAAGAGAGTTTTACCTCATAAGTGCAATTACGCCTGAAAGCAGCATACCCAAACAGGTCTTGAAAATGTCGCTCAGTTAATCTTGTGTTTGGAGCGTCCTTTTTTCCAACCAGTGTTACTGCTGTTTTTCGCCATTTTCGACTTGGAATGGAAAGAAAAATCGTCTGTTATATCGCGCCAAGCAAAGCAATGTTGGATATCTCTACGTAGTTGGGAACAAAAGACGAAACTTGGTGTTACGGATGCATCATCTCAGTGCCAGAACTTTCTGTAAATTATCGTGTTTTCCTGCGGTAATTGTTAGCATTTTTTTGCGAAAGAGCTTCTTTCGTAGCGAAGTCACTTTAAATTTATTCCAGTGACATAAATCGGCATTTTTCCAAGTTTCTTAACAAGTTGCAATAGACAACAGGCGTGTCTGGGTGTTCACTTAAATCTTAGAGCACCTGGATAAATACCCAGATTCTCCAATTCGTTTTTATAGCCTTAGCACTTAAACTAGTATTTCATTTGTTCTACATGTACAATAACAACCTTTCGATCTAAGAGGATCAGACGTGATTTATCTTGCTTATTTCCTTTCTGTTGTGGAAAGACCTAGTTTCAGAAAAAAAATAAAATTATAAAAATGGTAAAGGAGTATTTTAGTCTAGAAGGCTATTGCGACTTCTTTCATAAAAATTACCTTTTTTGTTCCAGATAAATGTTACTGTTTCATCTTTGTAATAACGATATGGCCGCCGTGACGTCACAAAACCATCCTGGAACTCAAAATAGTATTCAATGGGGCCTGTCCGGGAGTCGAACCCGGGGCCTCTCGAACCCGAAGCGAGAATCATACCACTAGACCAACAGGCCAGACTCGAAGCTTCGTTTTTTCGTCAATCATCAGTAATTATCAGTTACCTGTAAAACCACCTGTCTGGTAAGAAAATGTCCCCTGGTAAATGCCTGTTTGAACCCATAAATACGAGTTGTTTAATGTGTACTATAGATATTCGGAAGGTCAGCTGTTACTACACATGTGTATGCTGTGTGGCAGACATGTCACGGGATTCTTTATATTTTAAAGTGTATCCTGAAGTCTTCATAAGCGGACATACGCGACGCAACTCGGTGGTGATATTGGTTACTGACTTGCATTAACCCTATCCAGGGGGGGGGGGGGGGGCAGTGCACGCGCTCACTTTGAACGTTTAAAACTTTTTCAAGATTCAAGCAAACGCTGCCAAACTTTACGAGTTTTTCTAAAATTTATCTGGGAATAAATTAGTAGGATAGGTTGTTGTGTCTGGAAGTTGACGTTACCATGGCAATGTCATTTTGACAGACATGTTTTTCCAAATTTGTACTTTTTGTGTTGCCATTAAGACGGGGGTACACCTGAAGCCCGTTTTTCCACCGCTAAACTTGGTTTAATGCGAATATCTCGTCTGCGTTTCAAGCAATCCAGAAACTCTATGCTCATTTCACAAAGCTATGATAAGCGGTGTTTTGTAAATTTTTTGGTGATTTTTGGGGATGTTTGGAAAGAGATAGTTTTTCTCAAAGGATTAGTAAAATTTGGAGAAATAAGAAATATTAGAGATTTAATGTGATTTTAAAATTAGAATTTGAAGTTAAAAATTAGTATATGGACACCCAAACAGTTCCCTGACAACCTGGGGTGCTCTTGCGTGGGGGTCAACTGTCTGTCAGTGTTTCAAAAATAATTTTCTTTCTTCTATCCCTTCCTTAAAACTCTTAAAATTTCACTCAAAATCGGGTGTACCCCCACCTTAAGGGCGGACAATTTCATAGCTTTTTTGACATTTACATCCAATTTACAGTGCCAAATAAATTCATTAGATGTGAATACAAGTTAAAATGCGCCTTTTAACATGTTTATATAACAAGGCAAAAAATGAAAAATACTTTGAGCAAAATGCTCCCCCGTCTCTGCTCCCCCCCTACCCCCCTCATGGGGTAGAGTTACGGGGAGCAGAGTCTCTGCAGAGTCCCACCCTCACCGGTCCACCCACATGAGGGAGCTCCGACACCCTGATTCTGCGAATAAATTTATACAAGAGTTGTTCAACTCTTTTCCTCCCATGTGGGAGGCATTTTCTTGGACTCTACGAGGCGTAGCCTCGTTTTGGTGCTAAGCGTGTTTTCGTCCTATAATGTCATAAAATTATTGTTTTGGTTTATAATTCTTGCAGACGCATTGAATCCGAGGATTTCTCGATATATTTTAGCTCGATGTCCGTTGCATCTTGGATTTCTTGAAAAGCTCGTTCTTAAGGCGGGGGTACACCTGAAGCCCGTTTTTCCACCGCTAAACTTGGTTTAATGCGAATATCTCGTCTGCGTTTCAAGCAATCCAGAAACTCTATGCTCATTTCACAAAGCTATGATAAGCGGTGTTTTGTAAATTTTTTGGTGATTTTTGGGGATGTTTGGAAAGAGATAGTTTTTCTCAAAGGATTAGTAAAATTTGGAGAAATAAGAAATATTAGAGATTTAATGTGATTTTAAAATTAGAATTTGAAGTTAAAAATTAGTATATGGACACCCAAACAGTTCCCTGACAACCTGGGGTGCTCTTGCGTGGGGGTCAACTGTCTGTCAGTGTTTCAAAAATAATTTTCTTTCTTCTATCCCTTCCTTAAAACTCTTAAAATTTCACTCAAAATCGGGTGTACCCCCACCTTAAGGGCGGACAATTTCATAGCTTTTTTGACATTTACATCCAATTTACAGTGCCAAATAAATTCATTAGATGTGAATACAAGTTAAAATGCGCCTTTTAACATGTTTATATAACAAGGCAAAAAATGAAAAATACTTTGAGCAAAATGCTCCCCCGTCTCTGCTCCCCCCCTACCCCCCTCATGGGGTAGAGTTACGGGGAGCAGAGTCTCTGCAGAGTCCCACCCTCACCGGTCCACCCACATGAGGGAGCTCCGACACCCTGATTCTGCGAATAAATTTATACAAGAGTTGTTCAACTCTTTTCCTCCCATGTGGGAGGCATTTTCTTGGACTCTACGAGGCGTAGCCTCGTTTTGGTGCTAAGCGTGTTTTCGTCCTATAATGTCATAAAATTATTGTTTTGGTTTATAATTCTTGCAGACGCATTGAATCCGAGGATTTCTCGATATATTTTAGCTCGATGTCCGTTGCATCTTGGATTTCTTGAAAAGCTCGTTCTTAAGGCGGGGGTACACCTGAAGCCCGTTTTTCCACCGCTAAACTTGGTTTAATGCGAATATCTCGTCTGCGTTTCAAGCAATCCAGAAACTCTATGCTCATTTCACAAAGCTATGATAAGCGGTGTTTTGTAAATTTTTTGGTGATTTTTGGGGATGTTTGGAAAGAGATAGTTTTTCTCAAAGGATTAGTAAAATTTGGAGAAATAAGAAATATTAGAGATTTAATGTGATTTTAAAATTAGAATTTGAAGTTAAAAATTAGTATATGGACACCCAAACAGTTCCCTGACAACCTGGGGTGCTCTTGCGTGGGGGTCAACTGTCTGTCAGTGTTTCAAAAATAATTTTCTTTCTTCTATCCCTTCCTTAAAACTCTTAAAATTTCACTCAAAATCGGGTGTACCCCCACCTTAAGGGCGGACAATTTCATAGCTTTTTTGACATTTACATCCAATTTACAGTGCCAAATAAATTCATTAGATGTGAATACAAGTTAAAATGCGCCTTTTAACATGTTTATATAACAAGGCAAAAAATGAAAAATACTTTGAGCAAAATGCTCCCCCGTCTCTGCTCCCCCCCTACCCCCCTCATGGGGTAGAGTTACGGGGAGCAGAGTCTCTGCAGAGTCCCACCCTCACCGGTCCACCCACATGAGGGAGCTCCGACACCCTGATTCTGCGAATAAATTTATACAAGAGTTGTTCAACTCTTTTCCTCCCATGTGGGAGGCATTTTCTTGGACTCTACGAGGCGTAGCCTCGTTTTGGTGCTAAGCGTGTTTTCGTCCTATAATGTCATAAAATTATTGTTTTGGTTTATAATTCTTGCAGACGCATTGAATCCGAGGATTTCTCGATATATTTTAGCTCGATGTCCGTTGCATCTTGGATTTCTTGAAAAGCTCGTTCTTAAGGCGGGGGTACACCTGAAGCCCGTTTTTCCACCGCTAAACTTGGTTTAATGCGAATATCTCGTCTGCGTTTCAAGCAATCCAGAAACTCTATGCTCATTTCACAAAGCTATGATAAGCGGTGTTTTGTAAATTTTTTGGTGATTTTTGGGGATGTTTGGAAAGAGATAGTTTTTCTCAAAGGATTAGTAAAATTTGGAGAAATAAGAAATATTAGAGATTTAATGTGATTTTAAAATTAGAATTTGAAGTTAAAAATTAGTATATGGACACCCAAACAGTTCCCTGACAACCTGGGGTGCTCTTGCGTGGGGGTCAACTGTCTGTCAGTGTTTCAAAAATAATTTTCTTTCTTCTATCCCTTCCTTAAAACTCTTAAAATTTCACTCAAAATCGGGTGTACCCCCACCTTAATAACAATTAACTTTAATTCAACTATTTTCACCTCTTTTGGGTTTTTTTGCACTGTTTTATAGATTTTGAGTATTTTTCAGTAATTTTGGGCGGTTTTCTGATGTTTTGGAAAAATTTTGAAATCGAAGATGGTGGATCCAAGATGGCGGCTGTTTTGACATCATGATGTAATTGTCACGTGATGTGACGTCATCACCGCACGCGACGTATATAAAAAGAAAGATTTTTGGACATACTATATATCCTGTAAGTTTTATTGCGATTGCTTAAATATTCTGGAAGTTACGGAGGTGGGGGGGGCGGGCGCCCCCTCCCCCCTCCCGGTCTGAAAAGATCCAAAAAAGCCCGGTATGAATGGGGTTAAAGGAAGACTTCATATTTTTATAAAACATGCATTCAACGGAGCGCCGGCGAGGAATATACCGTATCCGCATACATGTATATTTCGATATGCACTATCTCAACTGATCTACAAATATTCAAATATCGACCGCTCTTGTTTTGTTACCGAGGACAAGAGATTGTCTTATATTAAAGCTTAATTTTAAACGGCAACCAAACAAATAATTTAGAAATATTGACTGTGACATTTTTTATGGTTTTCCAGTAATAAAAATCTTCTATATTAAAGTCAATTAACGGCTATTAACATAAATTGAAGGAAGTTAAAAAATTTCTAAGAATTCTTGTTGGAAGACTAACTTGTAACACGAGAGAATGAGTTGAGTGGATGCACTTTTCCTGTCGATAATCCGTTCATCACTCCGGAATGATTCTGTTCACTGTCATATGTATGGAAGTAATTAAGAAATAAACTATTCTTACAACGTAAGGAATTAGTTACAGCCGAAATTATCTGTGACCTTGGTATATCGGGGTTTAGTTTTTCTGCAACGCAGGCTACTTGTAGTAAGGGGTGGGCTCGTCATTAGGTGTATAAAAGAATGGCTTGGGGGATTAGCTCAAATGATCAAACATTACTTTGAAATTATCAAGCTGAAGAAAAGGTGTTGTCTTGTTGTGAAAAGACTATCAGTTGTGTCGGGATTTAGATTTGTTGTGTCGGGATTTTTGGTGTTAAATTAAGCGATCTATTTCCTCCCAAACGCTACAGTAGTACTGCACCGATCCAAAGCGGCTCTGTGATTGGCTATTCTCCACTACTTCCGTACCGCAATGTACGGAACCAATCACATGCAAGCTTTGGCTTGTCTTCATTGAATTATAAGCTTCTTGCTTTTGCTTCTTACTTCCTTAGTGTTGTTAAAGTTATTTTTTTCGTAATTCCTACCGACTGTACCGAGCGTACTGACTGTACCGAACGTACCGACTGTACGGACTGTACCGACTGTATACCGACTGTACCGACTGTACCGAGCGTACCGACTGTACCGACTGTACCGACTGTACCAAAGTAAGGAAACTATCCGGCAATCTTAGTAATTGTGACCTTACACTAACGGTTTTCCGTTTCCGAACGGTTTTCCGTTTCCAGACCGTTCAGAAGCCGTTCGAAATAAATTTGCATCCGTTGGAACGACTTGCTCAGCCGTTCGCATAGACATAAACATACACAACGCGAAGAAAATGCAAAATTCTGGTCGCGCGAAAATATTGGGCCGAGAGATAAAAATGAAAAGGAAGGTGGAAGAGGATTGAGGATTCAATCGATAAATGGATATCAATCGATAAAATTAGCTAATTGATATCGATTGGTATCGGCCAATCGATGACCAATCGAATAGTCACAAAAAAAAAAATTCATCGATTGGCATCGATTGATGTTCCAAGTGAAATTGAACCGCGATCCCGAAGCGACGACAAATGAGTTGCGTAGCGGCGAGTTTTCGCCGCTTCGTGCGTGTCTCACTTTTCACCGCTTCGCAACTCACTTTCACTTGCGTTTAGAAGGAAGAAGCTAAGAAACTTCTGTGGAGAGAAACCACTCATGCATTGTAATTTCTTTCTGATGTATGTTTTTTGTTAATTTACTGTTCATCCTATAGTACAGTGACACCCAGGCGTGATAGGAGCTACCGTGTGGATCAAAAGGGCCCGGAAGGGTAAGATGGAGAGGCCATGGCCAAGACAAGGAAAGGGCAATCCAGAAACAGTAGGCATTTGATACAAAAATGCGGTCTTTATAATTTGTAAAATTGTTGAATCTGGCATAGTAATCTCCTTCTTGTATTTTTGAAAGATCACTGAATCATCAAACTTCATACAAAAACTGCAATTTGAAAATCAATAACAGTCGATGGCAATCGATAGCAATCGATGACAATAGATAACAATCGATAAGGTCACAAAATTCATTGTCATCAATTGGTCATCGATTATCAATATCAATCGAATAATTGATATCCATTGCCATCGATTGATATCGAATACCTCGATTGGTAACGCCGGGTTTTGTTATGAAACGTTTGATATGATATGGCAGGTCATGTTTTCAATTTGTTATGTAGTGTTGTTTTACAGGATCTGCTAAGTGCTTTTTATTACAAACACTCGCCATCAAACTGCATGTGTTGCCGCGATCGTATTTCCTTGGGCTGACGTATTCGTCGCCCACAAGGAAGAGTAGTCCCTTGGGAGTTTACGAGAACCGACTGATCAATCCACGGAGTGAAATTAAGCCCACTACAGTACTTATAGTACTTGCAAAATAATCGTAAAAAGCAGTCCCCAGCATGCGTACCTGGCGGGATACGCGATCGTGTGATATGTTTAGCGGCCGCATCCTTTTGTCTTGGCCGCTAAGTCGCGAGGGGTTGGTGTGAAGTCGAGTAAGCAGGCGGGATTCGCGAGCGAGTGATAGGGAATGCGGAGGAATTAGCTCAAATGGTAGAGCGGTCACTTTGTATGGGGGAGGTACCGGAATCGACACACGGATTCTCCATTTTCTCCTTTTTTTAAATATGCAGTGAGTAATCAGAAATCTACAGCAAGCACAAAGAGCGCGACAAGAAGCTCAATTTTACGATGTATATAAGGTAAAATTAAACATCCTATATCCATCCCACCTATCACGTCATTTGTCAGTTTATTATCAATAAAATCTTAGTATGGCAACAACGAACATTACGAAAACAACTTGTAAATTTTCAACACCAGAGTTTCCATTTCCGAGGAGAAATAAATCCTCCATGTTGAGAACTTCTAACCGCCTCTCGCAGGCACTCTGGTTCTGGTATAAAATAATATAGATTTAGGCAGGCCTAAAAGCGGAGCTCCTATTTATTTATTTATTTATTTATTTATTTATTTATTTATTTATTTATTTATTTATTTATTTATTTTTTGCTTGAGTTTGAACTGTTTCCTAATTAATAAGTAGCCACACTATTTCTAAGCGTCGGTTGCCCATATAGGTACATGTCGCTGCACTTTATTGGGTTCCTCATGCACGTACGCACGTAGGCGCACACATCACTTTTTAGTGTAAAGACTTTTCATAACTCTAAGGGTAATTCAATGTAAAGGGCCTTGATGAAGGCGAAGAAATTTGTTTTGATTTACTTCAAAACAGTCAAGGCAAAAAGATCAAATCAAGGCAAAACAAAGTGAACTAAACACCACAACAAAGAAAATCACAGCGGCAAAACTAACTCAGCAAATTCATTGCATGGGGGCCGGTTTAAGTCATTTTTAAGCAGTTTTTCTGTGTAAGAATTGTGACAGTTTCTGATTTAGGAAGTGGTGCTCGCTGTCTATTAAGCTTAAAATGTAGTTTTGAACCATCTTGGTTTGGTTGCATGATTAACTACGCTGCATGTTTTATCGTACACATTGCTAAATACCTTAGAGAATTTTATGTAGAGAAGTGAATGAATTTCCTTCGTTTCTAGTAGGCGAATGTGCATTAGGAAAAGTCTGAACTCACTCACCCAAGCACAGGCAACTCGCAATATAAAAACTGCCGTAAATACTCGTTTACCAATCTAAAAACTTATCACACGTACGAGATTTCAACACACTCATCGAAATGACAAAAATGCAAGCGAGTGAAATAGCGCAGTTGGTTAATAAATCGTTTAATCGTTGGTATGAAGTATTGTTGCCGAAGGTTTACTCGTTTTTTGCTTTGATTTGTTTGCGGGATTTTTCTGCAAATGCAGCCCGCGAAATCATGTTTTTGATCCGTGTAGCTCAATAATTTAATATTCTTTTCAAAATCCAACGATGAACACAAAATTTGAAACGAAATTTAATAGGCAAAAGTGTACAGAAGTCATTAAAGCTAAGAGGTTTGAAAGCAGCCGTTTTCAGTAACGGAATTTAAGCTTATAATTGACGAGAAGATCTGTAAACCGACACAACATCGAATTCGTTCATAAATGAAGTATAAAGAGATTCTCACAACAAAATGTGTACATCTACGTTTGTTACCTCATATTTTGAGAAGGCTTGTAAATTCTGCAGGGCAAAGCATTCAAACCAGCCAAATAACATCGGAGACGAAGCGGCGAAAACGGTAGTTTCGTCCAATGTTCGTAATAATCTCACACCACCAACATATGCATAATCTGAATTATCAGCGAAGATCAATACCTTTCTTCGTTACGGTGTAGCTTTTAACATTAGGGAGCTTAAGCACAGACGTTTTTGAGCCACGGACGGCAACCGGAAGGTTAATGTTTAAGATTTTGGCGAACTTTCACTTCCAAAAATAAGTCAGAAAGCTTTCATTTTGGCACTTTCAATTTGAATTTATGAACAAAAACCTGGCAATAAGCGCTAAAGACGAGAAGGTTCCATTTCCGGCTGCCGTCCGTGGCTCAAAAACGCCTGTGCTTAAGCTCTCTAATCTTTTATCCGTCACTTCAGTCAACTTGACCGGCCCTGAGCACACTTTTATATTAGCTCAGATCATTTTAATTTCCAGTCTTGGTCAGGAGCAGGAACCGTAAACAGTGCTTCAACTCTCGTTGTTTTGGACTCGTACTCTGATATATCACGTTCAGGTCGACAATTATTTCGGATCTTCCGATTAAGAGGTTATCCTAAATCACTTGGTATAAGTTTCCATGCTGTAGACAAGTAAATAAAGCCAGAAATATTCACGAAGATCTGTTCTCCAGCACGCTTTCTTCCCGTCTTTCAATTCAGCAGAGAACAACGTGCAAACGATTTGCCGCCTTTTCATACAATTGCTTCGTTTAAGTTGAAATGAAAAGTCCAGATCATTTTTTTAACAAGAGAAAAAACGTTATAAAATAGATTTAGCCAAACCTAAGAGCTGAGCTCCTCAGTTATTAACTTTGCCCTTTGTTAAAATCTGAATTTACACGATGATCAATAAATTTATATAAAACCAGGACTTGAGCCCGCGATCAACTACAAAACCTCATCTGGTCAGCGGTCAACTTCCAAAAAACACGTGACCTCGATGAGCTCCCCTTGTGAGCCCGCGATATGGTCACGTGATACTGCTCAGCGGATACTTTGTTTTGATAGCTGTCAATTGATCATAACATGGATGTGAAAGTTGTAAGCTCTGTTTACGTACGTACGTATAGAGAAGTAGAGATGGCATTCATCGATTCATCTGTTCCCCATCTCCCTCAGTCTATTGTCCCCCCCCCCTACCCCCGGTCGGGTCGCCTTGGGACTCCACTCCCCCTCCCCGAGAGTCTGTACGGGAGGGCGTGCGGGCGTACGCACCAAATTTTCTTGGCCTCATGGGTTTACCAAAATTCCTTACCCATGGTGCTCCGCTGGCGCGCTTCGCGCGCTGGAGCTCCGCTAATAATGTTTAGACATTTTTTCGTTTTTCAATGCCCTACAAAGACTACAAAGACGTTAACATCGCTTGATGGGTTCTAAAAAGCAGGGAAAAACGGGAAAAGGCCAAAATAAGGAAAAATAATCATTTCATGGCAAGAAAGAGATCAATTACGCGGATTTTTTTTAGGACGTCGGCGATATTTTATGAGAACAGTATCCCTGGCTTGTACCGGCGGATATGTACTGGTTTGAGTACAAAACTCTAAATTTGGAGAATCCGGGTATCGATCCCGGTACATCCCGCATGCGAAGCGGGCGCTCTACCTTTTGAGCTAATTCCCCGTGTATACACTTGTAGCGTTTGGGAGGAAATAGATCGCTTAATTTAACACCAAAAATCCCGAAACAACAAAGCTAAATCCCGCCACAACTGATAGCCTTTTCACAACAAGACAACACCATAAAAAAGAACAATTTTTTCTTTGATTTTTTCCCTTTAAACACTTAAGCTTGATAATTCCAAAGCAATGTTTGATCATCATAATTTCAATTAGAATTAGTCAGTGTGTAACAAAAAAGGAGGATATAGGATGTTTAATTGTACCTTGCATGCATCGTAAAATTGTGCTTCTTGTCGAGCTGTTTGTGCTTGTTGAAGGGTTCTGATTACCCACTGCATATTAAAAAAAAGGAGAATATTGGAGAATCCGGGTATCGATCCCGGTACTTCCCGCATGCAAAGCGGGCGCTCTACCATTTGAGCTAATTCCCCGAGACGTTAAAATCTTAATTATTTCCAAACATATGACAGTGAACAGAATTATTCCAGAGTGCTGAACGGATTTTCGACAGGAAAAGTGAATCCATTCAACTCATTCTCTTTTGTTACAACAAGAATTCCAACAAGAAATCTGAGAATTGTTTCAAATTCCTTCAATTTATGTTAATAGCCATTAATTGGCTTTAATCTAGAAGATTTATATTACTGGAAAACCATAAAAAATGCCACAGGCAATATTTTTAAATTATTCGTTTTGTTGCCTTTACAAATTAAGCTTCAATATAAGAAAATCTTTTGTCCTCGACAACAAAATAAAAGCGCTCGATATTTGAATATTTGTAGATCGGTTGAGATGTTGCATTTCCAGATACACATGTATACGAATACACTTAATTCCTAGGTATTCCGTTGAATGTTTTATAAAAATATTAAGTTTTCCTTTTATAAGAGTGAGTAACGTAACCAATATCACCACTGAGTTGCGTCGGGTATGTCCGCTTGTAAAGACTTCAGGATACACTTTAGAATATGAAAAATTCTGCCACTTGTCTGCCAAACAACATACACACGTGTAGTAACAGCTGACTTTCCCATTATTTATAATACACATTTAACAACTCGTATTTATGGGTTCAAACAGGCATTTACCAGGGGACATTTTTTTTACCAGACAGGTAGTTTTACACGTAACTGATAATTACTGATGATTGACGAAAAACAAGAAACTGCAAGTCTGGCCTGTTGGTCTAGTGGTATGATTCTCGCTTCGGGTGCGAGAGGTCCCGGGTTCGACTCCCGGACAGCCCCCATTAAATACTATTTTGAGTTCCAGGATGGTTTTGTGACGTCACGGCGGTTATATCGTTATTACAAAATGTAATTTGTGATTGTCTTAAGTTAGCATAAATTACTATTTTGCAGGCACGGACCAGAGGTCTGGGTACGGGTTTGAGGTGCGTAGTGCATAGTTGGATTTGAGTTTGTAATCGGTGACAGTTGGCGAGGTGAGGCATTCTACGGCCAGCCTTTGGCGTGTTTAGGTTAAGTTTGGTTTTCTTTTAATAATATCATCAGTTGTAATCCACTGTTGTACGTTTATTTAGTTCTGTTATTGTTATTATATCGCTGTATAAAGCCTTAGGTTTATTTTTCTACAGTACTGGTGTTAAATAAGGATACCCTAAAACCCCAAGGGTTGCATCACTGCCTTGGTCGTGGGTACACGTTCCCAATTTTCTCCACTTGCTGGTTTTAGGGTTTTCGTGTCCGGCTTTGGTGCACTTAGTACTTGTCTTTTTATTCATGGCTTGTATTTTATGTTGAGATGGAATAAACGGGACGGTGGCTTTGCTGGCCAACGCAGCCAATTTAATCACTGTCTTGTGTGTCCGGATGTGTAATGGAAAGAAAGAAAGAAAGAAAGAAAGAAAGAAAGAAAGAAAGAAAGAAAGAAAGAAAGAAAGAAAGAAAGAAAGAAAGAAAGAAAGAAAGAAAGAAAGAAAGAAAGAAAGAAAGAAAGAAGGAAAGAAAGGAAGGTATGAACGCGTTTTTCGTGCCACTGTTACAATTTTTGGCAGCAATTAATAGTTATATAGTTTTAAAAAGGGAAAAGCCAGGTGCGTTACGCCCCTTGAAGAAATGTTTAATTAACATTACCAGTCGTGAGCTGGGGAATTAGCTCAAATGGTAGAGCGCCCGCTTAGCATGCGGGAAGTACCGGGATCGATACCCGGATTCTCCAATAATTTCCTCCTTTTTTGTTACACACTGACTAATTCTAATTGAAATTATGATTATCAAACATTACTTTGGAATTATCAAGCTGAAGAAAAGAAAAATAATTTATTTTTACGGTGTTGTCTTGTTGTGAAATTTGTCCTAAGTGTCGCCGTGTTAATATTTTCTCTGTCTGTACTCGTTAAGTTGATTAGTATAGTTTAGATTGTATTTGTGTTATTTAGACTATCTAGTTACGATATCGTCACTATACTACTAATGAGCATTTGCAACTTGCATCTTAAAATTTGGCAATGCGTTGAACCTCACGACTCGTCTTCAGTAAACATTCTTTAATATTTCTAGGCGCAACTTTTCTTTCAAGACCTACCTCCTCCTTTTTTCTACTTTTTTTCTTCATCATTCACACCTAAAATTATCTAATCAGCGGTAACACAAAAGGGAATGGAGTGGAGAATGGCATTGAATGTTCGAAAAGGAGCTCGAGTTTCTTTTAAAAATATTCTTAAGTAGAACAACATGATAATAACTATTGGAATGATTTTTCTGTTGACTAAAGCAAAACGAAACGTCCCCGGGTGGGCTTGAACCACCAACCTTTCGGTTAACAGCCAAACGCGCTAATCGATTGCGCCACGGAGACTGGGCAGTATCATTGAGCATTTCTTTTGTGTTTTAAGGGGTTGAGAGTTCATCACATTTCATTATGTTGAGGAAACTCGGCTAGGAAATTGATTGTTTTTTAGAACTCTATCACGGAAGAGGCAGTCAGCTCTGGATAGTAAGTGACTTGACCATAACACGACACAGAACAGGTGTCACACTACCAGCTCATCAGAGGAGTAGCAGATTAAGGACTTTATGAAAAACTATTCTTTCAAGCTTGGCCTGTTGGTCTAGTGGCATGATTCTCGCTTAGGGTGCGGAGGTCCCGGGTTCGACTCCCGGACAGGCCCAAAAAACATTTTTGGACTAGGAGATGATGTCGGGTGGATTTCGACGGTTTGCATATGGTGGATTTGTTTTTTGAGACGTGGATTAGTGACTGCTATTGAAGAATGTGATGCATGGGCGTGTTGGACAGCCAGGCCCAACATATGCATTTATTTGACACATAGAGTAGGATACAGCAAACATGGATACATCCAAAGCTTATATGCACCACAGCTGGGCACGTTACCCCTACAAACCGCTATAGGGAAAAATAGTGACCGAGAACCAATGCTATGCTGCAACATTTCCATAAAAACGAAGTAAAAGTTAAGTAAGTGCAAATAAAAGACGAAGAAGGCCACAAGTTCTCAACGCACTCTTTCAAACGGCAAAATATTAATTTATATTAATTGCGATCAACACAAATTAGATATTGAGGACCAATGTAATTCCCCCACTTCCTTATTTGGTAGGAGCAAAATAATGATAAGACCATAATTACTCGTCCGTGTCCTTATTTAGTTTAAACTTTATAAATATGTTTCTTCCCCTGCCTAACAGAGGTTTTTCTGGATGCGATTGTAAGTGGTTGGATCGGTCAGCCAGACTCAATTCGTGTGTCGAGGCGAAAAGAAAGGGACAGCCTCTTCTAGCGGCTCACAGTTCGCTTGGACTGGACCGATCAATGGATCAAAGCCTTTGACATCCACGAATAAGTCTTCTTACATGAAGTACTTCAAGGAGTTAATCTTAAGTTTGATTGATTGCATACGGCGCCGTAGCTCAGTTGGTTAGAGCGCCTGTCAAGTAAACAGGAGGTCATGGGTTCAAATCCCATCGGTGCCTTTTAATAAATATTTTTTTTTATATTTTGAACCTTACGTACCTTACAAAAATTGCACTTCTTTGTTTCAAATGAGTACAAATATAGAATTAACTTTGACTGTCGCGTTATAGGATAACACAATAACTTTTTTACCAAAAAAGCAGTGAAATTTTAATATTTTAGCACTCCCTTTCCAAGACCCGTCTTTGAACCCACAGGGTTTCTGTTAACAAGGCTAATTACGGCTATTTTAACACATCTTATTACCTCTCTGCCCGCATGATCGCGTCTAAATTTTTATGAAACTGACAAAAATGTCTGAATTATAGAAATAAAACAATGCCAAAATGGGAAGAATAGACTTACAAAGAAAGGTACATTTCTAGAATACAACAAGGCCTCCTAATCTGTACCCGTTCCTTTCAATGTTGTTTCCGTAGTGTAGTGGTTATCACGTCCGCCTCACACGCGGAAGGTCGCCGGTTCGAGTCCGGCCGGAAACACGCACCACTCTTTTTTTCTTTCCTTAAGCTTTTGTTTAATAAACTTTTCCCAATTTTTAAGTAATGTGAATTGGGAGTGTTAACGAATGCCAAAAGCAGATTTCAAAGTATAACACTAGCGTGCGCCACATCATATATGTTATTAGCATGTGGACCCACCTTAACGGCAACAAAACGAATGATTTAGAAATATTGACGGTGACATTTTTTTGGTTATCCAGTAATAAAAATATTTTATATTTAACAATTTTTTTAAGCCAATTAACGGTTATTAACATAAATTGAGGGAATTTTTTAAAAAGAGAAAAGGCAGGTGCGTTACGCCCGTTGTAATGTTTAAAGGTCAAATGAACCAAGATTTCGACATTGTTTCTTTAGCGATTTTAAAGCAACCAAACGCTAGAAGAACTCATTATTAACTAAACTTAAGAAGAAATTTTGCTTTCTGAGCCTTAAAGCGCGAACTTTAACAAAAACTACGAAGATTTCCGAAGACTTCACGAAAACGTTTCCAAATTGTCCGCGCACTGGAATGGAAGGAATGGATCGAGCTTTGAATTTTGTGACGTAATAGTTTTATTTCACGGCTTTGCGATCGAAGAGACGATCGTCGTTTAAAGAGCGAATAATGTAAAGTTTGAGGGTTCAAGTAATTCTGAACGAATCTAAGCTTTTTTTAAATATGGTTGTTATATTTTTTTTACTACATTGTAATCCAGTTTCAAAGATTAATAATTATCAAAGCACTGAGTAAAATTGTAAGCATTGTACGATATAGGAGGTTTTCAAACACTGAATGGCGTATAAAAATCATCAGTCGGTTCAGCTTGGTATAGAACAGTTATGTACCCTAATCTAAATGCAGTTTTTTTGGATTTGCATGTAATTCTTATCAGGACGTGTGCGGCTTGCAACCCGGATCGGTATGAAGCGCGAAGTTATCCTAGGATGTGGCCAAAAGCTAAGATTGAATTCACTGTTTCTTTTCTGTACTCGAGAGTCACACAAAACACAAAAAATAAATTTGTACACAAAAATTTAACTTGAATGAAAGGGTATTTCTCAATGCAAATTCGAAACTGCAAAGCATCACGCAGGGTAAAACTTTCAGTTTTGGAATAAATACTGAGCGTTTACACACTGTCCCCGCGGACACTGTGAGTTCTGTTTGTATTAGCTGTTTTTTTGTCCATATTTATTTAGCCGGTACATGTTATTTAGGGCTCGAAATTAACGGTTGTAAACCCAACATAAATACAACATTTGAAGCTTAATTTTATACGCGTCAAAAAGCATGTGCACGTGCATAGAAGCAAATTATTTGACAAGGATATTGAACTAACGAACTCAAATTCTAATGCTTGATCATGACCAGCCAAACCAACAAAGTAAAAGTGCTAATAATCATAACAAATACTCTATCTAGCTCTAGGTAGAACAAGAAAGGTGCAAAATGCATACCTCTAACTTCCTTCGTTTAGCAAAAGCCGAACGGACAGTGGGGTCTTTGTGCTTCGGAAGACATTCTTCCCCGTGATTTCTTTTCCGAGCAAAAAAAAAATAGTCCGCGGCACAGCATCCTCTTTGAGGTGGAGTCTTAGCGGCTTGAAATCAGAACCCAGAAACCTACGTATTGCCAGATTTTCTCTGAAGTAGTCTTCGGTAAAATGAACCGCACAAATGCGAGAGTTCTTTCCTGGCTGAAATTCTTTTCTTTCCATTTTCAAAAGCCGTTGTTTCCTGAGCTTTGAATTTGCTGGAAACTTAAACATACTTACTTTCGACTTAGAATAATTTAAGCAGTTTAGTGCTGCACAAAACACCATGATGTTCCATTCTTGTGAGCTTCATCACTAAAACACTTTGAATTTCCCGCAATTTCACAGCGCACCAATACTGACGTCACAGTTTTATGTTCCGAAAATTTCGCGACAATTTTCCCGAGCGCTCTACGATTATGAAGGCCAAAACTAAGCGTTTTTCAACTTGAAATTGCTCTGTTTTGCAAAGTCCAATTCCTTTGAAACTTCAGAATATGTTTATTTGGTTCTTAATCAACAAATTGGACTAAAACAAAAGAAAATTCGAAATTTTGGTTCATTTGACCTTACGGGTGTCGATCCCGGTACCTCCAGCATGCTAAGCGGGCGCTCTACCATTTGAGCTAATTCCCCCGTGTTCAAGCTTATATCACGCCGCTAAAATATCACTCGCTACTACTGTTTAAAACCAATCAAAACGGAACTTTCGAGAGTTGCATGCTCTGTCAAACTTGCGCAGTAAGGAACGAGGACTCTAGGTACGAGTTTACGGGAAAAAAAAACTTTGCAGTGCAGCCACTGTGTAGAACATGCGCCTTTTTGCTGAAACAAAGGATTGAGGTCGTTTGCTCTCTTTGCCATCAGTGAAGAGGAAGATTGATCAGATGGTAGAGCACTTGCTTTGCACACAGGAAATACTACCGGGATCAATACCTTATTAACTGCTACGCTATTTTTTTTTTTTTGAATTACGAATTAAAACATCTGATCATACGCCTGCTAATATGTATTTGATTTCCTTGATTTCCTTGAAGGATTGTAAACAAAATACAAAGCCTTCTTGAAGTCCGCATCTGATAAAAATATTCTCACGCCTTACTTATCAGCATCTGGTCCGTTAGCTCAGTCGGCAGAGCGTGGTGCTGATAACGCCAAGGTCGTGAGTTCAAGCCTTACACGGACCACAATTCGTAATTTTACTTTTCTATGAGAGCGTTTTGTTACTGAATAAGAGTTTGGGGATCGTTTAAGTCTTTTTTTTTGTTAAAACAAATTTAATTAAACGAATAATTCTCTGAATGACATCCCCTAAGCAACAACAGTATGTTTTTTCACTATCTAGTTACGATAGCGCCACGAAGATTTCTATCACTCTTTACTATACTACTAATGAGTATTTGCTACTTCCATCTTGAAATTTGGCCATGCGTTGGCCTCATATCTCGTTTTCAGTAAAGATTCTTTAATATTTCTAGGCGCTACTTTTCTTTCAAGACCTGCTTTCCTCCTTTTTTCATTCACACCTAAAATTATCTAATCAGCGACCGTACAAGAAGTCAGAAGTAACACTAAAGGGAAAGGAGTGTAGAATGGCATTGAATGTTCGAAAAGGAACTCGAGTTTCTTTTAAAAATATTCTTAAGTAGAACAACATAAAAATAACTATTGGAATGATTTTTCTGTTGACTAAAGCAAAACGAAACGTCCCCGGGTGGGCTTGAACCACCAACCTTTCGGTTAACAGCCGAACGCGCTAACCGATTGCGCCACGGAGACTTATTAGTGCCTTTGGGCATTTTTTTTATGTAATAAGGGGTTGAGAGTTCATCACATTTCATTATGTTGATTAAGCTCGGCTCCGAAATTTATTACTACCAGCTAATCAGAGGGGTAGCAGATAAAGGCCTTTGTTTAAAACGTTTCGTCAAGCTTGGCCTGTTGGTCTAGTGGCATGATTCTCGCTTAGGGTGCGAGAGGTCCCGGGTTCGACTCCCGGACAGGCCCAAGAGATGTTTTTTAATCAGGAGATGTTGTCGGGTGGATTTAGACGAGTTACACACGGTGGATGTTTTTTACTGAGACGCGGAATGTCGCTTTAATTGCAAGCTGTGACGTCTTGATTGATAAAATAAATACTATTTATAAATAAATAAATAAATAAATAAATAAATAAATAAATAAATAAATAAATTAATTAATTAATTAATTAATTAATTAATTAATTAATACTACTTTAAATCGATTTCCGCAAAGTTTTGCCGCCATATTGCTCTTTCAAGAGATGAAACAGTAATATATTTCTGGTAAAAAATGTCCATTTAATTTTTATGCAAAAAGTCGCAATATCCTTTTAGACTGCAATACTCCTTTTCCATTTTGTTTTTTAATTTTCTTTTTCTGAAAAACTAGGTCTTTCTAGAACTGGCATGAAAGCAAGATAAACCCGGTCTGATAATCTTATGGAAAATAAATTTAACAAAATAATGTTGTTTTCATGTAAAACAAATACTTGTTGAGCTGCTAAGGTTATAAAATCGTCACGGAGAATCGGTGCTCTACCATTTGAACTAAATACCCTGGACACGACTGTTGTCTCTTGCAACTTGTGAAAGCAAACTTACTTGGAAAATGTCCATCAGGTATGTCACTGGAATAAATTTCAAGTACCTGCTCTGCGAAAGAGGTTTCTTTTCCTGAAAAAGAGAACAAGATAATTTTAGGAAAGTTCTGTCACTGAGAACTGTCTAGTTTCGTCTTTTGTTTGCCTAACCACGTGGAGAAATCCAACATGGCCTTTGTTGGCTCGATGTAACAGATTGGTTTTCGATTAAAAATAGAAGAGTAACCAGGGTTCATGATGATTAAAAATTAAGATGTTCTCTGGTTAAAAATTTGGTAAAAATGAGCTTTCGGCTGCCAAACTACAGCCTTTAACGAATGATAAAAAATGGCGCGAATGAATAAATATATAGGCTAAAAAAATGTGTGAAAAAATTACAGAATAAAAATGCATAATAAGGTGGCAATAAAAAGAATTTGATGAATTAAGAAAAACTATTTTAAAAGAATAGAATATTGTCGGGGTAATGACCTAGCATTGTTATCCGCCTCAGTTGTCATGGCAATGTGCCATGACTCGAGAGTTTTTTGCACGCAATAGTTTCCTTTGTCGATAACTCTTACATTTTAAAAAACAATTTGATGGTCGTTCATCCATGCATGGTTTGCGACGTTCGATCCTTTGTTACAATATTTTACGTTTCTGATGTGTTCTTTTTTTCGCGTGTGTAGACATCTGCCGGTTTCTCCAATGTAGCTCCAATTGCAGTCATTGCATGGAATCTTGTAAACCACATTTTTGTTTGAAGGTGGCTGGGTGGCCTGAATTTTGGCGAAGGGAATTCCTGATAAAAATACACATTTCTGATAAAAATACACATTCTGAGTTCAAAAATAAAAATAAATTATGCATAAGAATAATAGTCCTTTGTGGTTGGGCCAGTTTCAATAGACCTCTATGGCGGAACCGCGGAGTCCCCAGATATGAGTTATTTTAATAAAAAGAATAATTTTTTTTTTAACACACAAAAAAAGACTTAAACCATCCCCAGTCTCTTATTCACTAACAAAACGCTCTCATGAAAATATAGAAAAAGTAAGATAGCGGTTGTTTTGGTCCGTGTGAGGCTCGAACTCACGACCTTGGCGCTATCAGCACCACGCTCTACCGACTGAGCTAACGGACCAGACGCTGATAGTCGTGAGAATATTTATATCAGATGCGAACTCCAAGAAGGCTTTGTATTTTGTTCACAATCCTTTAGGGCGAAAGCGGGTGGTGAATCAAATACATATTAGTGGGCGTATGATCAGATGTTTTCATTCGTAAAGTCAAAAAAATAGCGTAGCGGGTAATAAGGTATTGATCCCGGTCGTACTTACTGTGTGCGAAGCAAGTGCTCTACTATCTGATCAGTCGTCCTCTCGGCATTGATGGCAAAGAGAGCAAACTACCTCAATCCTTTGTTTCAGCAAAAAGGCGCATGCGCGACCCAGTGGCTGCACTGCCAAGTTTTTTTTCCCGTAAACTCATACGTAGAGTCCTCGTTCCTTACTGCGCAAGCTTGACGGAACAAGCAGCTCTCGGAAGTTCCGTTGCAGGATCGCTTTTGATTAGTTTTCAAAACAGTAGAAATGGCCGGAAGTAAAATGCCAAGGAGTTCATTGAGCCATGCTTTTGAATGCTAAGCATGCGCATTTCAACAGGAAGTCCAATATTTTTGGACTTCCAGGGTCGCTCGCATTCTCGTTCCCATAACCCTTTTCCCTTCTCTTAGCCGGCAGGGCCTTGGCACGAGAAATGAAAGGCTCTGGAGACAAAGGGTTTGCAGTCCTAGATTCTAGGACTTTCGGTCTTCATGTATGCAGTCGTGATGTTTCTATATACTGTATGGAAGGGTCATGCTGTCTCTTACTTCCGCTCAAGATTTCTTTGTTTCAAACGGCCAATAAAAAAATTCGAATTAATTCAAAAATCTCATGTCTCAAGAGCCCTTCGTTTCTCATGCCAGGGCCCTGCCGGCTACGAGAAACCGGAAAAGGGCTTTAGGGAGTAAAAGCTAAAATATAGCACTGAGCCTTTAGGCAACCTCCGAGCTGTATGAGACGACAGTCAGTGATAAGATTGAATTTGAAGATAAACTTGTACCATGAGAGTTATTCGTCCCCATGGGTGATATTAGTGATAAAACTTATTAGAAATTTTTCAACAATGAGCTAACATCTTACAAACTGGCAACATCGATGATAACTTCACGGTTTTTCAACTCGAGATAATACAGGATGCGGATTCCATCCGCTCATCCTCACCGGTAAACAAATCCTTATATAATTTTGCTGCTGCCATTTTGACCGAGTGATCATATTGTGAGCCTGGGCGAGCTGTGCATACAACGACTGGTGAATTCCAAGTTATGCATGAAATGAATTTAAAAACAAAGGTCTCCTTGAGACGACGACATTTTGCCGAAATGATAGTAATGTTATATTAAAGTATCAGAATTTGAAGTACAGTACCACCTGAAATCATCTGCACGTCGGCCTCAGGTTTTACTATGTAACCGATTGCGACTGTTTACTCGTTTATTAGTGCGTGTCGCGCATCTGGTACAAATTTACGTTCTTATCTGTTTTTTGAACTGCTTTTCGTTGGTGCGTTTTTAACTGTTCAGGTAAATGAGAGGACAATCAATAAGCATAGTTTCC
This sequence comes from Meandrina meandrites, assembly GCA_963693305.1. NCBI lineage: Eukaryota > Metazoa > Cnidaria > Anthozoa > Scleractinia > Meandrinidae > Meandrina > Meandrina meandrites. The sequence goes on from OY855910.1 coordinate 36,918,282, forward strand.
TTCTTTTATAATATCGTTTCGTTTTAACTTCGATTTTTGTGGGTTGTTTGTTTTTAACTTAGACCTTATCGAACACTGGATCATTGTAATCGTAATAATTAAATCTGTTTGACCTTTTCTTGAAAAAACCGTGACGTTCGCTCCGGCTCGTAAATAACTTGGAGTAAAATTGCCTCTTTAAGGGATATTAGTATTGGAAGTGTTTCTGGCCAACCTCTTTCCCAGAGTCTCTCTCTCCCCGCCCCCAAGAGCGAGAGAAGAGAGAGGGGCGGGGAGAGAGAGACCCTGGGAACGAGGTTGGTTTCTGGCTAGTCACATTCTCAATTTGTTATGTAATGTTTGATATGCGCTAGTCACGTTTTTGTTATGAAACGTTTGATATGATATGGCAAGTAACGTTTTCAACTTTTTATGTAGTGTTGTTTTACAGGATCTGCTAAGTGCTTTTTATTACAAACACACGCCATCAAACTGCATGTGTTGACGCGTTCGTATTTCCTTTGGGTGACATATTAGTCGCCCACAACGACCTGTATTGCCTTGGGCGTTTACGAGAACTAACTGATCAAGGAAGGAAGTTGTACCAACTCATAAATTTTCGATGAACACTATCAGAGCCCAAGTTCAAAACAGTAACGAAGACGGCATCTTATCTTGAAAAAAATAACTTGCACTGATCTACACAAATGGTAAAGTGGCTTCATGGAAGTTGTACCAAAGGGTTTCTTTTTCTGTCAAAAATGGCATTGGAAAGAGGAAGGTTGTGGACCTCGGGGCGAAGCCTCCGTGTATGAAACTTTGTTGATTTACCACAAGAGATTTTCCACCATACCCTCCACCCCCCCCCCCCCCCCCCCCCCGCCCTCCCACCCGGGCTATCACCAGCGCGTGGTCAAATAACGCCAAAGTTTACATCAAATTGCCAAACGATCAAACTTACGTCAAACGATCGAGAGAAAACTCTCATCGACTCTCATACGGATATGCATGACCAGACTCAAATAATAATTGAAAAGAGGACATGAGAGTAACCCTCGTCAGATCTCGAGATTATAAATTTTCTTTGCTGTGGGTACTTAAAAATATTCCACTTGCGCTTGTTGGATGTTCGATGATTATTGCATGGTAACATGACGCATCTGGCGTATTCCATCTCTCGTGTAATATTTAAAAAATATTCCTAAACCATAACAAGGAAGTAGCGCAAAATGTTTTCAGTCTTTTGTATACTGATCCAATCAAATTAAAGAGCACATTTTTTGATTCGAAGAACAAACATAGTCTCGCATAATCTGTCAGCAAATGTCAGCTTTTCTGAGCTTACAATTGCTTAAAACAAATATTTAACGTCCACTATTTGCTTGAAATTATGAAAACGTCCAGTTTGACGGGCAGACCTAAATTTAATGGAATTCCTTTCTCACCAGAACAATCAGTTGAGGTCAAAGGGTTTTAATCAGTTTGAAGTGAATAGGAGTATGGCGAAGAAAGGTGGAATTGGAGGTAAAAAAGATCGCGTTTTTATCAATAATGTGATCGCAAACGGGAAGGAGGATTCACGACTTAGCTCAAAGCTTGCAAATTTGGAACTACAAAAACACAAGGAAATGGTGCGATGGGACACAGAGAAAAACAAACTTAGCTTGCCAAGCCTCAAAACAAATGGCGGAATTTCTCTCACACCACCATCTTCACCAACCATGTCTCCGACTCGAATGAGCCCCGTGGTACAACGTCGAAGAAGCGACCTCTTGAACACAGAACCGGCAGCGAGATTTCACGGCAATAACCAGATGATAGTAGGTACAGACGTCGTTGGTTTACGAAGATCGAAATCATCACAGAATATTAGGCTAAGCGTGGGTCCAAAACCCCCTCCAACTCCTATGTGCCGAAGTCCAGGGGCTCTAAGCCCGAGACTTCTTCACAGGAGATCGACAATTTCCCAAAGTATCTTGTACCACGATGAAGGGAATGCACTAAAACAAGCCAATATGGGAAGACGATTTTCAGCCGGAGTGGTACCATCCATTCGCGTCGAAGAAAGCGCAGACGCTCTTAACGAAAAGGTGAAGAAATTTAATGAAAGTATGCAAAAATTCAGCAAAGAAGTTAACCAAAGCAAGAATAGTACGACCACACTCGAAGATGATACACCAACCACCGACGACCCTACCGACGAATCTACCGACGAGTTATTGATTCCGCCGAGGCCTATCGCACATAGGTGGAAGTCATTACCGAACATATTTCCGATGCTTGGCAGTGACGGGAAATCTCCGGAGGAAATGACATTTTATGAAGACATGAAGAGATGTAGATACTTAAGAATTCCCGACTTACCGACATTGAACATTGAACAGATCTTTGACAAAAATTCAAAGCAAACTAAAGAACAGAAATAATCGAACGTTACCCAAAATCTGTACTGTCCATTGGCTTCACTTGTGAGTGAAGAAGAAAAGGAGCCGGATGTATTGGACTGGACTACAGAGACAATCTTCACAAACTCTAGCTCTCAGGTGATTCCAAGTAGAGATTAACTTCTAATTAATCCTTGCAAAATGAAACTTTCCGAATTTTGAACAGAGAGCGAGCAGAGTCTGTAAATAAATTAGGAATTAAACCAGGTCATCGCCAAAAAGACCACATCAATGTTTTATAAGTTTAAAGTTTACATCGCCCCGAATCTATACAGATATAAAACCCCAACATTACTGAGATAAGAACGTTTTATTTTGATCCGATATAATTGGAAGCTAGGATTTCATACCACGTCTGGTGACTGTAAATGTAGTCAGCGCATTATATGTAAAAATTAAGAAACATCAATAAAATCAGTTTCATCGGATATTCTGTGTTAAATAGATCAGCAATATTAATTGTGCTGAAATAATTAGGCCTCTCATCGGCGTAATGGTTTCCCAGGTTGTCCCTTCATGTAAGAATACAGCAAGAGTTTTGATATGGTCGTGCTTCACTTTTCCCAACAGATTCCATGATGCAAAAGAATGTCCGATATGTTATAAATAGTACACCTGCTGATTCTGTCTAATATCAGAGGGAAAAATTAAGAACATTGTAAGGATACTTGTCGTTCCCTTTTTTAAAACAACCAAAGCAAATTTGGATAAAACGATTTTTATAGCTGCATTTTCAGCATAACACAGCGTTCTGCTGGTAGATTAAACTTTATTTGTCGGGTTACAACTATAAAAGAAACTTCTCCATAAAAAAAAATATATATTTAAGTCTTAAAAAAACTAAGCTCCTTCAACTGGCTTCCAAATTCCAACTGTCGTTCGTAGCTTCTACATATACGTTGCATAAGGTCAGGGCCGTAGGCAGGATTTTTGCTTGGTTAGGTGCGAGCGCCGGAAGCATGAGCGTCTAGGGGGGGGGGGGGGGGGGGGGATCTGGGGGTATTTTTTCCCGGGAAATTTTGAAAAATCAGGTTGTTGGAGTCCACTTTTCCTGCATTCTGAGAGTCATTTTAACCCTCCCTCTCAGACAAAGCGGACCTTTGTGGCGTGTTAGGGTGCGCGGATGCACCCATCGCACCCCCCCCCCCCCTCCCTGCCTAGGGCCCTGAAGGTTGACACTACTTGAATTTGTCAGCAGTGCTCAGATCGTGGTACCCTTATTGAATCGGTATCAGGTTCTGAGTTCTGAAACTGATGGCAAAGCTAATAGCATCTGGAATCCTGAAATACATTGTAATCATGATATCCACTAAACGATTGTCGGGCTTTGCATTGGTGAGAATGTTGATCGATTATGACAAGCCCGCTAGTGAATTCAGAGAGGAAGTGTCTTACTGGTGAATTCCAATACTGTGATCCAAAGCTTTGCTTATAAGTAACCAAAGAAATGTTGCTAGCAATAGTTTTAAAAATGGCCTTGTAACCAGGTTGATCCATTAAAGTGTTACGCTGGTTTGAAAAATGCTTAAGAATGTTGAAAAAAACTAATTACATGTAAATGTCCCAACGTTTCGGCTGAAACTATAGCATCAGGTGTAAAAGTGATAAGAAAACGGGACTCTCCGAGGTTATAAAAGTTGTAAAGGAGAATACGACTTTTCGGGCAGTTTTACTGTGCATCCTCAGGTAGTTGCGAAATGGCGGACTGTTGTTGTTCAACAACAACAGTCAACAGCCCGCCATTTTGCAACTACCTAAAGATGGACAGTAAAACTTCCCGAAACGTCGTATCTCCTTGATAACTTTCATAACCTCGGAGAGTCCCGTTTTTACACAAGCTTTAAATTTATTCAATCAGAATGTTGCTTGTGGAACCAATCCTGAAGAACCATGCCACTAGCTTCAATTTTAGGATAATTTTAGAAGAATATTTTGACACTCAAAGGACTCCGCGAAGCCATAGCCTCTCATCGCTCCCGGCCGCGGCTGTATTCGCAGGCTAATGAAGCTAAGGACAGAGAGACCACTCGTTTGCCAATGGATTAATTAGTAGGTTGCATTGGTGAGAATGTTGATCGATTATGACAAGCCCGCTAGTGAATTCAGAGAGGAAGTGTCTTACTGGTGAATTCCAATACTGTGATCCAAAGCTTTGCTTATAAGTAACCAAAGAAATGTTGCTAGCAATAGTTTTAAAAATGGCCTTGTAACCAGGTTGATCCATTAAAGTGTTACGCTGGTTTGAAAAATGCTTAAGAATGTTGAAAAAAACTAATTACATGTAAATGTCCCAACGTTTCGGCTGAAACTATAGCATCAGGTGTAAAAGTGATAAGAAAACGGGACTCTCCGAGGTTATAAAAGTTGTAAAGGAGAATACGACTTTTCGGGCAGTTTTACTGTGCATCCTCAGGTAGTTGCGAAATGGCGGACTGTTGTTGTTCAACAACAACAGTCAACAGCCCGCCATTTTGCAACTACCTAAAGATGGACAGTAAAACTTCCCGAAACGTCGTATCTCCTTGATAACTTTCATAACCTCGGAGAGTCCCGTTTTTACACAAGCTTTAAATTTATTCAATCAGAATGTTGCTTGTGGAACCAATCCTGAAGAACCATGCCACTAGCTTCAATTTTAGGATAATTTTAGAAGAATATTTTGACACTCAAAGGACTCCGCGAAGCCATAGCCTCTCATCGCTCCCGGCCGCGGCTGTATTCGCAGGCTAATGAAGCTAAGGACAGAGAGACCACTCGTTTGCCAATGGATTAATTAGTAATGTATAAATCGTGAATCTATCGTGGATTCGTGAAGGTAAGGTCGAACTCCGGCCAAACTGGCTCGCACCGTCCGAGCTTACCGTATCCTTGGCTCCATAGCAACAAGCAAGTAGGAGTATTGCTAGTCGGCCCCCTGGATGGGATGCTAGTCTATCGCAGGTTACAGCCCATCATTTTGTGAGATAACCCAAACGGTTCGCCGGTACCTATTATGCTTCTAAGTGGAGAGAGGCAGAGACTGTTGTGTCCTACCGCAGAACACAACCCATTGATCTGTCTGATCTCAGTCATGGCGTAGCGGTTAAGGCGTGGGACTTGTAATCCGGAGGTTGCGGTTTCAACTGCTCCTCTCTACCCCTGGCTTTGTAAATAGCCAACTGGTCAGTCTCAAAATGTCATGTTAAATTTGTTTCATTTTTGCTTGTAAGAGGCATTTAAACCTCTCGATCTGGTGTGCAACGCGTGAACCATTGGGCCGCCGCGTCTTCCACAATGGATCGTGTTACAGGGAGGGGGCGGGAGGTACTTCATGGTAAGTCAACATGGCCACCGACATGTAGTCGCCCAACCAAACAATTAATCATAACAATGGTAGCTGCGGTTAACATGTGTGGAAGACTTATTAGCAATGCAAACCGAATCCCATTAACACGCTCCGGCGAGCGGCTTTGTTGTCGTTCTTTTAGCCCGCAAGGCAAAGACGAGCCAAGGTCTAACGCTAGCAAACATCAGACGAGGTAAACAAATTTCTTCACGGACGTGCGACAACCATGAGGACGAATATAATTTTTCACGTTGTTATTGTAGGATAGCTGGGTGTTCTATGTGCTGATGTGTACATTCGTTGTTATGCACAGGATGCGTTGCTGTTGTGGTTCAATTTTATCCTTGGTTCAAATTTTAGTTTCCTTTGTTTAAACTCATTATCATACATTATCATACATTACCATACCCAAAAACAAAGGAAAATAAAATTTGAACCATTATAAACTTGAACCACAACATAGCCATGCTACAAATTGAATATTGAGGCCCTATTGGGTGGGAGAGGGGTGGGGAGTCTGAGTATCCCACATTCCATCAATTTTTGGCCTAAATATCCCGTATCCCGTTCATTTTAGTGGTTTCACAGGACGAAATTCCAAGAATCCGTAAACGGAAACGTCACAGAAACATGTGAAACCGCTCCGGAAACACGACGGATAACCTGTGTTTCCGTTAGCGGTTTCGTGACGTTTACTCACGTTTCCGTTGCTGCGGTTACAGCGGAACCGGACCACTTTTTGGCATTTCCGTTCCGGAAACGTGACGGAATCACGTAGACTTGAATTTTCACGTTTCCGCAAGACGTAAACGTAACGGAAACATGGAGTTGCATGTTTCCGTCATGTTTCAGAAATACGGAAACATGTGGTTTCGTCCTGTGTTTATATTATATAATTGAGTCCAGAATTGTTCAGCAGTCTGAAGTTCGTAATACGCTAAGATGGCCTTCGCTAGAGGCGCGCCGCAATTATCAAATTTCTTTACTTGTTTTTAAGTGCCTGCATGGCCTAGCACCTGTTTATCTTCTTAACCAATTCTCCTTTTCTCGTGACTTCCGTACTTACAATACTAGACATAAAGACCAAATCCGTTTACCTCTGGCTAAAACATCTAAATTTCAGAGCTCTTTTTTGTATAACGGTGCCAAAGTATGGAACACACTTCCGGCCTATCTGAGAAGTATAACTTCTCTAACTAATTTTAAAACAAAATTGAAACAGTATCTTTGTAAATAGTTTTGCACTGGTTCTGGTATAAAATAATAATGTTTAGACATTTTTTCGCTTTTCAATGCCCTGTAGCAAAGCAATGTTGGATATCTCTAAGTGGTTGGGAACAAAAGACGAAACTTGGTGTTACGGATGCATCATCTTAGTGCCAGAACTTTCTGTAAATTATCGTGTTTTCCTGCGGTAAGTGTTAGCATTTTTTTACGAAAGAGCTTCTTTCGCAGAGAAGTCACTTTAAATTTATTCCAGTGACATAAATGGACATATTTCCAAGTTTCTTAACAAGTTGCAATAGACAACAGGCGTGTCTGGGGGATTCACTTAAATGTTAGAGCACCTGGATAAATACCCAGATTCTCCAATTCGTTTTTATAGCCTTAGCACCTGAACTAGTATTTTCTACATGTACAATAACAACCTTTCGATCTAAGAGGATCAGACGTGATTTATCTTGTGTATTTCCTTTCTGTTGTGGAAAGACCTAGTTTTAGAAAAAAAATAAAATTATAAAAATGGTAAAGGAGTATTTTAGTCTAGAAGGCTATTGTGACTTCTTTCATAAAAATTACCTGTTTTGTTCCAGATAAATGTTACGGTTTCATCTTTGTAATAACGATATGGCCGCCGTGACGTCACAAAACCATCCTGGAACTCAAAATAGTATTTAATGGGGCCTGTCCGGGAGTCGAACCCGGGACCTCTCGCACCCGAAGCGAGAATCATACCACTAGACCAACAGGCCAGACTTGAAGCTTCGTTTTTTCGTCAATCATCAGTAATTACCAGCTACCTGTAAAACCACCTGTCTGGTAAGAAAATGTCCCCTGGTAAATGCCTGTTTGAACCCATAAATACGAGTTGTTTAATGTGTACTATAGATATTCGGAAGGTCAGCTGTTACTAGTACACGTGTGTATGCTGTGTGGCAGACATGTCACGGAATTCTTTATATTTTAAAGTGTATCCTGAAGTCTTCATAAGCGGACATACGCGACGCAACTCAGTGGTGATATTGGTTACTGACTTGCATTAACCCTATCCAGACCGGAGGGGGGGGGGGGGGGGGGGGCGGAAAGTGCCCGCGCTCACTTTGAAGCAAACGCTGCCAAACTTTACGAGTTTTTCTAAAATTTATCTGGGAATAAATTGGTAGGATAGGTTGTTGTGTGTGGAACTTGACGTTACCATGGCAACGTCATTTTGACAGACATGTTTTTCCAAATTTGTACTTTTTGTGTTTCCATTAATAACAGTTAACTTTAATTCAACTATTTTCACCTCTTTTGGGTTTTTTTGCACTGTTTTAAAGATTTTGAGTATTTTTCAGTAATTTTGGGCGGTTTTCTGATGTTTTGGAAAAATTTTGAAATCGAAGATGGCGGATCCAAGATGGCGTCTGTTTTGACATCATGATGTAATTGTCACGTGATGTGACGTGATCACCGCACGTGACGTATATAAAAAGATAGATTTTTGGGCATACTATATATCCTGTAAGTTTTGTTGCGATTGCTTAAATATTCTGGAAGTTACTGAGGGAGGGGAGGGGGGGGGGGTGGGACTCGGAATCCCCCCCGGTCTGAAAAGATCCAAAAAAGCCCGGTATTAATAGGGTTAAAGGAAAACATGCAATCATCGGAGCGCCGGCGAGGAATATACCGTATCCGCATACATGTCTATTTGGATATGCAATATCTCAACTGATCTACAAATATTCAAATATCGACCGCTCTTGTTTTGTTATCGAGGACAAGAGATTGTCTTATATTAAAGCTTAATTTTAAACGGCAACAAAACGAATGATTTAGAAATATTGACTGTGAAATTTTTTTATGGTTTTCCTGTAATAAAAATCTTCTATATTAAAGCCAATTAACGGCTATTAACATAAATTGAAGTAAGTTACAAAATTTCTAAGAATTCTTGTTGGAAGACTAACTGTAACACAAGAGAATGAGTTGAGTGGATTCACTTTTCCTGTCGATAATCCGTTCATCACTCTGGAATGATTCTGTTCACTGTCATATGCATGGAAGTAATTAAGAAATAAACTATTCTTACAACGCAAGGAATTAGTGACAGCCGAACTTATCTGTGACCCAGGTATATCGGGGTTTAGTTTTTCTGCAACGCAGGCTACTTGTAGTAAGGGATGGGCTCGCATTAGGTGTATAAACGAATGTCCCGGGGGATTAGCTCAAATGGTAGAGCGTCCGCTTAGCATGCGGGAAGTACCGGGACCGATACCCGGATTCTCCAATAATTTCCTCCTTTTTTGATACACACTGACTAATTCTAATTGAAATTATGATGATCAAACGATGCTTTGGAATTATCAAGCTGAAGTGTTTGAAGGAGAAAAAAAACAAAGCATTTTTTTTTTACGGTGTTGAGTTGTTGTGAAAAAGACTATCAGCTGTGTCGGGATTTAGCGGTGTTGTGTCGGGATTTTTTGGTGTTAAATTAAGTGATCTATTTCCTCACAAACGCTACAAGTGTATACACGGGGAATTAGCTCAAATGGTAGAGCGCCCGCTTCGCATGCGGGATGTACCGGGATCGATACCCGAATTCTCCAAATTTAGAGTTTTGTACTCAAACCAGTACATATCCGCCGGTAGAAGCCAGGGATGCTGTTCTCATAAAATATCTTTATGGCCGGCACTCCAAAAAAACCGCCTAATTGATTTCGTTCTTGCCATTAAATAATTATTTTTCATTATTTTGACCTTTTCCCGCTCATGCCTGCTTATTAGAGCCCTTCAACCGACGTTAACGTCTTTGCAGGGCATTGATAAACGAAAAAAAAATCTAATAGCGGATGTTGAAAAGCGGATGGTTAGAAGTTCTCAATATGGAGGCTTTATTTCTCCTTGGAAATGGAAACTCTGGTTAATTATCCCTTGTATGCATTGTAAAATTGTGCTTCTTGTCGTGCTGTTTGTGTTTGCTGAAGGGTTCTGATTACTCGCTGCATATAAAAAAAGGAGAAAATGGAGAATCCAGGTGTCGATCCCGGTACTTCCCGCATTCTAACGCTAAGCGGGCGCTCTACCATTTGAGCTAATTCCCCCGTGTTCAAGGTTCTTCACGCCGCCTAAAATATCACTCGCTCGCGAATCCTGCCAGCTTACTAGACTTCCCACCAATCCCCTCGCGACTTAGCGGCCAAGACAAAAGCATGCGGCCGCTAAAAATATCACACGATCGCGTATCCCGCCAGGTACGCATGCTGGATACTGCTTTTTACGATTACGATTATTTTGCAAATAGAAGTACTGTAGTGGGCTTAATTCCACTCCGTGGATGGATCAGTCAGATCTCGTAAACTCCGAAGGGTATACTCTTCCTTGTGGGCCCGGGGAGGGGGGGTACTCCCATATATGGGCTATATAGGTATGTGCCGCGGGATAGGGTATATTTTTTGAGGTTCTCGGTCCTTAAATAGGGTATCATTTTTGTTCCTTTTGGCATTGTGTTCCCGGTGTGATCCTTAGATAGGGTAGCTAAATTCTATCAGCTCAAATAAACGCCCAGCTAAACGAAAAAAAAAATGTCTGTTAAAACTGAACTATCCGTCATCGAGTATTAACAAAGCGATTTTGAAAGATTTGAGCTTTGCCGTGCGCGGTTAGCCGTTATTTGAGTCGTCACGCAATGCTTCTCCCCTTGAATAGGGTGTCAATTTTCAGGTTTGGGCCTTAGAAAGGGTATTAATTTTCGTTTTCTTTATCCTTAGATAGGGTCAGGGTTTGAGAACGTTCGCGGCACACCCCTATCCTAAATTTAGGGGAGTACCTCACCCCCCGGGCTTGTGGGCGACGAATACGTCACCCCAAGGAAATACGAACGCGTCAACACTTGCGGTTTGATGGCGAGTGTTTGTAATACTACTGTTTAAAACCAATAAAAACGGAACTTTCGAGAGTTGTTTGTTCCGTCAAGCTTGCGCCGTAAGGAACGAGAACTCTAGGTACGAGTTTACGGGAAAAAAGCTTTGCACTGCAGCCACTGTGTTGAGCATGCGCCTTTTTGCTGAAACAAAGGATTGAGGTCGTTTGCTCTCTTTGCAGAGGAAAATAGATCAGATGGTAGAGCATTTGGTTTGCACACAGGAAGTCCGACTGGGATCAATACCTTATTACCCGCTACGCTATTTTTTTTTTACTTTACGAATTAAAACATCTGATCATACGCCCGCTAATATGTACTTGATTCACCACTCGCTATCTCCCTAAATGATTGTGAACAAAGTACAAAGCCTTCTTGGAGTTCGCATCTGATATAAATATTCTCATGATTATCAGCATCTGGTCCGTTAGCTCAGTCGGCAGAGCGTGGTGCTGATAACGCCAAGGTCGTGAGTTCAAGCCTCACATGGACCACAATTCGCTATTTTACTTTTCTATATTTTCTATGAGAGCGTTTTGTTAGTGAATAAGAGTTTGGGGATCGTTTAAGTCTTTTTTTTTTTTTGTTAAAACAAATTTAATTCTTTTTATTAAAATAATTCGTATCTGGAGACTCCGCGGTTCCGCCATCGAGGTCTATTGAAACTGGCCCAACCACAAAAGACTAGTATTCTTATGCATAATTTCTTTTTATTTTTGAACTCAGAATGTGTATTTTTATCAGGAATGCAACAAAAACCAATATGTTATACATCGAGCCAACAAAGGCCATGTTGGATTTCTCAACGTAGTTAGGCAAACAAAAAGACGAAACTAGGTAGTTCTTAGCGACAGATCTTTCTTAAAATTAGCTTGCTCTCTTTTTAAGGAAAAAACTCTTTCGTAGAGTACGTACTTGAAATTTATTCCAGTGACATACATGGACATTTTCCAAGTAAGTTTATTCCACAAGTATTTTTATATATTTATATTTTCTATGAGAGCGTTTTGTTAGTGGATAGGAGTTTGGGGATCGTTTAAGTCTTTTTTTTTTAAAACAAATTTAATTCTTTTTATTAAAATAATTCGTATCTGGAGACTCCGCGGTTCCGCCATAAAGGTCTATTGAAACTGGCCCAACCACAAAAGACTAGTATTCTTATGCATAATTTCTTTTCATTTTTGAATTCCGAATGTGTATTTTTATCAGGAATGGAACGAAAACCAAGCTGTTACATCGAGCCAACAAAGGCCATGTTGGATTTCTCCACGCGGTTAGGCAAACAAAAAGACGAAACTAGGTAGTTCTTAGCGACAGATCTTTCTTAAAATTAGCTTGTTCTCTTTTTAAGGAAAAAACTCTTTCGTAGAGTACGTACTTGAAATTTGTTCCAGTGACATACATGGACATTTTCCAACTTTTTTTCCAACATATTTAACGCGTCACGTGACCAGAACAGAATAAACCCTAAAACTCAAACGGCGGATAAATTTTAAAATTAAAATGAGCGTCAATAGATTAAGAACGTGTTTTTTGCGTAATGTGACGTATCGTTTTTGCGAAATTCGCATTATTATAAGAGTTATGGCGTAATAAACACCCATATTTACAGACTTTCATCAGTAGCGTTTCCTTTTTTCGTGTAAACGGTAAAAGCATACGTCAGATTATAAAGACGGCCACGTTATCTCTGATTAGTAAGAGAAATCGGAACTTTACCTTGTTTCCGTGGAGTTTTAGGGATTTTAAATTCTAACGCGCGGTTTGGGACTGGCACTAGTTTCGCAGGCGAAATGATATATTTTTCAAAGCATACGTACCCCCAAATAAAATTCACCATTTAGTGTTACAAAAAGCTTCAAAATCGGTTGCTTCAAAATACAGTCATCAGCAATTCCTTAGCAACTGCTCCAGATCTGTAGTTAAGAGTCTCCCCCCTTAATCATTTGATCAGCTTTTCCAAAATAAATTGGTACCCGTCATCTTCATAGTGACTCTTAAATTCACAGAAGATGATAGTATGAAAGGCCTGTTGGTCTAGTGGCATGATTCTCGCTTTGGGTGCGAGAGGTCCCGGGTTCGACTCCCGGACAGGCCCTATTAAATACTTTTTTCAATTGCTCTTTCAAGAGATGAAACAGTAATATATTTCTGGTAACAAATGTCCATTTAATTTTTAGTCAAAAAGTGGCAATAGCCTTTTAGACTACAATACTCCTTTTCCATTTTGTTTTTTCTTTTTTTTTTTCTGAAAAAAACTAGTTCATTCTACAACTGGCATGAAATGAAATAAGCAAGATAAACCCGTTTTGACAATCTAACAAAATACTGTTATTGTACATGTAAAAAAATACTTGTTGAGCTGCTAAGGTTATAATATCGACACGGAGAAGCCGGATATTTATCTTTGTACTTCCCGCATTCTAAGCGCGTGCTCTACTATTTGAACTAATGCCTCAGCCGACTGTTGTCTATTGCAACTTGTGAAATAAACTTACTTGGAAAATGTCCATGTATGTCACTGGAATAAATTTCAAGTACGTACTCTACGAAAGAGTTTTTTCCTTAAAAAGAGAGCAAGCTAATTTTAAGAAAGATCTGTCGCTAAGAACTACCTAGTTTCGTCTTTTTGTTTGCCTAACTACGTTGAGAAATCCAACATGGCCTTTGTTGGCTCGATGTATAACATATTGGTTTTTGTTGCATTCCTGATAAAAATACACATTCGGAGTTCAAAAATAAAAAGAAATTATGCATAAGAATACTAGTCTTTTTTGGTTGGGCCAGTTTCTATAGACCTCGATGGTGGAACCGCGGAGTCTCCAGATACGAATTATTGTAATAAAAAGAATTAAATTTGTTTTAACAAAAAAAAAAAGACTTAAACGATCCCCAAACTCTTATTCACTAACAAAACGCTCTCATAGAAAATATAGAAAAGTAAAATAGCGAATTGTGGTCCATGTGAGGCTTGAACTCACGACCTTGGCGTTATCAGCACCACGCTCTCCCGACTGAGCTAACGGACCAGACGCTGATAGCCGTGAGAATATTTATATCAGATGCGAACTCCAAGAAGGCTTTGTACTTTGTTCACAATCATTTAGGGAGATAGCGAGTGGTGAATCAAGTACATATTAGCGGGCGTATGATCAGATGTTTTAATTCGTAAAGTAAAAAAAAAATAGCGTAGCGGGTAATAAGGTATTGATCCCAGTCGGACTTCCTGTGTGCAAACCAAATGCTCTACCATCTGATCTATTTTCCTCTGCAAAGAGAGCAAACGACCTCAATCCTTTGTTTCAGCAAAAAGACGCATGCTCAACACAGTGGCTGCAGTGCAAAGCTTTTTTCCCGTAAACTCGTACCTAGAGTCCTCGTTCCTTACGGCGCAAGCTTGACGGAACAAGCAACTCTCGAAAGTTCCGTTTTTATTGGTTTTAAACAGTGGTATTACAAACACTCGCCATCAAGCGGCAAGTGTTGACACGTTCGTATTTCCTTGGAGTGACGTATTCGTCGCCCACAAGGAAGAGTATTCCCTTGGGAGTTTAGGAGAACTGACTGATCAATCCATGGAGTGAAATTAAGCCCACTACAGTACTTCTATTTGCAAAATAATCGTAAAAAGCAGTACCCAGCATGCGTACCTGGCGGGATACGCGATCATGTGATATTTTTAGCGGCCGCATGCTTTTGTCTTGGCCGCTAAGTCACGAGTGGATTGGTGGGAAGTGGAGTAAGCTGGCGGTATTCGCGAGCGAGTGATATTTTAGGCGGCGTGTCATAAGCTTGAACACGGGGGAATTAGCTCAAATGGTAGAGCGCCCGCTTAGCATGCGGGAGGTACCGGGATCGACACCCGGATTCTCCAGTTTCTCCTTTTTTTAATATGCAGCGAGTAATCAGAACCCTTCAGGAAGCACAAACAGCACGACAAGAAGCACAATTTTACGATGCATACAACATGTACAAGGCATAATTAACCAGAGTTTCTATTTCCGAGGAGAAATAAAGCCTCCATGTTGAGAACTTCTAACCATCCGCCTTTCAATTGCAATGAAAACTCCCTCAGGCACTTTGGATCTCGTATATATGTATTTTTATATAATCATTACTAAAATAATAATGTTTAGACATTTTTTTCATTTTTCAATTCCCTGCAAAGACGTTAACGTCGGTTGCAGGGCTCTAAAAAGCAGGCATGAGCGGGAAAAGGACAAAATGATGAAAACTAATTATTTAAAGGGACACTGTCACGGGGATTTTAATGCTTTTCGGGAAAAAGTGCTAAAATTAGTGAATAGGTTTTCTTGTACACGAAATACACCTAGTACACCAAGATGGAGATAAAAAGTAAATTGCTGTTGAAGGAAGAAGGCAGCCATAACAGTTTTTCCATTCCACAGGGACAAATCTTGAAAAATTCAGCCTGACTTTTTCAAGTTGAGCTCTGAAGTTCCTGATGTCATCACAATAATATCACTTGTTTATCACTTCAGTAGACCTTCATGGTGATTTTTAACAAAATTGGACCACTATTCACAGTTTCCATATGTCTTTAGGCTCTTGACTTTTCGAAGTGAAACTGGACAGTGCCCCTTTAATGGCAAGAAAGAGATCAATTGGGCGGTTTTTTTGGAGTGCCGGCGATAAAGATATTTTATGAGAACATCATCCCTGGCTTCTACCGGCGGATATGTACTGGTTTGAGTACAAAACTCTAAATTTGGAGAATCCGGGTATCGATCCCGGTACATCCCGCATGCGAAGCGGGCGCTCTACCATTTGAGCTAATTCCCCGTGTATACACTTGTAGCGTTTGGGAGGAATTGGATCGCTTAATTTAACACCAAAAATCTCGACACAACACCGCTAAATCCCGACACAACAAATATTCTTTTCACAGCAAGACAACACCTTAAAAAAACGTTTCTTTGTTTTTTTTTTCCTTTAAACACTTCAGGTTGATAATTCCAAAGCAATGTTTGATCATAATAATTTCAATTAGAATTAGTCAGTGTGTAACAAAAAAGGAGGAAATTATTGGAGAATCCGGGTATCGATCCCGGTGCTACCCGCATGCAAAGCGGGCGCTCTACCATTTGAGCTAATTCCCGTGTGTTCGAGCTTATATCACGCCGCTAAAATATCACTCGCTCGCGAATCCCGCCAGCTTACTCGACTTCCCACCAATCCACTCGCGACTTAGCGGCCAAGATAAAAGCATGCGGCTGCTAAAAATATCACACGATCGCGTATCCCGCCGGGTACGCATGCTGGGTATTGCTTTTTCCGTTATTTTTCAAATAGAAGTACTGTAGTGGGCTTAATTTCACTCCGTGAATTGATCAGTCAGTTCTCGTAAACTCCCAAGGGAATACTCTTCCTTGTGGGCGACGAATACGTCACCCCAAGGAAATACGAACGTGTCAACACTTGCGGTTTGATGGCGAGTGTTTGTAATACTACTGTTTAAAACCAATCAAAACGGAAATTTCGAGAGTTGCATGCTCTGTGGAGCTTGCGCAGTAAGGAACGAGGACTCTAGGTACGAGTTTACGGGAAAAAAAACTTTGCACTGCAGCCACTGTGTTGAGCATGCGCCTTTTTGCTGAAACAAAGGATTGAGGTCGTTGGCTCTCTTTGCCATCAATGAAGAGGAGGATTGATCAGATGGTAGAGCACTTGCTTTGCACACAGGAAATACTACAGGGATCAATACCTTATTAACCGCTACGCTATTTTTTTGACTTTACACATCTGATCATACGCCCGCTAATATGTATTTGATTCACCACTGAAGGATTCGGTTCCCATCTGATATAAATATTCTCACAATTTACCGATCAGCGTCTGGTCTGTTAGCTCAGTCGGCAGAGCGTGGTGCTAATAACGCCAAGGTCATGAGTTCAAGCCTCACACGGACTACAATTCGTAATTTTACTTTTCTATGAGAGCGTTTTTAGTGAATAAGAGTTTGGGGATCGTTTAAGTCTTGTTTTTGTTAAAACAAATTTAATCAAACGATTAATTCTCTGAATGATATCCCCTAAGCAACAACAGTATGTTTTTTCACTATCTAGTTACGGTAGCGCCACGAAGATTTCTATCACTTTTCACTATACTACTAATGAGTATTTGGAACTTCCATCTTGAAATTTGGCAATGCGTCGGCCTCATGACTCGTCCTCAGTAAACATTCTTTAATATTTCTAGGCGCTACTTTTCTTTCATGACCTGCTTTCCTCCTTTTTTCATTCACACCTAAAATTATCTAATCAGCGACCGTACAAGAAGTCAGGAGTAACACTAAAGGGAAAGGAGTGGAGAATGGCATTGAATGTTCGAAAAGGAGCTCCAGTTTCTTTTAAAAATATCCTTAAGTAGAACAACATGATAATAACTATTGGAAGGATTTTTCTGTTGACTAAAGCAAAACGAAACGTCCACGGGTGGGCTTGAACCACCAACTTTTCGGTTAACAGCCGAACGCGCTAATCGATTGCGCCACGGAGACTTGTTAGAATATTTGAGGAATTTTTTTTATGTGATAAGGGGTTGAGAGTTCGTCACATTTCATTATGTTGATTAAGCTCGGCTACGAAATTTATTTTCTGTTAGAACTGTATAACGGAAAGGTGCGGTCAGCCCTGGATAGTAAATGACTTGACCATAACACGACGCAGAACAGGTGTCACACTACCAGCGAATCAGAGGAGTAGCAGATTAACGCCTTTATCAAAAACTATTTCTTCCAGCTTGGCCTGTTGGTCTAGTGGCATGATTCTCGCTTAGGGTGCGAGAGGTCCCTGGTTCGACTCCCGGACAGGCCCAAGAAATATTTTTGGGCCAGGAGCTGTTGCCGGGAGTGATTTAGACGATTTACCCGTGGTGGGTTTTTTTTCTGAGACGCAGAATTTCGCGTTCGTTGCAACTTTTGACATGTTGATTGACAGGCTTTATATGCCGGTGAATAGATAGTACTCACATTTCTTAATTTTTCTTTTTTAATTCGAAAGATCGCGATGGTATGGTCCCAATTTTACCTTCACGACACAATCAAACACGTGCACACATCAAGATTGTGATGCATGGGCGTGTTGGACAGCCAGGTCCAAGATATGCATTTATTTGACACACCAGTAGGATACAGCAAACGTCGATAAAGTCACATCCAAAGCTTATATGCACCACAGCCGGTCACGTTACCCCTACAAAGCGCTATAGGGAAAAATATAGGGACCGAGAGCCAATGCTATGGCCAACATTTTAAAAAAAAGGAAACATTAAGTAAGTGCAAATAAAAGACGAAGAAGGCCACAAGTTCTCAACGCACTCTTTCAAATAGGCTCGATTTCCGCCGTCCTCTCGTGTTCGGTCTTTCCTCCCCGAGAGCGTTGGCTCATTCCCCGAACAGCGGCTGGTAATCGAGCCTATCTTTCAAACGGCAAAGTATTAATTTATATTAATTGCGATCAACACAAATTAGACATTGAGGACCAATGTAATTCCCCCACTTCCTTATTTGGTAGGAGCAAAATAATGATAAGACCATAATTACTCGTCCGTATCCTTTTTTACTTTAAACTTCATGAACATGTTTCTGTACCCTGGCTAACAAAGGATTTTCTGGATGCGATTGTAAATGCTTGAATCGGTTAGCCAGACTCAATTCGTATTGCGAGGCCATAAGAAAGGAACGGCCTCTTTTAGCAGCTCATAGTTTGCCTGGACTGTACCGATCAATGAATCAAAGCCTTTGACATCTATGAATAAGTCTTCAGAGAGCTTAATTCGAATACATGATTATCGTAGCTCAGTTGGTTAGAGCGCCTGTCTAGTAAACAGGAGGTCATGGGTTCAAACCCCATCGGTGCCTTTTAATAAATCTTTTTTTTATATATTTTTGTAACCTTACGTACCTTACAAAAATTGCACGTCTTTGTTTCAAATGAGTACAAATATAGAATTGTCTTTGACTGTCGCGCTATAGGATAACACAATAACTTTTTTTACCAAAAAAGCAGTGAAATCTTACTCTTTTAGCACTCACTTTCCAATACCCATCTTTGAACCCACAGGGTTTCTTGTTAGAAAAGCTAATTACGGCTGTTTTAATATATCTTATTATCTCTCTGCCGGCCTGATCGCGTCTTAATTTTCTTGAAACTGACAAAAATGTCTGATTACGAATGATAGAAACAAATGATTGCCACAATGGGGAAGAATAGACTTACAAAAATTAATGGAATATTTATATGATACGTTTACCTACTTTTCCGTAGTATAGTAGTTATCACGTCCGCCTCACTTAACTCCTATTTTGCATTCTGCAAAAGAGGCAAGCGAAAAATACCCGGAAGTTTGTTGGGGATCTCCACAATAAACGGAAGTTGTGGAACTGGCTGTACCTGCAAATTCTAGAGACATATATTTTTAAGAATCTTCTTCTCTTGGTTGTCACACGTTAATGCCGCGCACGTCTGACTCTGCGATTCAGTGCGAGAGATGTCAAGTAAAGAATTAAACATAGATGATAGATTCACTTATTAAGAATCATTGGGCGTAAAACCAACTCTTACTTAATTAAGAAATTACAAGAAACTTATTTCCATATGTTAATGGCAAGAATTTTACAAGTCATTTATTTCACACTAAATGTTGAAGCAACTGGAGCAAAGCATACCCCTTTGAATTTAAAACTTAATCGGCAAAAAATGTTGAAACATTTAGAATTGATAAGTCGTCCAGAAACGACTAATAAAAATTGTAACAATCTTTGTCGCAAAATGGAGAATCCGGGTATCGATCCGTATCGATCCCGGTACTTCCCGCATGCAAAGCGGGCGCTCTACCATTTGAGCTAATTCCCCGGGAGGTTAAAATCTTAATTATTTCCAAACATATGACAGTGAACAGAATTATTCCAGAGTGCTGAACGGGTTTTCGACAGGAAAAGTGAATCCATTCAACTCATTCTCTTTTGTTACAACAAGAATTCCAACAAGAAATCTGAGAATTGTTTCAATTTCCTTCAATTTATGTTAATAGCCATTAATTGGCTTTAATCTAGAAGATTTATATTACTGGAAAACCATAAAAAATGCCACAGGCAATATTTTTAAATCATTCGTTTTGTTGCCTTTACAAATTAAGCTTCAATATAAGAAAATCTTTTGTCCTCGACAACAAAATAAAAGCGCTCGATATTTGAATATTTGTAGATCGGTTGAGATGTTGCATTTCCAGATACACATCTATACGAATACACTTAATTCCTAGATATTCCGTTGAATGTTTTATAAAAATATTAAGTTTTCCTTTTATAAGAGTGAGTAACCAATATCACCACTGAGTTGCGTCGGGTATGTCCGCTTGTAAAGACTTCAGGATACACTTTAGAATATGAACAATTCTGCCACTTGTCTGCCAAACAGCATACACACCTGTAGTAACAGCTGACTTTCCCATTATTTATAATACACATTTAACAACTCGTATTTATGGGTTCAAACAGGCATTTACCAGGGGACATTTTCTTACCAGACAGGTGGTTTTACAGGTAGCTGGTAATTACTGATGATTGACGAAAAAACGAAGCTTCAAGTCTGGCCTGTTGGTCTAGTGGTATGATTCTCGCTTCGGGTGCGAGAGGTCCCGGGTTCGACTCCCGGACAGGCCCCATTAAATACTATTTTGAGTTCCAGGATGGTTTTGTGACGTCACGGCGGTTATATCGTTATTACAAAATGTAATTTGTGATGATCTTAAGTTAGCATAAATTACTATTTTGCCGGCACGGACCAGAGGTCTGGGTACGGGTTTGAGGTGCGTAGTGTATAGTGGGATTTGAGTTTGTAATCGGTGACAGTTGGCGAGGTGAGGCATTCTACAGCCAGCCTTTGCCGTTTTTAGGTTAAGTTTGGTTTCCTTTTAATAATATCATCATGTTAAATAAGGATACCCTAAAACCCCAAGGTTTGCATCACTGCCTTGGTCGGGGGTACACGTTCCCAATTTTCTCCACTTGCTTGTTTTAGGGTTTTCGTGTCCGGCGTTGGTGCACTTAGTACTTGTCTTTTTATTCATAGCTTGTATTATATGTTGAGATGGAATAAACGGGATGGCAGGTATAGGAGGTACATGCTCCCTTGAACGATTTCTGAAAAAATCTCCTCGTGCCGAGCAATACAAACGAAATTGATAAACGTTATGACGTCATTACGTTGCTATGACAACTCTGATGTCAAAATAACACTGATCTTAACAAATTTTCATCTTTACCTAATTCAGCTGTGGTGATCGTTTTTCGATGGCATTGTTAATGACAGTCTGGTTAGTTCTCAAACATGAGCGGTGTTGCCCCTAAAAAATCCAGTCGAGCCACCAATGGAAAGATTTTTCTGTTGACTAAAGCAAAACGGAACGTCCCCGGGTGGGCTTGAACCACCAACCTTTCGGTTAACAGCCGAACGCGCTAACCGATTGCGCCACGGAGACTTGTTAGAATCTGAGCATTTTTTCATGTGATAAGAGGTTAAGAGTTCATAACATTTTATTATGTTGATGAAACTCGGCTAGGAAATTTATTTTCTGTTATAACTGTATCACGGAAGAGGCGGTCAGCTCTGGATAGTAAGTGACTTGACCATAACACGACACAGAACAGGTGTCACACTACCACTATTTCTTCCACCTTGGCCTGTCGATCTAGTGGCATGATTCTCGCTTGGGGTGCGATCGACTCCCGGACAGACCCAAGAAATATTTCTGGACCAGGAGCTGTTGTCGGGTGGATTTCGACGTTTTGCATATGGTGGATTTGTTTTTTGAGACGCGGATTAGTCACTGCTATTGAAGATTGTGATGCATGGGCGTGTTGGACAGCTAGGCCCAACATATGCATTTATTTGACACATCAGTAGGATACAGCAAACATGGATACATCCGAAGCTTATATGCACCACAGCTGGGCACGTTACCCCTACAAACCGCTACAGGGAAAAATAGTGACCGAGAACCAATGCTATGGTGCAACATTTCCAAAAAAACGAAGTAAAAATTAAGTAAGTGCAAATGAAAGACGAAGAAGGCCACAAGTTCTCAACGCACTCTTTCAAACGGCAAAATATTAATTTATATTAATTGCGATCAACACAAATTCGATATTGAGGACCAATGTAATTCCCCACTTCCTTATTTGGTAGGAGCAAAATAATGATAAGACCATAATTACTCGTCCGTGTCCTTATTTACTTTAAATTTTATAAATATGTTTCTGTACCCTGGCTAACAGAGGTTTTTCTGGATGCGATTGTAAGTGGATGGATCGGTCAGCCAAACTCAATTCCAGACTCATACCTTCTCGTTACAGCTATTGCATTGCATTATCTCCTTATCACTACAGAAAAAATTTAACGCTATCATTTATTCGTATTTCCGAGGGTAAAAGTCTTCGCATAGAATACACAAGCTAAATCAGAAAAAAAAGTTGAAGCTGGAATTCTTTCACACTTAAATTTGCTCAGCATATTTACAAGCATCCTAGGCAATTACAGTCTGTATTTTCCGTAGAGTTAACCCCGTAAACTTAGTAAGGTACATCCAAATTGAAAATAGTTGTCCTTCCATTATGGGCCCGCAATACAAAATCACGTGATTTTGCAAGTGAGCTATTAGTCAGTGTGTATCAAAAAAGGAGGAAATAATTGGAGAATCCGGGTATCGATCCCTGTACTTACTTCCCGCATGCTAAACGTGTTCAAGCTTATATCACGCCGCTAAAATATCACTCGCTACTACTGTTTAAAACCAATCAAAACGGAACTTTCGAGAGTTGCATGGTCTGTCAAGCTTGCGCAGTAAGGAACGAGGACTCTAGGTACGAGTTTACTGGAAAAAAAACTTTGCAGTGCAGCCACTGTGTAGAACATGCGCCTTTTTGCTGAAACAAAGGATTGAGGTCGTTTGCTCTCTTTGCCATCAATGAAGAGGAAGATTGATCAGATGGTAGAGCACTTGCTTTGCACACAGGAAATACTACCGGGATCAATACCTTATTAACTGCTACGCTATGTTTTTGAATTACGAATTAAAACATCTGATCATACGCCTGCTAATATGTATTTGATTCACCACCCGCTATTTCCTTGAAGGATTGTAAACAAAATACAAAGCCTTCTTGGAGTTCGCATCTGATATAAATATTCTCACGACTTACTTATTAGCTTCTGGTCCGTTAGCTCAGTCGGCAGAGCAACGCCAAGGTCGTGAGTTCAAGCCTCACATGGACCACAATTCGTAATTTTACTTTTCTATGACAGCGTTTTGTTACTGAATAAGAGTGTGGGGATCGTTTAAGTCTTTTTTTTGTTAAAACAAATTTAATCAAACGATTAATTCTCTGAATGACATCCCCTAAGCAACAACAGTATGTTTTTTCACTATCTAGTTACGATAGCGCCACGAAGATTTCTATCACTTTTCACTATACTACTAATGAGTATTTGCAACTTCCATCTTGAAATTTGGCAGTGCGTTGGCCTCATGACTCGTCTTCAGTAAACATTCTTTAATATTTCTAGGCGCTACTTTCTTTCAAGACCTGCTTTCCTCCTTTTTTCATTCACACCTAAAATGATCTAATCAGCGACCGTACAAGAAGTCAGAAGTAACACTAAAGGGAAAGGAGTGTAGAATGGCATTGAATGTTCGAAAAGGAACTCGAATTTCTTTTAAAAATATTCTTAAGTAGAACAACATGATAATAACTATTGGAATGATTTTTCTGTTAACTAAAGCAAAACGAAACGTCCCCGGGTGGGCTTGAACCACCAACCTTTCGGTTAACAGCCGAACGCGCTAACCGATTGCGCCACGAAGACTTGTTAGTGCCTTTGGGCATTTTTTTTATGTGATAAGGGGTTGAGAGTTCATCACATTTCATTATGTTGATTAAGCTCGGGTACGAAATTTATTACTACCAGCTAATCAGAGGGGTAGCAGATAAAGACCTTTGTTTAAAATGTTTCGTCAAGCTTGGCCTGTTGGTCTAGTGGCATGATTCTCGCTTAGGGTGCGAGAGGTCCCGGGTTCGACTCCCGGACAGGCCCAAGTCATATTTTTGGACCAGGAGCTGTTGTCGGGTGGATTTAGACGATTTACACATGGTGATTGTTGATTGACAGGCGTTATATTCCGGTGAATAGATAGTACTAACATTTCTTAATTTTTCTTTTTCATTTCGAAAGATCGCGATGGCATGGTCCCAATTTATCCTTATAGCGGTTTGTGGGGGTAACGTGCACGGCTGTAGTGCATATAAGCTTTGAATGTAACTTGATCGATGTTTGCTGTATCCTATTGATGTGTCAAATGAATGCATCTCTTGGACCTGGCTGTCCAACACGCCCATGCATCACAATCTTGATGTGTGCACGTGTTTGATTGTGTCGTGAATGCAAAATTGGGACCGAGAACCAATGCTATGACCAACATTTCGAAAAAAAAAAACGAAGTAAAA
The DNA here is from genome assembly GCA_963693305.1 of Meandrina meandrites. Taxonomy (NCBI): domain Eukaryota; kingdom Metazoa; phylum Cnidaria; class Anthozoa; order Scleractinia; family Meandrinidae; genus Meandrina; species Meandrina meandrites. Next base: position 36,942,677 of record OY855910.1, read on the forward strand.
ATTAAGTAAGTGCAAATAAAAGACGAAGAATGTTATCCAGTAATAAAAATCTTTTATATTTAACAATTTTTTTAAGCCAATTAACGGCTATTAACATAAATTGAGGGAAGTTTTTAAAAAGGGAAAAGGCAGGTGCGCTACGCCCCTTGTAATGTTTAATTAAAAGTTGCAAGCGAGAGAAGGGGAATTAGCTCAAATGGTAGAGCGCCCGCTTTGCATGCGGGAAGTACCGGGATCGATACCCGGATTCTCCATTTTCTCCTTTTTTAATATGCTGCGAGTAATCAGAGATCTACAGCAAAACAAACAGCGCGACAAGAACCACAATTTTACGATGCATACAAGCTAGGTAAATTAAACATCTTATCCCACCTATCGCGTCATTTAATTTGTCAGCTTATTTTCGACTTAACAGAAAATAAATTTCATAGCCGAGTTTTATCAACATAACGAAATGTGATGAACTCTCGACCCGTTATTACATCAAAAACTGCTCAAAGGTACGTGTAAGTCTCCGTGGCGCAATCGGTTAGCGCGTTCGGTTCGCGTTTCGTTTAGCTTTAGTCAACAGAAAAATTATTCCAATAGTTGTTATCATGTTGCTCCTCCTTTTCGAACATTCAATGCCATTCTCCACTCCTTTCCCTTTTGTGTTACTACTGATTGAGATCTTGTACGGCCGATGATTAGATATTTTCAAGTAGGTGTAAATGATGAAGAAAAAAATGAGAAAAAAGAAAAAGCTCGTCTTTAAAGAAAAATAGCGCCTGGAAATACCAAAGAATGTTTTCTGAAGAGGAGTCTTGAGACCAACGGATTACCAAATTGTAAGATGCAAGTTGCAAATCCTTATTAGTAGTATAGTGATATGTGATAAAGGAAGTCTTAGTGGCGCTATCGTAACTAGATGATGACAAAACATACTGCTGTTGCTTAGGGGATATCATTTCAGGGAATTAATCGTTTGATCAGCTTTTCCGAATGTTACCCGTAATAATTACTCTTTAATTCACATAAGAAAGGCCTGTTGGTCTAGTGGTATGATTCTCGCTTCGGGTGCGAGAGGTCCCGGGTTCGACTCCCGGACAGGCCCAAGAGATGTTTTTTAATCAAGAGATGTTGTCGGGTGGATTTAGACGAGTTACACACGGTGGATGTTTTTTACTGAGACGCGGAATGTCGCTTTAATTGCAATCTGTGACGTCTTGATTGATAAAATAAATACTATTTATAAATAAATAAATAAATAAATAAATAAATAAATAAATAAATAAATTAATTAATTAATTAATTAATTAATTAATTAATTAATTAATTAATTAATTAATTAATTAATTAATTAATAAATACTACTTTAAATCGATTTCCGCAAAGTTTTGCCGCCATATTGCTCTTTCAAGAGATGAAACAGTAATATATTTCTGGTAAAAAATGTCCATTTAATTTTTATGCAAAAAGTCGCAATATCCTTTTAGACTGCAATATTCCTTTTCCATTTTGTTTTTTAATTTTCTTTTTCTAAAAAACTAGGTCTTTCTAGAACTGGCATGAAAGCAAGATAAACCCGGTCTGATAATCTTATGGAAAATAAATTTAACAAAATAATGTTGTTTTACATGTAAAACAAATACTTGTTGAGCTGCTAAGGTTATAAAATCGTCACGGAGAATCGGTGCTCTACCATTTGAACTAAATACCCTGGACACGACTGTTGTCTCTTGCAACTTGTGAAAGCAAACTTACTTGGAAAACGTCCATCAGGTATGTCACTGGAATAAATTTCAAGTACCTGCTCTGCAAAAGAGGTTTCTTTTCCTGAAAAAGAGAACAAGATAATTTTAGGAAAGTTCTGTCACTGAGAACTGTCTAGTTTCGTCTTTTGTTTGCCTAACCACGTGGAGAAATCCAACATGGCCTTTGTTGGCTCGATGTAACAGATTGGTTTTCGATTAAAAATAGAAGAGTAACCGGGGTTCATGATGATTAAAAATTAAGATGTTCTCTGGTTAAAAATTTGGTAAAAATGAGCTTTCGGCTGCCAAACTACAGCCTTTAACGAATGATAAAAAATAGCGCGAATGAATAAATATATAGGCTAAAAAAATGTGTGAAAAAATTACAGAATAAAAATGCATAATAAGGTGGCAATAAAAAGAATTTGATGAATTAAGAAAAACTATTTTAAAAGAATAGAATATTGTCGGGGTAATGACCTAGCATTGTTATCCGCCTCAGTTGTCATGGCAGTGTGCCATGACTCGAGAGTTTTTTGCACGCAATAGTTTCCTTTGTCGATAACTCTTACATTTTCAAAATCAATTTGATGGTCGTTCATCCATGCATGGTTTGCGACGTTCGATCCTTTGTTACAATATTTTACGTTTCTGATGTGTTCTTTTTTTCGCGTGTGTAGACATCTGCCGGTTTCTCCAATGTAGCTCCAATTGCAGTCATTGCATGGAATCTTGTAAACCACATTTTTGTTTGAAGGTGGCTGGGTGGCCTGAATTTTGGCGAAGGGAATTCCTGATAAAAATACACATTTCTGATAAAAATACACATTCTGAGTTCAAAAATAAAAAGAAATTATGCATAAGAATACTAGTCCTTTGTGGTTGGGCCAGTTTCAATAGACCTCTATGGCGGAACCGCGGAGTCCCCAGATATGAGTTATTTTAATAAAGAGAATAATTTTTTTTAACACACAAAAAAAGACTTAAACCATCCTCAGACTCTTATTCACTAACAAAACGCTCTCATGAAAATATAGAAAAGTAAGATAGCGGCTGTTGTGGTCCGTGTGAGGCTCGAACTCACGACCTTGGCGTTATCAGCACCACGCTCTACCGACTGAGCTAACGGACCAGATGCTGATATGTAAGTCGTGAGAATATTTATATCAGATGCGAACTCCAAGAAGGCTTTGTACTTTGTTCACAATCCTTAAGGGCGAAAGCGGGTGGTGAATCAAGTATATATTAGTGGGCGTATGATCAGATGTTTTCATTCGTAAAGTCAAAAAAATAGCGTAGCGGGTAATAAGGTATTGATCCCGGTCGTACTTACTGTGTGCAAAGCAAGTGCTTTACCATCTGATCAGTCTTCCTCTTCATTGAAGGCAAAGAGAGCAAGCGACCTCAATCCTTTGTTTCAGCAAAAAGGCGCATGCGCGACCCAGTGGCTGCACTGCCAAGTTTTTTCCCGTAAACTCATACGTAGAGTCCTCGTTCCTTACTGCGCAAGCTTGACGGAACAAGCAGCTCTCGGAAGTACCGTTGCAGGATCGCTTTTGATTAGTTTTCAAAACAGTAGAAATGGCCGGAAGTAAAGTGCCAAGGAGTTCATTGAGCCATGCTTTTGAATGCTAAGCATGCGCATTTTCAACAGGAAGTCCAATATTTTCGGACTTCCAGGGTCGCTCACATTCTCGTTCCCATACCCCTTTTCCCTTCTCTTAGCCGGCAGGGCCTTGGCACGAGAAATGAAAGGCTCTGGAGACAAAGGGTTTGCAGCCCTAGATTCTAGGACTTTCGGTCTTCATGTATGCAGTCGTGATGTTTCTATATACTGTATGGAAGGGTCATGCCGTCTCTTACTTCCGCTCAAGATTTCTTTGTTTCAAACGGCCAATAAAAAAATTCGAATTAATTCAAAAATCTCATGTCTCAAGAGCCCTTCGTTTCTCATGCCAGGGCCCTGCCGGCTACGAGAAACCGGAAAAGGGCTTTAGGGACTAAAAGCTAAAATATAGCACTGAGCCTTTAGGCAACCTCCGAGCTGTATGAGACGACAGTCAGTGATAAGATTGAATTTGAAGATAAACTTGTACCATGAGAGCTATTCGTCCCGATGGGTGATATTAGTGATAAAACTTATGAGAAATTTTTCAACAATGAGCTAACATCTTACAAACTGGCAACATCGATGATAACTTCACGGTTTTTCAACTCGAGATAATACAGGATGCGGATTCCATCCGCTCATCCTCACCGGTAAACAAATCCTTATATAATTTTGCTGCTGCCATTTTGACCGAGTGATCATATTGTGATCCTGGGCGAGCTGTGCATACAACGACTGGTGAATTCCAAGTTATGCATGAAATGAATTTAAAAACAAAGGTCTCCTTGAGACGACGACATTTTGCCGAAATGATAGTAATGTTATATTAAAGTATCAGAATTTGAAGTACAGTACCACCTGAAATCATCTGCACGTCGGCCTCAGGTTTTACTATGTAACCGATTGCGACTGTTTACTCGTTTATTAGTGCGTGTCGCGCATCTGGTACAAATTTACGTTCTTATCTGTTTTTTGAACTGCTTTTCGTTGGTGCGTTTTTAACTGTTCAGGTAAATGAGAGGACAATCAATAAGCATAGTTTCCTTCTTTTATATTTTCGTTTCGTTTTAACTTCGATTTTTGTGGGTTGTTTGTTTTTAACTTAGACCTTATCGAACACTGGATCATTGTAATCGGGGGATATTAGTATTGGAAGTGTTTCTGGCCAACCTCTTTCCCAGAGTCTCTCTCTCCCCGCCCCCAAGATCGAGAGAAGAGAGAGGGGCGGGGAGAGAGATACCCTGGGAACGAGGTTGGTTTTTGGCTAGTCACATTCTCAATTTGTTATGTAATGTTTGATATGCGCTAGTCACGTTTTTGTTATGAAACGTTTGATATGATATGGCAAGTCACGTTTTCAACTTTTTATGTAGTGTTGTTTTACAGGATCTGCTAAGTGCTTTTTATTACAAACACACGCCATCAAACTGCATGTGTTGACGCGTTCGTATTTCCTTTGGATGACATATTAGTCGCCCACAACGACCTGTATTGCCTTGGGAGTTTACGAGAACTAACTGATCAATCCTCGGAGTGAAATTAAGCAAACTACAGTACTTCTATTTGAAAAATAATCGTAAAAAGCAGCCCTAGCATGCGTACCTTGCGGACACGCGAGCGAGTGATTTTTTAGCGGCCGCATGCTTTTGTCTTGGCCGCCAAGTAGCGAGAGGATTGGTCAGACGTCGAGTAAGCTGGCGATATTCGCGAGCGAGTGTTTTTTTTAATGGCGTGATATACACCTATTTGCAATAACGTTGTCATATTAAAAAAATGAAAAAGGCCAAATAGGAATTATTAAGCTTAATCATCATAGCTGGCAGCATTAACAACAAACCTCACGAGTTTATATCTTTGCAACTATTAGTCGTGTTATGAGATAGATTGAATTGTATTTTGAGACGTTTTGAGGCCGTTTCTTCGGGCGAAGTTAAAACATATCGTTGTTATGCCTAATTAATTCCTATTTCCATTTTTCCGATACCCGGATTCTCCAAATTTAGAGTTTTGTACTCAAACCAGTAAATATCCGCCGGTACAAGCAGGTGATACTGTTCTCATAAAATATCTTTATCGCCGGCACTCCGAAAAAACCGCCTAATTGATCTCTTTCTTGCCATGAAATGATTATTTTTCCATATTTTGGCCTTTTACCGCTTTTCCCTGCTTTTTAGAACCCTTCAAGCGACGTTAACGTATTTACTGGGCATTGAAAAGCGAAAAATGTCTAAACATTATTATTTTATACCAGAACCAGAGTGCCTGCGAGAGTTTTCATTGCAATTGAAAAGCGAATGTTTAGAAGTTCTCAGCATGGAGGCTTTATTTCTCCTCAGAAATGAAAACTCTGGTGATGAAAATTTACAAGGAGTTTTCGTAATGTTCGTTGTTGCCAAACTAAGATTTTTTGGAAAATAAACTGACAAATTAAATGACGCGATAGGTGGGAAAAGATGTTTAATTAACCTAGCTTGTATGCATCGCAAAATTGTGCTTCTTGTCGTGCTGTTTGTGCTTGGTGAAGGGCTCTGATTACTCGCTGCATATTAAAAAAGGAGAAAATGGAGAATCCGGGTGTTGATCCCGGTACCTCCCGCATGCTAAGCGGGCACTCTACCATTTGAGCTAATTCCCCAGCTCCCGATTTGTAATTTTTAATTTAACATTACAAGGGGCGTAACGCACCTGCCTTTTCCCTTTTTTAAAACTTCCCTCAATTTATGTTAATAGCCGTTAATTGGCTTAAATATAAAAAAAAATTTATTACTGGATAACCAAAAAAATGTCACCGTCAATATTTCTAAATCATTCGTTTTGTTGCCGTTAAGGTGCTCCACACGCTAATAACATATGATGTGGCGCACGCTAGTGTTATATTTTGAAATCTGCTTTTGGCATTCGTTATCACTCCCAATTCACACAAACTTATCAAATGCAATAAGCAACGGTAATGTATAGTGTTGTACAGCCATCTCTGTTAAAATTTTGTGTTCAAGCAAAGTTAATAGACGGAAATGGTTATGAAGTCCGGCAAATATGAGCAAAGAAAGAGGCCAAGATTGATTGTTTACTGGGCGTTTTATGCAAATGAACTCCATGGAGAAAATCTACTAACTCACAATATTTGGAAGTTTAAACAGTTTTTGTCTGTTCTGACAAATTTATTAAAAATCTATCTTACATTAAGGCATCTCCTTCAGGTTAAGCTCGGGAGGGAAATAAATGTTCATTTTCTTCTACACGAGCAAGGTGACCCCCATTTTTTAATGCATTAATTTAAATGACATACGGTTGACTACAGTATAGCGCGATTTAAAGATTAATTTAAACTTGATAAAACACTGCTGCTAATTTATTAAACATTACTTAAAAATTGGAAAAAGTTTATTAAACAAAAGCTTAAGGAAAGAAAACGAGAGTTGCGCTTGTTTCCGGCCGGACTCGAACCGGCGACCTTCCGCGTGTGAGGCGGACGTGATAACCACTACACTACGGAAACCACAGTGAAAAGACTGGGTTCAGATTAGGACGCCGTATTGTATTCTAGAAATGTACCTTTCTTTTGTAAGTCTATTCTTCCCATTTTGGCAATAATTTATTTCTATAATTCTTATTCAGACATTTTTGTCAGTTTCATAAAAATGTAGACGCGATCATGCGGGCAGAGAGATAATAAGATGTTTTAAAATAGCCTTAAATAGCCTTGATAACAAGAAACCCTGTGGGTTCAAAGACGGGTCTTGGAAAGTGAGTGCTAAAAGATTAAAATTTCACTGCTTTTTTGGTAAAAAAGTTATTGTGTTATCCTATAACGCGACAGTCAAAGTCAATTCTATATTTGTACTCATTTGAAACAAAGAAGTGCAATTTTTGTAAGGTACGTAAGGTTCAAAATATAATAAAAGATTTATTAAAAGGCACCGATGGGATTTGAACCCATGACCTCCTGTTTACTAGACAGGCGCTCTAACCAACTGAGCTACGGCGCCATATGTATATGTTAATAATCATTTATTCGAATTAAGCTCTCTGAAGAATTATTCATAGATGTCAAAGGCTTTGATTCATTGATCGGTCCAGTCCAGGCAAACTATGAGCCGCTAAAAGAAGCTGTTCTTTTCTTATGGCCTCGCAACACGAATTGAGTCTGGCTAACCGATTCAAGCATTTACAATCGCATCCAGAAAATCCTTTTTTAGCCAGGGTACAGAAACATTTTCATGAAGTTTAAAGTAAAAAAGGATACGGACGAGTAATTATGGTCTTATCATTATTTTGCTCCTACCAAATAAGGAAGTGGGGGAATTACATTCGTCCTCAATATCTAATTTGTGTTGATCGCAATTAATATAAATTAATACTTAGCCGTTTGAAATAGTGCGTTGAGAACTTGTGGCCTTCTTCGTCTTTTATTTGCAATTACTTATTATTTAGTTCGTTTTTTTTTGGAAATGTTGGCCATAGCATTAGCTCTCGGTCCCTATATTTTTCCCTATAGCGACTTGTAGGGATAACGTGACCGGCTGTGGTGCATATAAGCTTTGGATGTAACTTTATCGACATTTGCTGTATCCTACTGGTGTGTCAAATAAATGCATATCTTGGACCTGGCTGTCCAACACGCCCATGCATCACAATCTGGATGTGTGCACGTGTTTGATTGTGTCGTGAAGGCAAAATTGGGACCATACCATCGCGATCTTTCGAATTGAAAAAGAAAAATTAAGAAATGTCAGTACTATCTATTCACCGGCATATAAAGCCTGTCAATCAAGATGTCAAAAGTTGCAACGAACGCGAAATTCTGCGTCTCAGAAAAAAAAAACTTACCATGGGTAAATCGTTTAAATTCACCCGACCACAGCTCCTGGTCCAAAAATATTTCTTGGGCCTGTCCGGGAGTCGTACCCGGGACCTCTCGCACCCTAAGCGAGAATCATGCCACTAGACCAACAGGCCAAGCTGGAAGAAACAGTTTTTGACTCCTCTGATTCGCTGGTAGTGTAACACCTGTTCTGTGTCGTGTTATGGTCAAGTCACTTACTATCCAGGGCTGACCGAACCTTTCCGTTATACAGTTCTAACAGAAAATAAATTTCGTAGCCGAGCTTCATCAACATAATGAAATGTGATGAACTCTCAACCCCTTATCACATAAAAAATGCTCAGATTCTAACAAGTCTCTGTGGCGCAATCGGTCAGCGCGTTCGGCTGTTAACCGAAAGGTTGGTGGTTCAAGCCCACCCGGGGACGTTTCGTTTTGCTTTAGTCAACAGAAAAATCATTCCAATAGTTATTATCATGTTGTTCTACTTAAGAATATTTTTAAAAGAAATTCGAGCTCCTTTTCGAACATTCAATGCCATTCTCCACTCCTTTCCCTTTAGTGTTACTTCTGACTTCTTGTACGGTCGCTGATTCGATAATTTTAGGTGTGAATGAAAAATGGAGGAAAGCAGGTCTTGAAAGAAAAGTAGCGCCTAGAAATATTAAAGAATGTTTGCTGAAGACGAGTCATGAGGCAGACGCACTGCCAAATTTCAAGATGGAAGTTGCAAATACTCATTAGTAGTATAGTGAAAAGTGATAGAAATCTTCGAGGCGCTATCGTAACTAGATAGTGAAAAAACATGCTGTTGTTGATTAGGCGATATCATTCAGAGAATTGATCGTTTGATTAAATTTTTTTTAACAAAAAACAAAAAGACTTAAACGATCCCCAAACTCTTATTCACTAACAAAACGCTGTCATAGAAAAGTAAAATTACGAGTTGTGGTCCGTGTGAGGCTTGAACTCACGACCTTGGCGTTATCAGCACCACGCTCTACCGACTGAGCTAACGGACCAGATGCTGATAAGTAAGGCGTGAGAATATTTTTATCAGATGCGAACTCCAAGAATGCTTTGTATTTTGTTTACAATCCTTCAGGGAGAGAGCGGGTGGTGAATCAAATACATATTAGCAGGCGTATGATCAGATGTTTTAATTCGTAAAGTGAAAGAAATAGCATAGCGGGTAATAAGCTATTGATCCCGGTAGTACTTCCTGTGTGCAAAGCAAGTGCTCTACCATCTGATCAGCCTTCCTCTTTATTGATGGCAAAGAGAGCAAACGACCTCAATCCTTTGTTTCAGGAAAAAGGCGCATGCTCTACACAATGGCTGCACTGCAAAGTTTTTTTTCCCGTAAACTCGTACCTAGAGTCCTCGTTCCTTACCGCGCAAGCTTGACCGAAGAAGCAACTCTCGAAAGTTCCGTTTTGATTGGTTTTGAACAGTAGTATTACAAACACTCGCCATCAAGCCGCAAGTGTTGACGCGTTCGTATTTCCTTGGGGTGACGTATTCGTCGCCCACAAGGAGGAGAAATCCCTTGGGTGTTTACGAGAACTGACTGATCAATCCACGGAGTGGAATCCCACTACAGCACTTCTATTTGCAAAATAATCGTAAAAAGCAGTACCCAGCATGCGTACCTGGCGGGATACGCGACCGTGTGATATTTTTAGCGGCCGCATGTTTTTGTCTTGGCCGCTAAGTCCCGAGGGGATTGGTGGAAAGTCGAGTAAGCTGGCGGTATTCGCGAATTAGCTCAAATGGTATAGCGCCCGTTAGCATGCGGGAAGTACCGGGATCAACACCCGGATTCTCCATTTTCTCATTTTTTCGACTATTTTGCTTGGTACAAGGAAAATTGTAAGAATTGGGATCATTGGGTTGGCACTCTCTGACCCACATTTTTGTATACTCTCAAGGGACTGTTTTAATTTGTCAAGGGAATACTTTTCGCTGTGGGCGATAAAAACGTCATTGGATAGGAATGCGTCAGCACTTCTCGATCCCGAAGTGTTATTTTCACGCGTCGCTCGTCATTTAGCCTGTCTAGCATTTTGCAAACTACAGGTAGGTATTTTTCAAAGATCTGTGCTATTCATCAATTGAATCGCTTAGCTTTACATGCTTAAAAGCTGCAGCGAATCTTTATTGTCAGAGGATATTGGCCAATGCTATTTTCTATTGTTACAAGTCTATTGTTTGTCGTCTTCATTGAAAGAAGTATTTTTAGCTCGTCACGCAATCTTTTGTTTTGACGACAATTCACGGACTTGATCACGACTTAATGCAGCTTCTCAAGACTTCAGACAGGAAAATGGTAATGTACAATATTGCTTCGAACTTAAATGGAATTTTTAGAAGGATCGGTAAAGCCACTTAGTGAAAAATTGACTGCAAAAAGCCGTCGGGCTAAAATTAAACTTACGCTTTAGCGTGAATAATGCAGGATCTCACTGCTTCAAACATATGCAGAATTTTGAAGCGTTGATACATTAGTAGCTACATCTTGAAATGAGAATTAATCTAAAACAAAACTTCCTTCGAGTTTCTTTCATTTGCCAAGTTTACGTTTGGAATTTTAGGCTTCTGAAGCGTATTGATTTTGAAAGCACATGGTGACATCTGATATGTGGCCGACTTACCATCGCGTTGTTGTTTATTTAATAATTGTGTTCAGTTTACGACCTTTTACATGCAAACATTTACTACAGTACTTCGGAAAATGCAAACAAGTATTTTGTTTTGTTATTAGTTATAGTGATGGATAGCATAGAAAGCAATCTGAGTGTTAATTTTGTGGAAGGAATTCAGTAGTTTTCCGCTATCTCACGGCACCATGATTCGCAAATTATTATTCCCAATTATCGCTTTTCTGTACCAAGATAATACCACTGGTGGTTAAATAAATGTCAGTGACAGTTGTACAGAATGAAAACCTAGCTTTCACCAGAGTGTTTTGAACTAGTGTTATATTTTGTGGAAAGAGTTTTTTGCGAGTTGTTAAAATGACGCGCGGAGGTGAAGAAATTTAATTCACCGTCTTCAAGTTTGGTTTGGGATCAATTTATCAAGGTTGATAATTAACAATTCAAATCATGAATTGGTCTTTCACAGCGTGTCTAGTTGCAATAAAAGTTTACTTCAGAAAGGAATTATTTGTCTGAATTTAGTACGCATATGGTATATTTTTCCCACTCGCACGTTTGTGTTAAATGCCGTAAAAGAGCCAGGAATGTTTTGGGGGGGGTGGGTGCGCGCTAATAAAAGCGTTCTGGACTGTGAGTCAATGGGTTAATGCATCGCAAATCGCTTACAATACTAACATTTCCCCAACGCATACTCCATACAAAATAGTCGAATCTCGAAGAGATCTTTGATTTCAATATGCAGCGAGTAATCAGAAAACTACAGGAAGCACAAAGAGCGCGACAAAAAGCACATTTTCGATCATACAAGGCAAAATTTTATATCTATCCCACCTATCGCGTCATTTGTCAGTTTATTTTCGATAAAATCTTAGCATGGACACAACGAAAATTATGAAAACCCCTTGTAAATTTTCATAACCGTTTCCGAGGAGAAATAAAGCCGCCATGTCGAGAACTTCTAACCATCCGCTTATCAATTGCAATGAAAACTCTCTCAGGCACTCTGGTTCTCGTATATATGTATTTTTATATAATCAGTCATACAATAATAATGTTTAGACAGTTTTTCGTTTTCAATGCCCTGCAAAGACGTTAACGTCGTTTGAAGGGCTCTAAAAAGCAGGGAAAAGCGGGAAAAGACCAAAATAATGAATCATTTAATGGCAAGAAAGAAGTCAATTAGGCGGGTTTTTTGGAGTGCCGGCGATAAGATATTTTATGAGAATAGCATCCCTGGCTTGTACCGGCGGATATGTACTGGTTTGAGTACAAAACTCTAAATTTGGAGAATCTGGGTATCGATCCCGGTACATCCCGCATGCGAAGCGGGCGCTCTACCATTTGAGCTAATTCCCCGTGTATACAATTGTAGCGTTTGGGAGGAAATAGATCGCTTAATTTACAGTGACACCAAAAATCCCGACACAACACCGCTAAATCCCGACACAACTAATAGTCTTTTCACAACAAGACAACACCGTAAAAAAACAAAAACAAAAACAAAAACAAAAAAACAATCAATTTTTTCTTTCGTTTTTTTTTCCATCAAACATTTATGCATGATAATTCCAAAGCAATGTTTGATCATCATAATTTCAAGTAGAATTAGTCTGTGTGTAACAAAAAAGGAAGAAATTATTGGAGAATCCGGGTATCGATCCCGGTACTCGGGCGCTCTACCATTTGAGCTAATTCCCCAGCTCACGACTTATAACTTTTAATTAAACATTACTTCAAGGGGCGTAACGCACCTGCCTTTTACCTTTTTAAAATTATATAACTATCAAATGCCGCCAAAAATTTTAACAGTGGCATGAGAAAGGACTTTCAGACCTTTCTTTTTTTCCTTACTTATCATAAGCGCGTAGTTCTCTAAGCACGACCTGATGAAAGGGAGTACAGTGTGCTGCTAATAACAAAAGTGTTCATGTCCAGACACTAAGACTTCCTTTAGTTTTGTAACAAAACAACTTCGATTCTATAGTAAAACAAGAAGACGACAGGTACCTATCTGACGGTGCACTATACACTAGTACTCAACAAGTGTCAAACTACCTACTGCTGCTACTACTGTTGTAGTTGGAGCAGGAATCGCTAGAAACATTTCAGTGCTGTCAATAATCAAGAGAACTCAGACAGTTCACACTGAGCAAAATTATCTGCTGGCAAATCTGGCAGCTGCCGATATTAGGAGTTTGCTGTTTTACTGTTTTCCCCTCATCCCACTAATGACGGTACTTCCATGCAGATGGAGTGGTCGGAACTGCTCTTTGTACATTCTTTGTCAGCTTCAATGTTCCTCTCACATCGACAGTTACCTCCGTATTTACGCTTACAATTTTTGCAATAGAGCGTCATAACGCCATGCCAGGACCTCTGAAGATGTTGCAGCTAACGCGAGAAACGGTCCGATACGCAATAATCGGAATATGGATTTCGTCTGTTACATTAAACATTCCACTGTTTTTTCATACAGACTACCGCGTCAAGACGATGGCTTGCCTACATACATACAGCGATTAAAGGAGAAGTTCACTCCAGAATGGCCATTTATTTTCTTTACGCCAATAAAAAGTTTATACAAAAATATGTTATTCACCAAAATTTCAGCTTCCAACGAGCGCTAAATCCCTACGAAATCTTTCTCTAAAGTAGCCCAAAATTCGACAACTGAACGCCGCCATCTTGGAGCTAGTAATGTATGCGTGACGTCAAAGAGTTCAGCCTGAAGTTTAGCGGGAAAATTTAAATACTTCAAACTCCTTGTTTCTTTGTAGTGGCTTTTGTTTGTCAAAATGCCTGTCTGAAAGGAAAGAAAAGGTGAAAGGTTTTTTTGTATCTCTTGGAGCTCTGTTTGAGAAACATGGAGCTGCACAAACAGGCATTTTGACAAACAAAAGCCACTATAAAGAAACAAGGAGTTTCGAGTATTTAAATTTTCCCGCTAAACTTCAGGCTGAGCTCTTTGACGTCACGCATACATTACTAGCTCCAAGATGGCGGCGTTCAGTTGTCGAATTTTGGGCTACTTTAGAGAAAGATTTCGTAGGGATTTAGCGCTCGTTGGAAGCTGAAATTTTGGTGAATAACATATTTTTGTATAAACTTTTTATTGGCGTAAAGAAAATAAATGGCCATTCTGGAGTGAACTTCTCCTTTAAGTAAGAGATAAATACCGAGAACGGAGGTATTAATCTATATACATCCCGAGGGCCGTAGGCCCGAGGGATGTATATGGATTAATACCGACGTTCGAGGTATTTATCTGACTTATTTTATGATATTATTCATGAGGGATCATTATATAAAGCCCGTTTCCAAGAGGACAAAAGCCATCTAATTAGTAGTACATCGGCTCCGAGCGTAAACAATGTAGTCTTTGTTGTTTTTTATTGTTGCCATTGTGTGGTTTTCTCAGAATAGCCCGATCGTGCATTTCCACGGATTTCGCGATTTATTGTGATTGCAACCTTATTTGAATAACACAAGCTTGTTTTGATGGTTTGTTTTGCACTGTGTTGTTCGCAAGGTGCGGTTTAGCGTGTTTTGTACAGCGTCTAATGGTAGAAGTAAACGTACGAAGAAATTGAAACCTCGACAGGAACGGCTAAAAAAAATTATGAAGAGTTGAACCAAGGACAGGAACATGGGCTGCTCGGAACACCAGATACGTTGTAAGGAAACGTTTAGGATTCTCAATTTTTCAAGAATGAGATGCACGTTGTTGTTGAACTCAAGAGGAAGGAATTTTTAACTGAGGCAATTAAATTTGAGAACGGCATGACGGAAATTCAACCGCACTTAGCTAATCTTTTATGATTCCATTGACATGAATTTAATATTTCCAAAATGAATTTAGAAATGGAAGAAGGCTTTGTTATTTCAAAGACTTAAACTTTTTAGGGAAAGTAAACTAAAAAAAATATTTGGGTTGCCACTGCTATATAGCTTAAAGTATTTCGTATCAGGTTGCAGTAAAATTTTTATGTTGGAATTGCAGTGTTTAATTTGTCCAGAGAGTTTTATTTTGTCAGGAATAGATCAGTCGGAACCTAGAATATTAGAATGCTAATGAGAGGTTTTTTTAAATTATGCAGATAAAGGCCCTCGCATTTATCTGTATAAATCCCTGAAACGAGGGATTTATACAGATAAATCCCTGAAACGAGGGATTTATACAGATAAATCCCTCATTAATATTCATAAATTCATTCATCAGCCCCGCTCTTCCCTGCTACATTATCAAGCCCTCCCCGGACTTTCAGTTAGTTAATATTCAATAGGGTTGTAAGTTAAATAAAGGTTGTTGAATAACAAAAGAAAATGTGTCAATCATGAAATAAGCTGAGTTAACTCACATACCCATTTACATCATTTTTGTTTTCTTTTCCATTCCTTATATATAAGCTTTTGCTGCAGTAAAATTGTAACAGTGTTTTACCTCAGAACTGCACTTACGCCTGAAAGCAGCATGCCCAAACAGGTCTTGAAAATGTCGCTCAGGTAATCTTGTGTTTGGAGCGTCCTTTATTCCAACCAGTGTTACTGCTGTTTTTCGCCATTTTCCACTTGGAATGGAATTAAAAACCGTCTGTTATATCGCGCCAAGCAAAGCAATGTTGGGTATCTCTACGTGGTTGGGAACAAAAGACGAAACTTGGTGTTACGGATGCATCATCTTAGTGCCAGAACTTTCTGTAAATTATTGTGTTTTCCTACAGTAAGTGTTAGCATTTTTTTACAAAAGAGCTTCTTTCGTAGAGAAGTCACTTTAAATTTATTCCAGTGATATAAATGGACATTTTTCCAAGTTTCTTAACAAGTTGCAATAGACAGCAGGCGTGTCTGGGGGATTCACTTAAGAGACGGCAGCTAACGGTCTAGTGGTATGATTGGTCTAGTGGTATGATTCTCGCTTCGGGTGCGAGAGGTCCCGGGTTCGACTCCTGGACAGGCCCCATTGAATACTATTTTGAGTTCCAGGATGGTTTTCTGACGTCACGGCGGCCATAGCGTTATTACAAAGATGAAACGGTAACATTTATCTCCGGAACAAAAAAGGTAATTTTTATGAAAGAAGTCGCAATAGCCTTCTAGACTAAAATACTCCTTTACCATTTCTATAATTTTATTTTTTTTTCTGAAACTAGTTCTTTCCACAACAGAAAGGAAATAAACAAGATAAATCACGTCTGATCCTCTTAGATCGAAAGGTTGTTATTGTACATGTAGAAAATACTAGTTCAGGTGCTAAGGCTATAAAAACGAATTGGAGAATCTGGTTATTTATCCAGGTGCTCTAACATTTAAGAGACGGTCTCTGTAATTTCGGTCTGGTCAATCTGGCTTGAAAAATAGATTTCGCTTATTTCTTGTGTGTTGCAAGACTTTCATGTACTTATAATAAAACCACAATCCGCTTGACCAGATTATTTATTTTTTCCCGAGTTTTTAAGGATTTTCGGTTTACCCCAACGAGCGCCCGTAACGACCAATGTCAGCGCTTTAATTTACCACAACTTTCAAGATAAATTAAACAAAAACGAATAACTTCTATACCAAACAAACACCACAGCCAGTTATATTATGCCTCTTTGATTTATCACACCGACTTTCATGAACATTGAGTTCGAATCAAGCCAGCAGCAAGACATTAACGACACTCCTATCACACACCTTCATGAAACACGCGAAAACGGATCACATTCAAACTTTATTTTTTGAAAAAGTGAGGCGGTCTATTTGAGTCAAACCAACGCAGCCGAAAAGTAGATACAAAAGACAATGTCACTACAGAAAGAAACCTTGCGGTATCGTCTTATTGAAATATTTATAGCTGTGCAAACTTGCCAAACTTCGACGATCGTCATGTTTGCTACCATTTTGAGGTACTCGTCAGGAGGAAGCGTTTCATCAACTTGCCTCGCAGGGGTATCTAAAACCATCAAAAATATGGAAAAAGTTAATATAAAGGCATTACAGTTCAAATGAAAAAGTTAAAATCGTGTTTAAAAACGGAAACTAGACTTACATTTCAATCATTTCTGGAGATGAAAGATAGGTCATCATTGTTCGAATTTCATTCGATGATTCCATAAAACATAACAGTATCTGACACGCAAACTTCGACTCGATGTAGCGTTTGAATCAGGTAAAGGTAGTTACCTCGTAATTTCCCTTTCGTGACTTAATGTTCAATTTGCTTTCAGCTGAGGATGACTATGTTGAAATCAATAAAATCGTTGACTTTCTAAAATCTTTAGCTTAATTTAACTCATTGTTATTGTTATTTATTGCTATGTTATTCCTTATTATCTTTCTTATTACTATTCCTTCCTTTAATGTAGATTAGGTTTTAACTTTTTGTAAATTTATTTATTTATCTATCTATCTATTTATTTATTTATTTATTTATTTTTCTTCTTCATTTTCTTCTTCACCTCCCGCCTCGAATAGCTTGGCTAATTGCGGGAGGTGAAAATATTGTAAATAATATTATTAAGTAAATAAAGTTTTGTTGTGTTGTTGTTGTTGTTGTTGTTGTTGTTGTTGTGTTGTTTTTTTTGTTGTTGTTGTTGTTCCATGCGTACAGCGAAGTTGTTTTTACGACAAAACGTCGAACATCGTCGAAGAAGCAAACGAACCGGTCATGTTTATCTATCGGTACATACTTTATGTATGGGGTATCGTATTGTACCGTACAGTGCCTCATTCGAGCCTCATACATGAAGTAGTGACCGCGAAGCCCGTTCTCCGGTTGTTGTTCGACGTTCAACGTTTTGCAATGGAAAATCTTCGCTGTGTGCCAGCAAGGAAGGGAAAGGACGACGTTACTACCTTAACCTGATTCATATGCTACATCTGGTCAAAGTTTGCGTGTCAAATATTGTAATTTCGTGTGGAGTCATCGAGTGAAATTCGAACAATGATGACCTTTCTTAGATTTCCAGAAATGGTTGAAATGTAGGTCGAGTTTCCGTTTATAAACACGATTGCAGCTCTTTCATTTGAACTGTAATACATTTATATTGACTTGTTCTTTATTTCTGATGGTTTTAGATACATCTGTGAGGCAAGTTGATGAAACGCTGCGTCCTGATGAGTACCTCAAAATGGCGGCAAACATGACGATCGTCGAAATTTGGCAAGTTTGCACAGCGATAAATATTTCAATATGACGATACCGCAAGGTTTCTTTCTGTAGTGACATTGTCTTATGTATCAACGTTTCGGCTGCGTTGGTTTGATTCAAATAGACCGTCTCACTTTTTCAAAAATAAAGTTTGAATCTGATCCGTTTTCGCGTGTTTCATGAAGGTGTGTGATAGGAGTGTCGTTAATGTCTTGCTGCTGGCTTGATTCGAACTCAATGTTCATGAAAGTCGGTGTGATAAATCAAAGAGGCATAATATAACTGGCTGTGGTGTTTTTTTTGGTATAGAAGTTATTCGTTTTTGTTTAATTCGTCTTGAAAGTTGTGGTAAATTAAAGCGCTGACATTGGTCGTTACGGGGGCTCGTTTGGGTGAATCGAAAATCCTTAAAAACTCGAAAAAAATAAATGATCTGGTCAAGCGGATTGTGGTTTTAATATAAGTACATGAAAGTCTTGCAACACACAAGAAATAAGCGAAATCTATTTTTCAAGCGAGATTGACCAGACCGAAATTACAGAGACCGTCTCTTAAGTGAATCCCCCAAGACACGCCTGCTGTCTATTGCAACTTGTTAAGAAACTTGGAAAAAATGTCCATTTATATCACTGGAATAAATTTAAAGTGACTTCTCTACGAAAGAAGCTCTTTTGTAAAAAAATGCTAACACTTACTGCAGGAAAACACAATAATTTACAGAAAGTTCTGGCACTAAGATGATGCATCCGTAACACCAAGTTTCGTCTTTTGTTCCCAACCACGTAGAGATATCCAACATTGCTTTGCTTGGCGCGATATAAAAGACGGTTTTTAATTCCATTCCAAGTGGAAAATGGCGAAAAACAGCAGTAACACTGGTTGGAATAAAGGACGCTGCTCCAACTACAACAGTAGTAGCAGCAGTAGGTGGTTTGACACTTGTTGAGTACTAGTGAATAGTGCACCGTCAGATAGGTACCTGTCGTCTTCTTGTTTTACTATAGAATCGAAGTTGTTTTGTTACAAAACTAAAGGAAGTCTTAGTGTCTGGACATGAACACTTTTGTTATTAGCAGCACACTGTACTCCCTTTCATCAGGTCGTGCTTAGAGAACTACGCGCTTATGATAAGTAAGGAAAGAAAGAAAGGTCTGAAAGCCCTTTCTCATGCCACTGTTAAAATTTTTGGCGGCATTTGATAGTTATATAATTTTAAAAAGGTAAAAGGCAGGTGCGTTACGCCCCTTGAAGTAATGTTTAATTAAAAGTTATAATACAAAAAGTTACCCGGATTCTCCAAATTTAGAGTTTTGTACTCAAACCAGTACATATCGGTGTCTACTGGAAGGGATAGACGAGGAGGCCCTTCGTCCTTCTGTGACATTTCGTGACCTTTTATATAAAGTAACAATGATTGAGACCACCATATATGGTGAACCGGTTTGCTTGCGGTTTTGTTGCACTCATGTTTGCTTGCGGTTAGTTCCACTCATGTTTGCTTGCGGTTAGCTTTTATATTGTGGTTTGGGTGACACTGTATTACATAAACTTAGACTTGTAGTATTTAAATTTAAAAAATTCAAAATCCAGCAGCTAGCGCTTCGATGGTGTAGTGGATCAGTGAGTGCTTCCTAGGTCGAAGGTCGTGGGTTCGACTACCGGTGTTTACATATTAATTTTCTTTCTTCTTCTTTCTTAGTATTAGAAAAAAAAACTTCTCGTTTTTTATTTGAATTTAAAAAAAAACTTCGTGTTTGGTACATGAAATGTCACAGAGGGAAGAAGGGCCTTCTCGTCTATCCCTTCAAGTGACTACCGTACATATCCGCCGGTACAAGCCAGGGATGCTGTTCTCATAAAATATCTTTATCGCCGGCACTCCAAAAAACCCGCCTAATTGACTTCTTTCTTGCCACTAAATGATTCATTATTTTGGTCTTTTCCCGCTTTTCCCTGCTTTTTAGAGCCCTTCAACCGACGTTAACGTCTTTGCAGGGGCATTGAAAACGAAAAACGCTCTATTGCAAAAATTGTAAGCGTAAATACGGAGGTAACTGTCGATGTGAGAGGAACATTGAAGCTGACAAAGAATGTACAAAGAGCAGTTCCGACCACTCCATCTGCATGGAAGTACCGTCATTAGTGGGATGAGGGGAAAACAGTAAAACAGCAAACTCCTAATATCGGCAGCTGCCAGATTTGCCAGCAGATAATTTTGCTCAGTGTGAACTGTCTGAGTTCTCTTGATTATTGACAGCACTGAAATGTTTCTAGCGATTCCTGCTCCAACTACAACAGTAGTAGCAGCAGTAGGTAGTTTGACACTTGTTGAGTACTAGTGAATAGTGCACCGTCAGATAGGTACCTGTCGTCTTCTTGTTTTACTATAGAATCGAAGTTGTTTTGTTACAAAACTAAAGGAAGTCTTAGTGTCTGGACATGAACACTTTTGTTATTAGCAGCACACTGTACTCCCTTTCATCAGGTCGTGCTTAGAGAACTACGCGCTTATGATAAGTAAGGAAAGAAAGAAAGGTCTGAAAGTCCTTTCTCATGCCACTGTTAAAATTTTTGGCGGCATTTGATAGTTATATAATTTTAAAAAGGTAAAAGGCAGGTGCGTTACGCCCCTTGAAGTAATGTTTAATTAAAAGTTATAAGTCGTGAGCTGGGGAATTAGCTCAAATGGTAGAGCGCCCGAGTACCGGGATCGATACCCGGATTCTCCAATAATTTCTTCCTTTTTTGTTACACACAGACTAATTCTACTTGAAATTATGATGATCAAACATTGCTTTGGAATTATCATGCATAAATGTTTGATGGAAAAAAAAAACGAACGAAAAAATTGATTGTTTTTTTGTTTTGTTTTTTGTTTTTTACGGTGTTGTCTTGTTGTGAAAAGACTATTAGTTGTCTTGGGATTTAGCGGTGTTGTGTCGGGATTTTTGGTGTCACTGTAAATTAAGCGATCTATTTCCTCCCAAACGCTACAAGTGTATAAACGGGGAATTAGCTCAAATGGTAGAGCGCCCGCTTCGCATGCGGGATGTACCGGGATCGATACCCGGATTCTCCAAATTTAGAGTTTTGTACTCAAACCAGTACATATCCGCCGGTACAAGCCAGGGATGCTATTCTCATAAAATATCTTTATCGCCGGCACTCCAAAAAACCCGCCTAATTGACTTCTTTCTTGCCATTAAATGATTCATTATTTTGGTCTTTTCCCGCTTTTCCCTGCTTTTTAGAGCCCTTCAAACGACGATAACGTCTTTGCAGGGCATTGAAAACGAAAAACTGTCTAAACATTACTATTGTATGAGTGATTATATAAAAATACATATATACGAGAACCAGAGTGCCTGAGAGAGTTTTCATTGCAATTGATAAGCGGATGGTTAGAAGTTCTCGACATGGCGGCTTTATTTCTCCTCGGAAACGGTTATGAAAATTTTCAAGGGGTTTTCATAATTTTCGTTGTGTCCATGCTAAGATTTTATCGAAAATAAACTGACAAATGACGTGATAGGTGGGATAGATATAAAATTTTGCCTTGTATGATCGAAAAATTGAAAACAAATTGCTTTTTGTCGCGCTTTTTGTGCTTCCTGTAGTTTTCTGATTACTCGCTGCATATTGAAATCAAAGATCTCTTCGAGATTCGACTATTTTGTATGGAGTATGCGTTGGGGAAATGTTAGTATTGTAAGCGATTTGCGATGCATTAACCCATTGACTCACAGTCCAGAACGCTTTTATTAGCGCGCACCCACCCCCCAAAACATTCCTGGCTCTTTTACGGCATTTAACACAAACGTGCGAGTGGGAAAAATATACCATATGCGTACTAAATTCAGACAAATAATTCCTTTCTGAAGTAAACTTTTATTACAACTAGACACGCTGTGAAAGACCAATTCATGATTTGAAATGTTAATTATCAACCTTGATAAATTGATCCCAAACCAAACTTGAAGACGGTGAATTAAATTTCTTCACCTCCGCGCGTCATTTTAACAACTCGCAAAAAACTCTTTCTACAAAATATAACACTAGTTCAAAACACTCTGGTGAAAGGTAGGTTTTCATTCTGTACAACTGTCACTGACATTTATTTAACCACCAGTGGTATTATCTTGGTACAGAAAAGCGGTAATTGGGGATAATAATTTGCGAATCATGGTGCCGTGAGATAGCGGAGAACTACTGAATTCCTTCCACAAAATTGACACTCAGATTGCTTTCTATACTATCCATCACTATAACTAATAACAGAACAAAATACTTGTTTGCATTTTCCGAAGTACTGTAGTAAATGTTTGCATGTAAAAGGTCGTAAACTGAAAACAATTATTAAATAAACAACCACGCGATGGTAAGTCGGCCACATATCAGATGTCACCATGTGCTTTTAAAATCAATACGCTTCAGAAGCCTAAAATTCCAAACGTAAACTTGGCAAATGAAAGAAACTCGAAGGAAGTTTTGTTTTAGATTAATTCTCATTTCAAGATGTAGCTACTAATGTATCAACGCTTCAAAATTCTGCATATTTTTGAAGCAGTGAGATCCTGCATTATTCACGCTAAAGCGTAAGTTTAATTTTAGCCCGACGGCTTTTTGCAGTCAATTTTTCACTAAGTGGCTTTACCGATCCTTCTAAAAATTCCATTTAAGTTCGAAGCAATATTGTACATTACCATTTTCCTGTCTGAAGTCTTGAGAAGCTGCATTAAGTCGTGATCAAGTCCGTGAATTGTGGTCAAAACAAAAGATTGCGTGACGAGCTAAAAATACTTCTTTCAATGAAGACGACAAACAATAGACTTGTAACAATAGAAAATAGCATTGGCCAATATCCTCTGGCAATGAAGATTCGCAGCAGCTTTTAAGCATGTAAAGCTAAGCGATTCAATCGATGAATAGCACAGATCTTTGAAAAATACCTACCTGTAGTTTGCAAAATGCTAGACAGGCTAAATGACGAGCGACGCGTGAAAATAACACTTCGGGATCGAGAAGTGCTGACGCATTCCTATCCAATGACGTTTTTATCGCCCACAGCGAAAAGTATTCCCTTGACAAATTAAAACAGTCCCTTGAGAGTATACAAAAATGTGGGTCAGAGAGTGCCAACCCAATGATCCCAATTCTTACCATTTTCCTTGTACCAAGCAAAATAGTCGAAAAAATGAGAAAATGGAGAATCCGGGTGTTGATCCCGGTACTTCCCGCATGCTAACGGGCGCTATAACATTTGAGCTAATTTCCCAGTGTACAAGTTTATATCACGCTGTTAAAAAATAACTCGCTCGCGAATACCGCCAGCTTACTCGACTTCCCACCAATCCCCTCGCGACTTAGCGGCCAAGACAAAAACATACGGCCGCTAAAAATATCACACGATCGCGTATCCCGCCAGGTACGCATGCTGGGTACTGCTTTTTACGATTATTTTGCAAATAGAAGTGCTGTAGTGGGCTTAATTCCACTCCGTGGATTGATCAGTCAGTTCTCGTAAACTCCCAAGGGATTTCTCTTCCTTGTGGGCGACGAATACGTCACCCCAAGGAAATACGAACGCATCAACACTTGCGGCTTGATAGCGAGTGTTTTTAATACTACTGTTTAAAACCAATCAAAACGGAACTTTCGAGAGTTGCTTCTTCGGTCAAGCTCGCGCAGTAAGGAACGAGGACTCTAGGTACGAGTTTACGGGAAAAAAAACTTTGCCGTGCAGCCATTGTGTAGAGCATGCGCCTTTTTGCTGAAACAAAGGATTGAGGTCGTTTGCTGTCTTTGCCATCAATGAAGAGGAAGATTGATCAGATGGTAGAGCACTTGCTTTGCACACAGGAAGTACTACCGGGATCAATAGCTTATTACCCGCTATGCTATTTCTTTCACTTTACGAATTAAATCAATCAATCAATCAATCAATAACTTTATTAAAGTGTCGATGCAGTCTAGCTGAGGGTCGAAACCCTCTACTAATAGGGGACACATAAAATTAATAACATAAATTATAAAAGTTAAAAACCTAGATTTGATATTTATAATAAAAAGAGACTAAAATTTAACTACATTATTTACAATAATTCTAACAATTCTAAAATAAGTTATTCGTAAGTAGATTACGTGCTACATAACACACAGCTCTTACATTCATGTTCAATTTTCTGTGAAAGGTTGATTAACGTGATCTGTCTTTTGAAAGATTGTAGAGACGGTAAGTTTTTTAAGTTAGTTGAGAGTCGATTCCACAGCACAGGTCCAATATATCTTAACGAGTGTTTTCCATAGGTGACAGTATTAAATCTGGGAATGTGGAAATCTGCGCCTCTAAGGTTTTAAGTGGAACTTTTCAATGAGAACAAATTTTTGACGTTAGGAGGGCACAAATCATGCTTCACTTTGAACATCAAACAAGCTATATCCTGCAACCTTCTTTCGTACAGAGATTTTAAATTAGCTTTCTTTAGCAGTACCTCATATTTAGATTTGGTATCTCTGAATACTGCACGCAAACCCCTCTCCTGGGTGCGTTCGAGTTTTCTCTTGTCACTTGCTCGGCAGAAATGCCAGGTAAGATGGCAATAGGTGAGATACGGAAGAATTGCAGCCTTAAAAAGGTGTAGTTTCGCAACAGTGGGTACTAAGTTCTTGAGTCTCATTAATACACCTATCCTCTGGTTCGCTTTCTTGCACGTGATATTTATGTGCTCACTGAAATTAAGCTTGTTGTCAATAGTTACACCTAATAACTTAAAACTGTCCAGAGATTCAATGTCAGTTCCTTGTACATTTATGCTTATCTCGTCTCTGCTGTCCCTCTGTTTATTGTTGATTAGCATGGTGTGGTATTTCGAGAGGTTCCCCTTAAGTAAGTTCGACTCGTACCATAAAGAGGCTTTTGTTGCGCTCGCATTAAGGTTGTCATTAATCATCGCAACGTTGTCGCTGATTTCGAAGAGCTGATGGTCATCAGCATACATGCTTAGATTCTGCTCAATTTCATAGACTAAGTCATTTTGAAAAATATTCCACAATAACGGTCCTAACGCAGATCCCTGGGGGCAGCCTCGGTTAACTTGCTTCCAAGAACTTTTTTGAGATGCCAGCTTCACTCTGTTGGAGCGATCACATAAATAAGAGCGTAACAAATTGATGAGATTCTCTTCAAAGCCATATGCTCTGAGTTTACTCAGCAACAGAGCAGGATGCATGGAGTCGAAGGCCTTTGACATATCCGTTGATAAGATTCCTACTAGCTGTTTATTGTCCCTAGCCAATCTCCAGTGTTCAATTAGATAAATAAGGGTAGTCTCGCAGCTATGAGTCTTACGATAGGCCGACAAGGCTTGTCCTAAACGGTGGTCGAACATCCCCACAAGTTGCCTAGCTACAATCTGCTCAAACACCTTATCTACAGCCGAGAGGACAGTGACAGGTCTATAATTCTCTTTTAGTAGTGGGTCATCACGTTTGAAGACTGGTATCCATTCCCCCTTTTTCCATGACTGTGGCCATGTACCCTCACTTATGCATCTGTTAAATAAATTAGTGAGAGAGATAGCGATACCCTCTGCTCCAAATTTTAGAGCAAATGGAGGAATGGAGTCACAGCCAGACGCTTTCTTGACTTTTAATGACTCCATTACTTGTTGAACTTGCGCTTTTTGAAGAGGGTTTAGCCTTATAGCATCATTTTGAATTGAAAGCTGTGCTATTTTTAAGACACTTTGGTGGTCGATGAAATCCGTTTCCGTTAAATTTTCAACGTTTTCTCCCCCGATGCCATCTGCAATTGAAGCAAAATAATCGGCCAGAGTTTCAGCTACCTTTTCTTGATCCTTGACGATTTCATTACCTACTTTGAGATTAAACTCGGGACTTTTTGCAGGGGCAATTGACCCTAAGAATGACATAAAAGTTCTGTAAAAGTCTGATGGGTTATCCTGATCATACGCCTGCTAATGTGTATTTGATTCACCACCCGCTCTCTCCCTGAAGGATTGTAAACAAAATACAAAGCATTCTTGGAGTTCGCATCTGATATAAATATTGTCACGACTTAACTGTCAGCGTCTGGTCCGTTAGCTCAGTCGGCAGAGCGTGGTGCTGATAACGCCAAGGTCGTGAGTTCAAGCCTCACACGGACCACAACTCGTAATTTTACTTTTCTATGACAGCGTTTTGTTAGTGAATAAGAGTTTGGGGATCGTTTAAGTCTTTTTTTTGTTGTTGTTAAAACAGATTTAATCAAACGATCAATTATCTGAATGATATCCCCTAAGCAACAACAGCATGTTTTTTCACTATCTAGTTACGATAGCGCCTCGAAGATTTCTATCACTTTTCACTATACTACTAATGAGTATTTGCAACTTCCATCTTGAAATTTGGCAGTGCGTTGGCCTCATGACTCGTCTTCAGTAAACATTCTTTAATATTTCTAGGCGCTACTTTTCTTTCAAGACCTGCTTTCCTCCATTTTTCATTCACACCTAAAATTATCGAATCAGCGACCGTACAAGAAGTCAGGAGTAACACTAAAGGGAAAGGAGTGAAGAATGGCATTGAATGTTCGAAAAGGAGCTCGAATTACTTTTAAAAATATTCTTAAGTAGACAACATGATAATAACTATTGGAATGATTTTTCTGTTGACTAAAGCAAAACGAAACGTCCCCGGGTGGGCTTGAACCACCAACCTTTCGGTTAACAGCCGAACGCGCTAACCGATTGCGCCACAGAGACTTGTTAGAATCTGAGCATTTTTTATGTGATAAGGGGTTGAGAGTTCATCACATTTCATTATGTTGATGAAGCTCGGCTACGAAATTTATTTTCTGTTAGAACTGTATAACGGAAAGGTTCGGTCAGCCCTGGATAGTAAGTGACTTGACCATAACACGACACAGAACAGGTGTCACACTACCAGCGAATCAGAGGAGTAGCACATTAACGCCTTTATCAAAAACTGTTTCTTCCAGCTTGGCCTGTTGGTCTAGTGGCATGATTCTCGCTTAGGGTGCGAGAGGTCCCGGGTACGACTCCCGGACAGTCCCAAGAAATATTTTTGGACCAGGAGCTGTGGTCGGGTGAATTTAAACGATTTACCCATGGTAAGTTTTTTTTTTCTGAGACGCAGAATTTCGCGTTCGTTGCAACTTTTGACATCTTGATTGACAGGCTTTATATGCCGGTGAATAGATAGTACTAACATTTCTTAATTTTTCTTTTTCAATTCGAAAGATCGCGATGGTATGGTCCCAATTTTGCCTTCACGACACAATCAAACACGTGCACACATCCAGATTGTGATGCATGGGCGTATTGGACAGCCAGGTCCAAGATATGCATTTATTTGACACACCAGTAGGATACAGCAAATGTCGATAAAGTTACATCCAAAGCTTATATGCACCACAGCCGGTCACGTTATCCCTACAAGGCGCTATAGGGAAAAATATAGGGACCGAGAGCTAATGCTATGGCCAACATTTCCAAAAAAAAACGAAGTAAATATCAAGTAATTGCAAATTAGATATTGAGGACGAATGTAATTCCCCCACTTCTTTATTTGGTAGGAGCAAAATAATGATAAGGCCATAATTACTCGTCCGTATCCTTTTTTACTTTAAACTTCATGAAAATGTTTCTGTACCCTGGCTAAAAAAGGCTTTTCTGGATGCGATTGTAAATGCTTGAATCGGTTAGCCAGACTCAATTCGTGTTGCGCGGCCATAAGAAAGGAACAGCTTCTTTTAGCGGCTCATAGTTTGCCTGGACTGGACCGATCAATGAATCAAAGCCTTTGACATCTATGAATAATTCTTCAGAGAGCTTAATTCCAATAAATGATTATTAACATATACATATGGCGCCGTAGCTCAGTTGGTTAGAGCGCCTGTCTAGTAAACAGGAGGTCATGGGTTTAAATCCCATCGGTGCCTTTTAATAAATCTTTTATTATATTTTGAACCTTACGTACCTTACAAAAATTGCACTTCTTTGTTTCAAATGAGTACAAATATAGATTTGACTTTGACTGTCGCGTTATAGGATAACACAATAACTTTTTTACCAAAAAAGCAGTGAAATTTTAATCTTTTAGCACTCACTTTCCAAGACCCGTCTTTGAACCCACAGGGTTTCTTGTTAACAAGGCTAATTACGGCTATTTTAACACATCTTATTATCTCTCTGCCCGCCTGATCGCGTCTACATTTTTTTGAAACTGACATAAATGTCTGAATAAGAATTATAGAAATAAATTATTGCCAAAATGGGAAGAATAGACTTACAAAGAAAGGTGCATTTCTAGAATACAACAAGGCCTCCTAATCTGAACCCGGTCCTATCACTGTGGTTTCCGTAGTGTAGTGGTTATCACGTCCGCCTCACACGCGGAAGGTCGCCGGTTCGAGTTCGGCCGGAAACACACTCACCACCAGACACCTTTTATTTCTTCCTTTAGCTTTTGTTTAGTATATTTTTTTCCAATTTTAATGCAACTTTTAAGATATTACAAAAAAAAGTAAGAAAATTGGACGAACAACGTGGTGAACGCAATTGCGGTTAGCAAGGTCACGGTAACGAAAATCGTGGTGACCAGGATCACGTGCGGTGGTCAATATTGCCGTAACGAAGGTCGGGGTGACCAAGATCACTGTGTATATGCTAATGTATAGATTTAGGCAGGCCTAAATTGGAGCTTCCATTTTTTTTAAGTTGGCTCCATACAGTTTTATTACCATGCGCGTGCTGATGATGCGAGCCTTCGGCACCTGCGCGCGCGAGCTGACGCAAGCTTAGGGAAAAATGTTTAACCACGGAATTATGTAGGAAAACTGTATCCGCAAAGTATCCGCAGTAGATTTTTAAGAACAGGCAAATACTGTTTAAACTTCAAAATATTATGAGTTACGTGTTACAAAAATAAATTTCTTTCGTCTGTTCCTTCTTTAAACCTCTTAAATCACACTCAAATCACTGCACTGACTTCGCAATCCAATAATAGGTAGGTAGGTAACATCTTTAATTATAGAGGGTAGTACTTAATATGCATAACGCTCTAGTTACATATACGCTCTGCGGACCTATGTGCTAAGATAGCTCAATTCGTCGGTATGTATTGGAAAACAGGCAGGGCGAGAGTTCAACACATGGGCGGGCACTCGCACAATCTTTCATTTTTTTTCTTTTCTTTTTTTCCCTCCGACGTGTTTTTTCTTTCTTTTTTCCCCCAAGAAGCTAATATATAGTGCTTCCCGTTTATAATAATAAATTATTTTACTCAATATTCATGCATTGCGTGCATCATGTTATTAAAAAGCCATGCTTGCCAAGAGCCCGCGTTCATTTCTTGATAATTGCAGGGACAACAAATGCATTCTTGGTTTTTTAAACAATTCAAATAAGAAAATGCCCGCACCACATGCTCTTGACATAGCTGTAACTATCGTATCACTCATTGTTTCACTTCGTTTCAAATTTGTAGGCATTTTTAAAATTTCATCATCAAGATAAGTTATGCATTGGTCAGCGGAATTACGACCAAAGGAAAGAAGAAAGGAAGGATCGACCGAGCGAGTGAATTCGCTTGCTCTCTTAACTCCTATTTTGCATTCTGTAAAAGAGGCGAGCGAAAAATACGGGGAAGGTTGTGGGGGATCTCCACAATAAACGGAAGTTGTTGAACTCGCTGTACCTGCAAATTCTATAGATTTATTTTTTTAAGAATTTTCTTCTCTTGGTTGTCACACGTTAATACTGCGCACGTCTGACTCTGCGATTCAGTGCGAGAGATGTCAAGTAAAGAATTAAACATAGATGATAGATTCACTTATTAAGAATCATTGGGCGTAAAACCGGCTCTTACTTAATTAACAAATTACAAGAAACTTATTTCCATATGTTAATGGAAGAATTTTACAAGTCATTTATTTCACACTAAATGTTGAATCAACTGGAGCAAAGCATGCCCCTTTGCATTTTAAAACTTAATCAGCAAAAAATGTTGAAACATTTAGAATTGATAAGTCGTCCAGAAACGATTAATAAAAATTATAGCAATCACTGTGGCAACATGGAGAATCCGGGTATCGACCCCGGTACTTCCCGCATGCAAAGCGGGCGCTCTACCATTTGAGCTAATTCCCCGAGACGTTTCGTTTCTAATTATTTCCAAACATATGACAGTGAACAGAATTATTCCAGAGTGCTGAACGGATTTTCGACGCGAGAAGTGAATCCATTCAACTCATTATCTTGTGTTCCAGCAAGAATTCCAACAAGAAATCTGAGAATTTTTTCAATTTCCTTCAATTTATGTTAATAGCCATTAATTAAAATTACAAGTCGTGAGCTGGGGAATTAGCTCAAATGGTAGAGCGCCCGCTTAGCATGCGGGAAGTACCGGGATTGATACCTGGATTCTCCAATTATTTCCTCCTTTTTTGTTACACACTGACTAATCCTAATTGAAATTATGATGATCAAACATAACTTTGAAACTATCAAGCTGAAGAAAAGAAAAATAATTTTTTTTTACGGTGTTTTCTTGTTTTGAAATTTGTCCTAAATGTCGCCGTGTTAATATTTTCCCTGTCTGTAGTTGTTAAGTTGATTAGTATAGTTTAGATTGTATTTGTGTTATTTAGATTATTTGATTTGCAGTTTAGTCGGGTCAGGGAAAGGTTTTTTCGTAATATTTTTTAGGGGGCTGGGTGTGGGTGTATTAACCAAGTAGGGGACTTATGTCCTATTGTTAAGCAGCTGTACTTGTACGAATCCATAAATAAATAAATAAATAAACATGGAGTCTTTATTTCTCCTCGGAAATGGAAACTCTGGTGTTGAAAAGTTACAAGGGGTTTTCGTTTGTTTAATTTTACCTTGTATGCATCGTAAAATTGTGCTTCTTGTCGCGCTGTTTGTGCTTGATGTAGATTTCTGATTACTCGCTGCATATTTAAAAAAGGAGAAAATGGAGAATCCGGGTGTCGATTCCGGTACCTCCCGCATGTAAAGCGGGCGCTCTACCATTTGAGCTAATTCCCCGGTATTCAAGCTTATACCACGCCGCTAAAGTATCACTCGCTCGCGAATCCCGCCAGCTTACTCGACTTCACACCAATCCCCTCGCGACTTAGCGGCCAAGACAAAAGCATGCAGCCGCTAAAAATATCACACGATCGCTTATCCCGCCAAGTACGCATGCTGGTTAGTACGATTATGTTGCAAATAGAAGTACTGTAGTGGGCTTAATTTCACTCCGTGAATTGATCAGTCAGTTCTCCTTAACTCCCAAGGGAATACTCTTCCTTGTGGGTGACGAATACGTCACCCCAAGGAAATACGAACGTGTCAACACTTGCGGCTTGGTTGGCGAGTGTTTGTAATACTAGTGTTTAAAACCAATCAAAACGGAACTTTCGAGAGTTGCTTGTTCGGTCAAGCTTGCGCAGTAAGGAACGAGGACTCTAGGTACGAGTTTTCTGATATAAAAATTCTCACGACTTACTTATCAGCGTCTGGTACGTTAGCTCAGTCATTATGAAGATGACGGGTACCAGTTTATTTTGGAAAAGCTGATCAAATGATTCATTCTCTGAATGATATCCCCTAAGCAACAGCAGTATGTTTTTTCCCTATCTAGTTACGATATCGTCACTATACTACTAATGAGCATTTGCATCTTGCATTTTAAAATTTGGCAATGCGTTGGCCTCACGACTCGTCTTCAGTAAACATTCTTTTATATTTCTAGGCGCTACCTTTCTTTCAAGGCCTGCTTCCTTCTTTTCTCTCATTTTCTTCTTCATCATTCACACATAAAATTATCTAATCAGCGACCGTAAAAGAACTCAGAAGTAACACAAAAGGGAAAGGAGTGGAGAATGGCATTGAATGTTCGAAAAGGAGCTCGAATTTCTTTTAAAAATATTCTTAAGTAGAACAACATGATAATAACTATTGGAATGATTTTTCTGTTGACTAAAGCAAAACGGAACGTTCCCGAGTGAGCTTGAACCGCCAACTTTTCGGTTAACAGCCGAACGCGCTAACCGATTGAGCCACGGAGACTTGTTATTCTGTTTAAGCATTTTTTTTTATGCGATGAGACGTTGAGAGTTCATCACATTTCATTATGTTGATGAAACTCGGCTAGGAAATTTATTTTCTGTTAGAACTGTATCACGGAAGAGGCAGTCAGCTCTGGAGTAGCAGATTAAGGACTTTATGAAAAACTATTCTTTCAAGCTTGGCCTGTTGGTCTAGTGGCATGATTCTCGCTTAGGGTGCGAGAGGTCCCGGGTTCGACTCCCGGACAGGCCCAAGAAATATTTTTGGACCAGGAGCTGTTGTCGGGTGGATTTAGACGATTTACACATGGTGGAATTTTTTTTTTTGAGACGCGGAATAGTGACTTCTATTGATGTTTCTTTAGCGCAAAATGCCGTGTTCGTTGTAAGTTGTGACGTTTTGATTGACATGCTCTATATGCTAATCAATAGGTTGTATCAACATTTCTCAATTTTCCTTTTTCGGTTCGAAAGGTCGCGATGTGATGGTCCCAAACACGTGCATGCATCAAGATCTCCCGGATGCATGGGCGCGTTTCCACAAATAGGAGGTAAAAATTAAGCAATTAACTAAATAAAAGACGTTATCAACGAACCCTTTCACGCGGCAAAGTATCAATTTATGTTAATTTCGATCAACACAAATTATATTTTAGGACCAATGTAACTCCCCGGCAACTTCCTAATTTGCCAGGAAAAAAATGATAACACCATAATTATTCGTCCGTGTCCTAATTTACTTTAAGGTGGCCCGCGGCTATTTTTGGGGAACGGAGGTGCTCTTTTCTAAATCGAGTTTTATACACAAGAATAATATTTTGAAGCAAAAATTCAACAGTCCACTGTGCAACAATTTCTACCCAGCCGATTTCGTTGAAACTTGCTCACATTAAAACTTGGATAATCTGAACTAGTTGACTTTAATTAGAAAAAATCTATCGTCGCGTTTGGAAAATATTCGCGTTTTTTTCATAAATTGATTTTTTTAAAAAAACGTTAATACCCCGTGTTCGTTTATGTTGTTCGCCCTAAAGTTCAAAGCTTTATAAAATTTGAACATTTGTTATTTCGATTGCCAAAAATCAGAGAAATCGGTTAACGTTTACATGCCGAAAACTCGATTTAGAAAAGAGCACCTCCGTTCCCAGAAATAGCCGCGGGCCACCTTAAACTTTATGAAAATGTTTCTGTACCCTGACTAACAGAGGTTTTTCTGGATGTGATTGTAAGTGGTTTGATCGGTCAGCCAGACTCAATTCGTGTGGCGAGGCCATAAAAAGGAACAGCCTCGTTTAGCGGCTCATAATTCGCTTGGACTGGACCGATCAATGAATCAAAGCCTTTGACATCCTTGAGTAAGTCTTTGGAGAGCTTAATTCGAATTAATGAACTCTCACTTATTGGTGAGAAGTATGCCAAGAACTTTACATGAAGTACTTCAAGGAACTAATCTTTAGTTTTATTGAACATTATCCAGGTTGCTATTCATATGGCGCCGTAGCTCAGTTGGTTAGAGCGCCTGTCTAGTAAACAGGAGGTCATGGGTTCAAATCCCATCGGTGCCTTTGCACTTCTTAGTTTCAAATGAGTAAAAATATAGAATTGACCTTGACTGTCTCGTGAAAGGATAACACAGTCACTTTATACCAGAAAAGGAGTTAAATTTTAATCTTTTAGCACTCACCTTCCAAGATCCATCTTTGAACCCACAGGGTTTCTTGTTCAGAATACCTCCTCATTTGAACCCATTCTGTTCACCGTCGTTTCCTTAATGTAGTGGTTATCACGTCAGCCTCACAATTCTAAATATTTAAACATTTTTTATCTAAACATTTTTCTCGATTAACTTTCAACCGAATCAAACAATGCACAAAGCCCTAGCGTTCGATCTACCCGAAAACACGACTGCGAATTATGCGAATTCCCTCCTCGTTTTTTCAAAGATTTGCATAATTTTAACTTTTGCGATTGCGCGTATGATTTTAGGAACAAATCCCGAGTATTTGCAGTCTAACAAAGTTCCCACATCTTCTCGTGTCACATCAGGATGACATGATACTAGAAAAAAAGAAAGGGCAGGTGGGTCACGCCCATTAAAGTGATGTTTGGGGAATTAGCTCAAATGGTAGAGCGCCCGCTTAGCATGCGGGAAGTCGATACCCGGATTCTCCATTTTCTCCTTTTCTCGACGATTTTGCTTGGCTACCAAGGAAAATGGTAAGAATTGGGATCATTGGTGGCACTCTCTGACACACATCTTTGTATACTCTCAAGGGACTGTTTTAATTTGTCAAGATAATACTTTTCGCTGTGGGCGATAAAAACGTCACTGGATAGGAATGCGTCCGCAGTTTTCGATCCCGAAATGTTATTTTCACGCGTCGCTCGTCATTTAGCCTGTCTAGCCTTTTGCAAACTACAGGTAGGTATTTTTTAAAGATCTGTGCTATTCATCGATTGAATTGCTTAGTTTTACATGTTTAAAAGCCAGTAAGACACTACCTCTCTGAAACCTCAATTTTCATTCGCCCGCTGTAAACACTACCTCTATTGTTACTCAGGGATAGGGGCATTGTTATAGCCTGTTATGTATTGTTTTAGGAACCAATGAAATAACTCGTTCCGAGAGGTAGTTGGCGACCCTTAAAAGCTGCTGCGAATCGTCATTGTTTATGGGTTAGAGACTGTTGTGAGTGTTTTGTTTACAAATACACGCACGCGCTGGCCGCACAATGAACGAGAAATTTTCAATACTGCACGAGGCGTAGCCGAGTGCAGTATTGAAAATTTCGAGTTCATTGTGCTGCCAGCAAGTGCGTGTATTTGTAAACAAAACACGAACTAACAGCCTCTAACCCTTTTAATATACAATCTGAGTACACTGCACGCAATACACAATTTCGCGAACTTTGAACAAGAATTTTTAATAAATACACTAAGAATTCAGTTCTATCTAAGTAGCACAAAATTATACAGCGTAGTTTAAGAATATAGAAATCACAAAAGCCATAGATTAACTAAAAATGTGAGGCTTAAAATCATTCACAAAATCGTTTATAAGTTCATATTTTTTCTTCCACTATTTCTGCAAATCTGTCAGCTGAAGCCATTGTCAATAAATCTGTCAGCTGAAGCCATTGTCAATAATGCAGATTTTTATGCGTTATTGTCAATAACGCACTGTCGGAGTTTGCTGACGACAGGTAAAGTAAAATCACGTGCT
The DNA here is from genome assembly GCA_963693305.1 of Meandrina meandrites. NCBI lineage: Eukaryota > Metazoa > Cnidaria > Anthozoa > Scleractinia > Meandrinidae > Meandrina > Meandrina meandrites. Next base: position 36,977,954 of record OY855910.1, read on the forward strand.
CGATTTTGACCAATTGCGCGCGTGGATTTTGGACAGTGAACGAAGATTGTATATTAACAGAGGATATTGGCCAATGCTATTTTCTATTGTTACAAGTCTATTGTTTGTAGTCTTCATTGAAAGAAGTATTTTTAGCTCGTCACGCAATCTTTTGTTTTGACCACAATTCACGGACTTGATCACGACAGCAGCTTCTCAAGACTTCAGACAGGAAAATGGTAATATAGGAAAATCCATTACCTGACGAGGGAATTCCATGTTAAATTTCACGCGAAAAACCGGTATCGCACGAATCGCGAAGCGATGAGTGCGATATCGGTTTTTCAAGTGAAATTTAACATGGAATTCACGAGTCAGGTAATGGATTTTCCTTGAATCGCATAACCTTTTAAAATTTGGTGAATGTTGCGAATTTTAGCGCGCGCTGGAGTAAAACCATCATGAACAGCTCCTCAAATCAACTGTCAAACTGTCAGGCGCCAGCGAATAAGAATCAAGCAAGGAATCACAAAACTCACAATACTTTATTTGAACCTGGTGAGTTGGAAACCTTCGTTTTCAAATTCTTCACAAGCTTTACCACATAAAATAGCCTGTTGTTTTTTCATAACATACCGTCTGGAGTCTTAAAAATAGCATCAAGATCAAGTAATAAGCTCAAGACAAAATCATCAAGCAGTTTGTAGCCTTTCAGCCTGCACTGAATGAGCGCGCATTTGGAGTGAAACAGGAGTGAAAGTACAAAGAAAGAAGCGGTAAGTTTTTCAAATCTACACCTTAAAGTCAAATAATTCAATATCTCAATATCTTGTCCAGAGTTTTTGAATGTTTAACTTCTTCGAAAGAGTAATGAGGCAATACTAAAAAGTCAAACTGAAATTGTGTTTCAGCTCATCACGAAAACAGTGCAAATTCTGGGCTAAACGAAAACTGTCATTTGTTAAGATTTGACTGGAAGCTTATGGAAATATTTACCGGGGAGTTGGTAAACGTTACCCCGGTAAACAGTCCACCAAGAGCTCTAGCAGTAAACGCTGAGTGGCTGTCATCATCATTTATGGTTGTTGTGTTGTTCTCGACTGTTGTTGGCAAGGCAGGACTGTTGACAGTAACTTCCCGTAAAACTTGTGTCGAAGATCCCCTGTTGGCGTTGGTAGTTGTGGTAACAGCAGATGAAAAACCAGCCAGCTTGTTTGACATTCTTCGTTGTTTTTCCAAGGGATTGTGGCTGTAACTGGCAATGGAACCGGGGTCTGCGTGACCTGTGAGCTCCGAGATTTCCAGCGGGTGAAACTCGTCTCGTAAGCTTTGGATGACTGTTTTACGGCCGCTTGAATTTGTGAATTTTCCATCCAACGAAGCGAAGGAGGCGATTTCCTGCATCTGCTTTGCAAGTTTATTTCGACCGACTGGAACCATCTTATACCACACATTCGAGGTAGGATTTTCCACTGGAGTCAGGAAAAAATTACGAGGAACTTTTTCACCTTTTGGACGATGTCCGACATACTCTGTGAATGCTCGATATGGGTCTCGTTCTCCTCCATCTGTTTTCCATATTTTGTTGTTGTACTTTCTAGCCCGTTTCGTCGCGCTTCCTTCGTCTCCTTGGCGGTTCTTGGTTTGCCGTTCTTTGTATTCAACATACTGCTCAGTGATTGTAAAATCATCCAGCTGACAATCGTACTGCTCCTTGAAAGCTCGCATGCCGAGGTGCGTAACATTATTCCACCAAACAAGACGAAGAAGCGAACGGGGATTTTGTAAACCAATTGCTCCTGTTGACCACATCTTTTCAACTTCATCGTCTTCAAGTGGCTGGGCTGCGTTCGGTTTGTTTCCGAAGCCTTTCTTCTTCACATCTTTTTTCTTCACGGAGAGCATTGTGGCGACGTCTTCAAAGTTGTCGATGTCAAAGTTGTCAGGAGCCGGCGGACATACCCGTTCGAGGAAATACCTCCGGAGACCATTACGGTAGGTTTGCACAGTGCCTGACTCGTATTCTTTGCCTTTGTTTTCATTGGTCGTTTGCCGTATTTCAACAAAGAAATGCTTCAGAAGCCGAGGAGCTTCTGTTTTAGAAATGCTGTTCAAGTTCAGTTCAGTTTGATACTTTTCCATGTACCACGACTGCAAGCGGCGAACGGAGGTACCTGTACTTTTCTTCGTATTTTCCGAGGCCATGTTTTCTTTGAAGGCAGTCAGTTCTTCTTCTGTATATCGAACAACTGAGTCAACTGACGCTGGTACTTCGTCGGCGTTTAAACTTGTGCTTGCAATTTTTTCCTGGCTCGCTTCGGCCATTTTTTCCGCGTCACTTCGTCGCTTTCTTGTAGTCGCTAGAGAAAGGGGCTTTTTAAAACACTCTAAAAAGTCGTAGTTTAGTCTGAAAGAAGGAAAAACTTCACTTTCACCAATTTCAAAAACGCTTTTCTTCTCTTTTGCCTTTGTAGATGGTAATGGCTTTAAAAACATGATTGAAAACGCATTGTTTCTAATTGTTTCCGAATTGTTTTATTGCAGTGATGGCGTTGCTAGGGTTGTTGCTACGGTGCAATACCGCGCAGCCTCACTTTCAAGTCGCAATACCGCGCTAAATACCCTCGCATCTCTAGCCAATCAGAGCGCGAGAATTCTTTGAGCTATGCGATTCTGTACAATATTGCTTCGAACTTAAATGGAATTTTTAGAAGGATCGGTAAAGCCACTTAGTGAAAAATTGACTGCAAAAAGCCGTCGGGCTAAAATTAAACTTACGCTTTAGCGTGAATAATGCAGGATCTCACGGCTTCAGAAATATGCAGAATTTTGAAGCTTTGATACATTAGTAGCTACATCTTGAAATGAGAATTAATCTAAAACAAAACTTCCTTCAAGTTTCTTTCATTTGCCCAGTTTACGTTTGGAATTTTAGGCTTCTGAAGCGTATTGATTTGAAAAGCGCATGGTGACATCTGATATGCAGCGAACGGCCGACTTACTGTACCATCGCATTGTTGTTTATTTAATAATTGTGTTCAGTTTACGACCTTTTACATGCAAAGATTTACTACAGTACTTCGAAAAATGCAAACAAGTAATTTTTTGTTATTAGTTATAGTGATGGATAGCATAAAAAGCAATCTGAGTGTTAATTTTGTGGAAGGAATTCAGTAGTTTTCCGCCATCTCACGGCAATCTCACGGCTTATCTCCAATTACCGCTTTTCTGTACCAAGATAATACCACTGGTCGTTAAATAAATGTCAGTGACAGAATACAAAATGAAAACCTACCTTTCATAAAAAGCAATGTGAGTGTTAATTTTGTGGAAGGAATTTAGTAGTTGTCCGCTATCTCACGACACCATGATTCGCAAATTATTATCCCCAGTTACCGCTGGTGGTGGTTAAATAAATGTCAGTGACAGTTGTACAGAATGAAAGCCTACCTTTCGCCAGAGTGTTTCGAACTAGTGTTATATTTTGTAGAAAGAGTTCGTGTTTTTGCGAGTTGTTAAAATGACGCGCGGAGGTGAAGAAATTTTTTTCACCGTCTTCAAGTTTGGTTTGGGATCAATTTATCAAGGTTGATAATTAACATTTCAAACCATGAATTGGTCTTTCAGCGTGTCTAGTTGTAATAAACGTTTACTTCAGAAAAGAATTGTTTGTCTGAATTTAGTACGCATATGGTATACTTTTTCCCACTCGCACGTTTGTGTTAAAAGCCGTAAAAGAGCCAGGAATTTTTTTTTTTTTTTTTTTTGGGGGGGGGGGGAGGGGGGGGGGGGGGTGGGTGAGCGCTAATAAAAACCTTCTGGACTGTGAGTCAATGGGTTAGTGCATCACAAATCGCTTTCAATACTAACATTTCCCCAACGCATACTCCATGCGAAATAGTCGAATCTCGAAGAGATCTTTGATTTAATATGCTGCGAGTAATCAGAGATCTACAGCAAAACAAACAGCGCGACAAGAACCACAATTTTACGATGCATACAAGCTAGGTAAATTAAACATCTTATCCCACCTATCGCGTCATTTAATTTGTCAGTTTTTTTTTTCGACTTAACAGAAAATAAATTTCATAGCCGAGATTTATCAACATAACGAAATGTGATGAACTCTCGACCCGTTATTACATCAAAAACTGCTCAAAGGTGCGTGTAAGTCTCCGTGGCGCAATCGGTTAGCGCGTTCGGTTCGCGTTTCGTTTTGCTTTAGTCAACAGAAAAATTATTCCAATAGTTGTTATCATGTTGCTCCTCCTTTTCGAACATTCAATGCCATTCTCCACTCCTTTCCCTTTTGTGTTACTACTGATTGAGATCTTGTACGGCCGATGATTAGATATTTTCAAGTAGGTGTAAATGATGAAGAAAAAAATGAGAAAAAAGAAAAAGCACGTCTTGAAAGAAAAATAGCGCCGGGAAATACCAAAGAATGTTTTCTGAAGAGGAGTCTTGAGACCAACGGATTACCAAATTGTAAGATGCAAGTTGCAAATCCCTATTAGTAGTATAGTGATAGGTGATAAAGGAAGTCTTAGTGGCGCTATCGTAACTAGATGATGACAAAACATACTGCTGTTGCCTAGGGAATATCATTTCAGGGAATTAATCGTTTGATCAGCTTTTCCGAATGTTACCCATAATAATTACTCTTTGATTCACATAAGAAAGGCCTATTGGTCTAGTGGTATGATTCTCGCTTCGGGTGCGAGAGGTCCCGGGTTCGACTCCCGGACAGGCCCAAGAGATGTTTTGTAATCAGGAGATGTTGTCGGGTGGATTTAGACGAGTTACACACGGTGGATGTTTTTTACTGAGACGAGGAATGTCGCTTTAATTGCAAGCTGTGACGTCTTGATTGATAAAATAAATACTATTTATAAATAAATAAATAAATAAATAAATAAATAAATAAATAAATAAATAAATAAATTAATAAATAAATTAATTAATTAATTAATTAATTAATTAATACTACTTTTAATCGATTTCCGCAAAGTTTTGCCGCCATATTGCTCTTTCAAGAGATGAAACAGTAATATATTTCTGGTAAAAAATGTCCATTTAATTTTTATGCAAATAGTCGCAATATCCTTTTAGACTGCAATACTCCTTTTCCATTTTGTTTTTTAATTTTCTTTTTCTGAAAAACTAGGTCTTTCTAGAACTGGCATGAAAGCAAGATAAACCCGGTCTGATAATCTTATGGAAAATAAATTTAACAAAATAATGTTGTTTTACATGTAAAACAAGTACTTGTTGAGCTGCTAAGGTTATAAAATCGTCACGGAGAATCGGTGCTCTACCATTTGAACTAAATACCCTGGACACGACTGTTGTCTCTTGCAACTTGTGAAAGCAAACTTACTTGGAAAATGTCCATCAGGTATGTCACTGGAATAAATTTCAAGTACCTGCTCTGCGAAAGAGGTTTCTTTTCCTGAAAAAGAGAACAAGATAATTTTAGGAAAGTTCTGTCACTGAGAACTGTCTAGCTTCGTCTTTTGTTTGCCTAACCACGTGGAGAAATCCAACATGGCCTTTGTTGGCTCAATGTAACAGATTGGTTTTCGATTAAAAATAGAAGAGTAACCAGGGTTCATGATCATAATTAAAAACTAAGATGTTCTCTGGTTAAAAATTTGGTAAAAATGAGCTTTCGGTTGCCAAACTACAGCCTTTAACGAATGATAAAAAAATGGCGCGAATGAATAAATATATATGCTAAAAAAATGTGTGAAAAAATTACAGAATAAAAATGCATAATAAGGTGGCAATAAAAATAATTTGATGAATTAAGAAAAACTATTTTAAAAGAATAGAATATTGTCGGGGTAATGACCTAGCATTGTTATCCGCCTCAGTGTCATGGCAGTGTGCCATGACTCGAGAGTTTTTTGCACGCGATAGTTTCCTTTGTCGATAACTCTTACAATTTGAAAATCAATTTGATGGTCGTTCATCCATGCATGGTTTGCGACGTTCGATCCTTTGTTACAATATTTTACGTTTCTGATGTGTTCTTTTTTTCGCGTGTGTAGACATCTGCCAGTTTCTCCAATGTAGCTCCAATTGCAGTCATTGCATGGAATCTTGTAAACCACATTTGTTTGAAGGTGGCTGGGTGGCCTGAATTTTGGCGAAGGGAATTCCTGATAAAAATACACATTCTGAGTTCAAAAATAAAAAGAAATTATGCATAAGAATACTAGTCCTTTGTGGTTGGGCCAGTTTCAATAGACCTTTAACACACAAAAAAAGACATAAACCATCCTCAGACTCTTATTCACTAACAAAACGCTCTCATGAAAATATAGAATAGTAAGGTAGCGGTTGTTGTGGTCCGTGTGAGGTTCGAAGTCACGACCTTGGCGTTATCAGCACCACGCTCTACCGACTGAGCTAGCGGACCAGATGCTGATATGTAAGTCGTGAGAATATTTATATTAGATGCGAACTCCAAGAAGGCTTTGTACTTTGTTCACAATCCTTAAGGGCGAAAGCGGGTGGTGAATCAAGTATATATTAGTGGGCGTATGATCAGATGTTTTCATTCGTAAAGTCAAAAAAATAGCGTAGCGGGTAATAAGGTATTGATCCCGGTCGTACTTCCTGTGTGCAAAGCAAGTGCTCTACTATCTGATCAGTCGTCCTCTCGGCATTGATGGCAAAGAGAGCAAACTACCTCAATCCTTTGTTTCAGCAAAAAGGCGCATGCGCGACCCAGTGGCTGCACTGCCAAGTTTTTTCCCGTAAACTTATACGTAGAGTCCTCGTTCCTTACTGCGCAAGCTTGACGGAACAAGCAACTGTCGGAAGTTCCGTTGCAGGATCGCTTTTGATTAGTTTTCAAAACAGTAGAAATGGCCGGAAGTAAAATGCGAAGGAGTTCATTGAGCCATACTTTTGAATGCTAAGCATGCGCATTTCAACAGGAAGTCCAATATTTTCGGACTTCCGGGGTCGCTCGCATTCTCGTTCCCATAACCCTTTTCCCTTCTCTTAGCCGGCAGGGCCTTGGCACGAGAAATGAAAGGCTCTGGAGACAAAGGGTTTGCAGCCCTAGATTCTAGGACTTTCGGTCTTCATGTATGCAGTCGTGATGTTTCTATATACTGTATGGAAGGGTCATGCCGTCTCTTACTTCCGCTCAAGATTTCTTTGTTTCAAACGGCCAATAAAAAAATTCGAATTAATTCAAAAATCTCATGTCTCAAGAGCCCTTCGTTTCTCATGCCAGGGCCCTGCCGGCTACGAGAAACCGGAAAAGGGCTTTAGGGACTGAAAGCTAAAATATAGCACTGAGCCTTTAGGCAACCTCCGAGCTGTATGAGTCGACAGTCAGTGATAAGATTGAATTTGAAGATAAACTTGTACCATGAGAGTTATTCGTCCCCATGGGTGATATTAGTGATAAAACTTATTAGAAATTTTTCAACAATGAGATAACATCTTACAAACTGGCAACATCGATGATAACTTCACGGTTTTTCAACTCGAGATAATACAGGATGCGGATTCCATCCGATCATCCTCACCGGTAAACAAATCCTTATATAATTTTGCTGCTGCCATTTTGACCGAGTGATCATATTGTGAGCCTGGGCGAGCTGTGCATACAACGACTGGTGAATTCCTTGAGACGACGACTATTTTGAATCAGGTAAATGCCGAAATGATAGTAATGTTATATTAAAGTATCAGAATTTGAAGTACAGTACCACCTGAAATCATCTGCACGTCGGCCTCAGGTTTTACTATGTAACCGATTGCGACTGTTAACTCGTTTATTAGTGCGAATCGCGCATCTGGTACAAATTTACGTTCTTATCTGTTTTTTGAACTGCTTTTCGTTGGTGCGTTTTTAACTGTTCAGGTAGATGAGAGGACAATCAATAAGCATAGTTTCCTTCTTTTATAATTTCGTTTCGTTTTAACTTCGATTTTTGTGGGTTGTTTGTTTTTAACTTAGACCTTATCGAATACTGGATCATTGTAATCGTAATAATTAAATCTATTTGACCTTTTCTTGAAAAAACCGTTACGTTCGCTCCGGCTCGTAAATAACTTGGAGTAAAATTGCCTCTTTAAGGGATATTAGTATTGGAAGTGTTTCTGGCCAACCTCTTTCCCAGAGTCTCTCTCTCCCCGCCCCCAAGAGCGAGAGAAGAGAGAGGGGCGGGGAGAGAGAGACCCTGGGAGGTTGGTTTCTGGCTAGTCACATTCTCAATTTGTTATGTAATGTTTGATATGCGCTAGTCACGTTTTTGTTATGAAACATTTGATATGATATGGCAAGTCACGTTTTCAACTTTTTATGTAGTGTTGTTTTACAGGATCTGCTAAGTGCTTTTTATTACAAACACTCGCGATCAAACTGCATGTGTTGACGCGTTCGTATTTCCTTTGGGTGACATATTAGTCGCCCACAACGACCTGTATTGCCTTGGGAGTTTACGAGAACTAACTGATTAATCCTCGGAGTGAAATTAAGCAAACTACAGTACTTCTATTTGAAAAATAATCGTAAAAAGCAGCCCTAGCATGCGTACCTTGCGGACACGCGAGCGAGTGATTTTTTAGCGGCCGCATGCTTTTGTCTTGGCCGCCAAGTAGCGAGAGGATTGGTGAGAAGTCGAGTAAGCTGGCGATATTCGCGAGCGAGTGTTTTTTTTTAATGGCGTGATATACACCTATTTGCAATAATGTTGTCATATTAAAAAAATGAAAAAGGCCAAATAGGAATTATTAAGCTTAATCATCATAGCTGGCAGCATTAACAAGAAACCTCACGAGTTTATATCTTTGCAACTATTAGTCGTGTTATGAGATACATTGAATTGTATTTTGAGACGTTTTGAGGCCGTTTCTTCGGGCGAAGTTAAAAGATATCGTTGTAATGCCTAATTAATTCCTATTTCCATTTTTCCGATACCCCGATTCTCCAAATTTAGAGTTTTGTACTCAAACCAGTAAATATCCGCCGGTACAAGCAGGTGATACTGTTCTCATAAAATATCTTTATCGCCGGCACTCCGAAAAAAACGCCTAATTGATCTCTTTCTTGCCATGAAATGATTATTTTTCCTTATTTTGGCCTTTTACCGCCTTCCCTGCTTTTTAGAACCCTTCAAGCGACGTTAACGTATTTACTGGGCATTGAAAAGCGAAAAATGTCTAAACATTATTATTTTATACCAGAACCAGAGTGCCTGCGAGAGTTTTCATTGCAATTGAAAAGCGAATGGTTAGAAGTTCTCAGCATGGAGGCTTTATTTCTCCTCAGAAATGAAAACTCTGGTGATGAAAATTTACAAGGAGTTTTCGTAATGTTCGTTGTTGCCATACTAAGATTTTTTGGAAAATAAACTGACAAATTAAATGACGCGATAGGTGGGAAAAGATGTTTAATTAACCTAGCTTGTATGCATCGTAAAATTGTGCTTCTTGTCGCGCTGTTTGTTTTGCTGTAGATCTCTGATTACTCGCTGCATATTAAAAAAGGAGAAAATGGAGAATCCGGGTGTTGATCCCGGTACCTCCCGCATGCTAAGCGGGCGCTCTACCATTTGAGCTAATTCCCCAGCTCCCGATTTGTAATTTGTAATTTAACATTACAAGGGGCGTAACGCACCTGCCTTTTCCCTTTTTAAAAAATTCCCTAAATTTATGTTAATAGCCGTTAATTGGCTTAAGGACGTTCGCGCGAAAATTTTCTAGTCGATAGATTTTTCTAAAATTTTTACTGAGCACGGATAATGAGTTACTTGTGTCAGAAATACAAAAAAAAAAAGTGGGAGTCACCGACTTCGTTTCAGAGATAAAGTCTGTAGAAAACTACCCTAATTTTGAATAATTTTGCATGGCTTTCAAGAATTGTAGTTTAAATTATCGATAATGAGAAAACGGAGGCAAACGATCTTGGTGATACTTTGAAGAAGTGCGTCTGTTGCGTAAATAATTTTAAGTGTTGCCATCTTTTATGCAATATTTAGCCCTGGAAGAGGCATTTGAACCCGTCGTACAGCAAAACGAAAAGATCAAAAAGCGGAATTCGAACGTGCGTGGGGCAAAAAAAATCAACCTTTTAATCGATAGATTTTTTTTCATTTTCTCACAAAACGTAGATAATCGTTAACAAAAGTGATCTGTTAAGAAAAAAGTAGGGGTCACCGACCATTTAAGCTAGCAAACTGCAAGCGAAGTTATCGCAACAGTTACTCACCCTATATGTGGTTGGAAAGTTTCCTCAGCTCGCGGGCTCGATGCATGACGTGGCGTAGCGTTGCGACAGGAATTACGTGCGCAGTAAGGATGCGCATAAACAATTATTACTGGATAACCAAAAAAATGTCAACGTCAATATTTCTAAATCATTCGTTATGTTGCCGTTAAGGTGGCTCCACACGCTGATAAGATATGATGTGGCGCACGCTAGTGTTATATTTTGAAATCTGCTTTTGGCATTCGTTATCACTCCCAATTCACACAAACTTATCAAATGCAATAAGCAACGGTAATGTATAGTGTTGTACAGCCATCTCTGTTAAAATTTTGTGTCTAAGCAAAGTTAATAGACGGAAATGGTTATGAAGTCCGGAAAATATGAGCAAAGAAAGAGGCCAAGATTGATTGTTTACTGGGCGTTTTATGCAAATGAACTCCATGGAGAAAATCTACTAACTCATAATATTTGGAAGTTTTAACAGTTCTTGTCTGTTCTGACAAATTTATTAAAAATCTATCTTACATTAAGGCATCTCCTTCAGGTTAAGCTCGGGAGGGAAATAAATGTTCATTTTCTTCTACACGAGCAAGGTGACCCCCATTTTTTAATGCATTAATTTAAATGACATACGGTTGACTACAATATAGCGCGATTTAAAGATTAATTTAAACTTGATAAAACACTGTTGCTAAATTATTAAACATTACTTAAAAATTGGAAAACGTTTATTAAACAAAAGCTTAAGGAAAGAAAACGAGAGTAGCGCGTGTTTCCGGCCGGACTCGAACCGGCGACCTTCCGCGTGTGAGGCGGACGTGATAACCACTACACTACGGAAACCACAGTGAAAGGACCGGGTTTAGATTAGGAGGCCGTATTGTATTCTAGAAATGTACCTTTCTTTTGTAAGTCTATTCTTCCCATTTTGGCAATAATTTATTTTTATAATTCTTATTCAGACATTTTTGTCAGTTTCATAAAAATGTAGACGCGATCAGGCGGGCAGAGAGATAATAAGATGTGTTAAAATAGCCGTAAATAGCCTTGATAACAAGAAACCCTGTGGGTTCAAAGACGGGTCTTGGAAAGTGAGTGCTAAAAGATTAAAATTTCACTGCTTTTTTGGTAAAAAAGTTATTGTGTTATCCTATAACGCGACAGTCAAAGTCAATTCTATATTTGTACTCATTTGAAACAAAGAAGTGCAATTTTTGTAAGGTACGTAAGGTTCAAAATATAAAAAAAAGATTTATTAAAAGGCACCGTTGGGATTTGAACCCATGACCTTTGAACCCATGACCTCCTGTTCACTAGACAGGCGCTCTAACCAACTGAGCTACGGCGCCGTACAATTCAATCAAACTTAAGATTAACTCCTTGAAGTACTTCATGTATGAAGACTTATTCGTGGATGTCAAAGGCTTTGATCCATTTATCGGTCCAGTCTAAGCGAACTGTGAGCCGCTAGAAGAGGCTGTTCCTTTCTTATCGCCTCGACACACGAATTGAGTCTGGCTGACCGATCCAACCACTTACAATCGCATCCAGAAAAACCTCTGTTAGTCAGGGTACAGAAACATTTTTATAAAGTGTAAAGTAAATAAGGACACGGACGAGTAATTATGGTCTTATCATTATTTTGCTCCTACCAGAATAAGGAAGTGGGGGAATTACATTGGTCCTAAATATCTAATTTGTGTTGATCGCAATTAATATAAATTAATACTTTGCCGTTTGAAAGAGTGCGTTGAGGACTTGTGGCCTTCTTCGTCTTTTATTTGCAATTACTTAATTTTTACTTCTTTTTTTTTTGGAAATGTTGCACCATAGCATTGGTTCTCGGTCACTATTTTTCCCTGTAGCGGTTTGTAGGGGTAACGTGCCCAGCTGTGGTGCATATAAGCTTCGGATGTATCCATGTTTGCTGTATCCTACTGATGTGTAAAATAAATGCATATGTTGGGCCTGGCTATCCAACACGCCCATGCATCACAACCTTCAATAGCAGTCACTAATCCGCGTCTCCAAAAAAAAAACGTATGCAAAACGTCGAAATCTACCCAACATCGTCTCCTAGTCCAAAAATGTCTTTTGGGCCTGTCCGGGAGTCGAACCCGGGACCTCTCGCACCCGAAGCGAGAATCATACCACTAGACCAACAGGCCTTTCCTGCTACAATATCATGTGAATTAAAGAGTAATTATGACGGGTACCAGTCTATTTCGAAAAAGCTGATCAAACGATTCATTCCCTGAAATGATATCCCCTAAGCAACAGCAGTATGTTTTTTCACTATCTAGTTACAATAGCGCCACGAAGACTTCTATCACTTTTCACTATACTACTAATGAGGATTTGAAACTTCCATCTTGAAATTTGGCAATGCGTTTGTCTCGTCATCAGAAAACATTCTTTAGTATTTCTCGGCACTATTTTTCTTTCAACGCTTTCTTCGTCTTTTTTCTCATCATTCACACGTAAAATTATCTAATCATCAGCCGTACAAGATCTCAGTCAGTGGTATCATAAAAGGGAAAGGAGTGGAGAATGGCAACAAATTTTCGAAAAGAACATTTGGTCTTGTTTAAAAAAAATAATATTCTTAAAGGAGCTCTGTCACGAGGATTTCGAAGATTTGTGGTCTAAATTGTTCTGAAACTAGTGGTAGGCAACTTAACCCATGAAAAACATTATCTTTGAACATCTACAGGAAGATATAACCTTAATACGTGGATAGAAATCAAACTACGGTTATTAATATCGGTTTTTTTTAAGACGCGCGGAAACAACTTGAAAAGTTTAGCTAAACTTTTCAAGTTGTAATCCATTTCCATCGGAGCCATCTGCAGCTAAAGACGCTTGCTAAAAATTTCGGTGCTCTAATATACCAATTGTTAATAAAAATGGACTATTATTTTTTGTTTTCCTTCTACACAAATTCAAAGTTTGGCTGTTCAAAAATCTGTTAAAATCCGTGACAAAGCCCCTTTAAGAAGGACAACATGATTGCAACTACTGGAATGATTTTTCTATTGATTAAAGCAAAACGAAACGTCCCCGGGTGGGCTTGAACCACCAACCTTTCGGTTAACAGCCGAACGCGCCAACTGATTGCATGTTTCTTTGAGCAGTTTTTTTTTATGTTATAACTGGTCGAGAGTTCATCACAGTTCATTACGTTAATGAAACTCGGCTACGAAGTTTATTTTTTGTTAGAACTGTATCACGGGAAGGGGCAGTCAGCTATGGATAGTCAGTGGCTTGGCCATAACACGACACAGAACAGGTGTCACACTACCAGCTAATCAGAGGAGTAGCAGGTTAAGGCCTTTATCCAAAATTATTTTGTCGAGCTTGGCCTGTTGGTCTAGTGGCATGATTCTAGTGGCATGATTCTAGTGGCATGATGCGAGAGGTCCCGTGTTCGACTCCCGGACAGGCCCTATTTTCAATTGATTTCCACAAAGTTTGCCACCATATTGTTCTTTAAAAAGATAAAACAGTAATATATTTCTGGTAAAAAAATATATATATATCCATTTAATTTAATATTGCAATAGCCTTCTAAACTACAATACTCCTTTTCCATTGCGTGTTTTTTTTTAATTTCTTTTTCTTAAGAACTAGTTCTTTCTACAACTGGCATGAAAGGAAATAAACAAGATAAACCCAGGCTGATCCTCTTAGAATATTTTTAAAGAAAATAAACTTTAACGCATGGTTGTTAATGTACACGTAAAAAAAATACTTGGAGAACACAGATATTTAATTTATCCTGGTACTTCCCGCATGCTAAGCGGGTGCTCTTCCATTTGAACTAATGCCCCACACACGGAACTTGTGAAAAAAAAATCTTACTTGGAAAATATCCATATGTGATACTAGAATCAATTTTAAGTAACTACTCTACGAAAGAGACTTTTTCGTACAAAAGAGAACAAGATAATTTTAAGAAAGTACTGGCACTGAGAACTGCCTAGTTTTGTCTCTTGTTTGCCTAACCACTTGGAGAGATCCAACATGACCTTTGTTGGCTCGATTAAAAAGATGGTTATTCGTTCCATTCCTGATAAAAATACACATTCGGAGTTCAAAAATGAAACGAAATTATGAATACGAATACTAGTCGTTTGTGGTTGGGCAAATTTTAATAGACCTCTATGGTGGAACCACGTAGTCTCCAGATATGAGTTAGTTTTACAAACGGAAATTAAAATTATTTTGTTAAACAAAAAAAAACACTTAAACCATCCCCAATCTCTTATTCACTAAAAAAATACTCTCTTAGAAAATATACAAGAGGTAAAAAATGATCGCTGTGGTCCGTGTGAGGCTCGAACTCACGACCTTGGCGTTATCAGCACCACGCTCTGCCGACTGAGCTAACGGATCAGATTCTGATATTAATCCAAGACGTGAGAATATTTATATCAGATGCGAACTCCAAGAAGGCTGTGTATAGTCGAAGAAATAGCGTAGCGAGTAATAAGGTATTGATCCCGGTAGTATTTCCTGTGTGCAAACCAAGTGCTCTACCATCTGATCAATCTTCCTCTTCATTGATGGGAAAGAGAGCAAACGACCTCAAACCTTTGTCTCAGCAAAAAGGCGCATGCTCGACACAGTGGCTGCACTGCAAAAGTTTTTCACGTAAACTCGTACCTAGAGTCCTTGTCCCTTACTGCGCAAGCTTGACAGAGCATGCAACTCTCGAAAGTTCTGTTACAGGATCGCTTTTGATTGGTTTTAAAAACAGTAGAAATGGCCGGAAGTAAAATACCAAGTTGAGCCATGCTTTTGAATGCTAGGCATGTGCATTTCAACCGAAAGTCCAATATTTTCGGACTTCCAGGGTCGCTTGCATTCTCGTCCCCAAAGTGTTTCTGGCTAGTCACATTTTCAATTTGTTATGTAATATTTGATATGTACTAGTCACGTTTTGTTATGAAACGTTTGACATGATATGGCAAGTCACTTTTTTCATTTTTTTTTGTAGTGTTGTTTTACAGGATCTGCTAAGTGCTTTTTATTACAAACACTCGTCATCAAACCGCAAGTGCTGACGTGTTCGTATTTCTTTGGGGTGACGTATTCGTCGCCCATAACAAAAAGTATTCCCTTCCCGTTAACAACAAAAAAATTCTCTCCTTTTTCCCTTTAAACACTTCAGCTTGATAATTCTTTTGATCATTATAGTTTCAATTAGAATAAGTTTGTAACAAAAAAGGAGGAAATTATTGGAGAATCCGGGTATCGATCCCGGTACTTCCCGCATGCAAAGCGGGCGCTCTACCATTTGAGCTAATTCCCCGATACACTCGTTCTAGTAAACCGTGATTGGAAATCGTTTCTCGCGTTACTACAACAACAACAAGTCTTGGCATGGCGTTGTAACCCTCTATTGCAAAAATTGAAAGCGTAAATACGGAGGCTTTTTTTCGTTGTGAGAGGAACAAAGAGCAGTTCCGACCACTCCATCTGCATGGAAGGACGGTCATTAGTAGATGAGGGGAAAAAGGCAAAATAGCAAACTCGTAATATCGGCGGCCGCCAGATTTGCCAGCAAATAATTTTCCTCAGTGTGAACTGTTCCAGTTCTCTGGATTATTAACAGGACTGAAATGTTTCCAGCGATTCCTGCTCCAACTACGATAACTCCAAACACCAGTAAACAAATAAATTTCGAGTTAATCATGAAAGATTGGTTTCCTTTCGAAGCTCTTTTCACCAATTCCAAGATTGTTTCATTTGTTGTTGAATTCATTGAGATGTATATTAGATTGTACACTGGGGAATTAGCTCAAATGGTAGATCGAAGGAGCAAGTTTCTCGCCAGTCTGAGTTGCTTCGAAATTTAGTCATAAATAAATGCCTAGTGAAATTAAGGTAGTTGGACTGACTTTAACAGGTCCATTTTAGATGAAAATTGTTCAAAATAATAAAAGCAACTAATTTTTTTAACATACCAGGCTAAGACAACATAAGTTAAGCTTCAAAAAGATTGATGTCCGAGGTGACAATTTTCACACCTCAGGTGACAAATGCCATTTGAATTGCGGGCTCAAAAATTAAAGATCTTCGTTTCATGGCTTTAATTTTTTAAGCTGAACAAAATTAAATACACGAGTCTATTTCCAGGCAGTAAAGGAAAAAACGTGCGGGAACCCTAAGCGGAAAGGCGCTTAATTTTCCAGATATCAAGTTGTAAAGTTCAATACACGTGTATGTTCGCTTGTTTTCATATTGACGTTGCAAGCACAATGAACATCAAAAACCACAATCTTTGACGAAACGCGTTGGAACACCAACCCCCATCCCCCCTTCCAATGTTGGATTGCGTAATGTGGCCGAACTCCTTGTGCATTCCGTTTCAGTTTTGAGCAAAAACAGGCAGCAATCGTACGCATTAATTTTTGCATGCTACGCAACATTGAAAAGGGGGGGGGGGGGGGGGGGGAGGGGGAGTTACTAAATATTTTGATGTGTCAAGTGAGGTAAAAAGAGTAAATGACCAAGATTTTGACACTGATTGCAGCCCGGAACACCCTTCCAACACAAATCCTAACCACCAAAAACACTAAGGGCTATCTAGCCCTAATCTAACCTGCCTGATTGTAGGTTAATCCTGATCCTAACCGTAAACTACCCTTGTTTGTGGGCGTTCCGGTGTAGTTCCTGTTTTAGTACGTTTTTGGACTGTTCTGAAGTTTTCCCTGACGCAGCGCTACCAAGTATCCCAAGTTTGCTTTTTCTTTGTTGCAATCTTTTTCTTTATAAAAGTGTTACCTCTGAGAAAAAACCATGAACGTACGCGAGGCGGAAATTTGGGTGGAAACAATAAATTGAATGCAAAGTATTGTTATGCGATTCGAAAGAGATCTGTATCAAAAGTTAATGAATACTAATAAGCTGAGCATGAGTTTGTATCAAAGTTAACTATTCTATAGCTATTGTTTGATTTGTATTGGGGTTTACAGTTGTTTACATGTGATCTGAATACTGTGCTGGGATTGGTTTGCACCCTCATGAATAGTTAATGAATTTTAAAAGTTGTTAACACTATTTGCTACGAGGTTTCGCCTCATACCAGGTTGCCTAAACGCTCAGTGCTATATTTAAGCTTTTAGCAATTGCAGGGATCACAAAGGGAACCTCTATCAGTTATATAGCAAGTTGACGTTGAATATTGTTTGAAATAATGCCTAACTTCCAAATTTTACTGGACAAGGGGAAATAACATTTAATAGTAACAATAAATAAAACAGATTGTGGCGCCGCCATTTTGAATTTTATGACCTGCAGTTGTCCATTTTAAAAAAGAAACGTTTGGATGCAGAGGACCAAGCAACGAAGAATAAAACTACTTGGCTCGTCTGTTGACGGATCTCTTGTTTAACAAATGTTCGTACCATACGTCGCGTTAAGGGCAGATAAAACCCAATTGATCTGATGACAAGGCTGGTACTACCGAGCACAATTTATTGGACAATATTTCAACTAGCAGTGCTGGTCTTCTTCAGGGCAAACTTGAAAGTTTAACAGATCATATATCACTACCAAGTTACGATTCTAGAAAAGGATGTCCTTTAACCTCTCAACAACAAAAAAACAATCAATCTTGGAATTGGTGAAAAGCGCTTCGAAGGGAAACCAATCTTTCACCATTGACTCGTTGTTGGTGTTTGTGCTTTGAAAAACATGAATGAATCGTTTTTTGTTACAATGAAAATTTATCATTGAAACGAGTTACATTTTTTAAATGCATCTAAATCAAACCTACATACGAGTTTGAGTTTAAGCTGTTGTCGCCCAAGGGAGTTAGTGAGTTTTGTTCGCCCTAGGGAGTCGTAGAGTTTTGACGCCCGCCACGTGACACGCTCTCGTCCAATAGAAGACAGCATTTCAGTTGGGAGGTATAACAATACCTTATTACCCGCTGCGCTATTTCGTTGACTTTACGAATTAAAACATCTGATCATACGCCCGCTAATATGTAAGTGATTCACCACCCGCTTATCTCCCTAAAGCATTGTGAACGAATTCCAAAGTCTTCTTGGAATTCGCATCTGATCAAACTATTCTCACGACTTACATGTCAGCATTTGGTCCGTTAGCTCAGTCGGCAGAGCGTGGTCCTGATAACGCCAAGGTCTTGAGTTCAACCCTCACATGGACCACAGCGGTCGCTTTTTTCCTTTTCTGATTGGGGTGGTTAAACAAATTTTATATATTTTTTTTATTAAACTAAATGAAATCTGGAGCCTACGCGGTTCCACCATAGAGGTCTATCGAGATTTGCCCAACCACAAAAGACTAGTATTTTTATGCATAATTTATTTTCATTTCTGAACTCCGAAGGTGTATTTTTATCAGGAATGGAGCGAAAACCATCTCGGTTACATCGAGCCAACAAAGGCCATGTTGGATTTTTCCACGTGGTGTGGCAAACAAAAGACGAAACTAGGCAGTTCTCAGTGCCAGAACTTTCTCAAAATTATCTTGTTTTCTTTTTTACGTAAAAGCCTCTTTCGCAGAGGAGTTACCTAAAATTTATTTCAGTGACATACATAGACGTTTTCCAAGTTGCAATAGACAAGTGTCTGTGGCATTAGTTCAAATGGTAGAGCACCCTCTTAGCATGCGGGAAGTGCCAGGATAAATATCATGGAGTCTCCATTTCGTTTTTATAACCTTAGCATCTCATGTCCAACAAGTATTTTTTACATGTACAATAAACAAGTATTTTTTTACATGTACAATACCAGCATTTTGTTAAAATTATTTTTTATAAGACGGTCAGACCGGGTTTATCTTTTTTATTTCCTTTTATGAAGGCTGTAGAAAGAACTATTTTTTTTCAGAAGAAGAAATTAAAAAACAAAATGGAAAAGGAGTATTGTAGTTCGGCAAGAAGGCTATAGATCGTTTTCACGTGACGTCATCAGGTACTAAAATCCAAAACTAAAGAGACGCCAAAGTTTCCATCCGCGTCAGGCATAAGAGGTACTAAAATTATATGTGCCTGCAACTTTTCAGCTCAGTAGCGTCCTTCGTTTGGAAACCAGCGCACTTTGAATTTCAGAATTATGGCGGTGCGTGACATACAGTTACGATCGTGTTTGTCAAAAAATGTACATTTATCTGGTGACGTTTTGCCATTTGAGAAGTAATAGATCAAAAACGAGTGCGAGTTTTTCATCAGGGGTTCCAAACACCGAGAAACAGATGAAAGCACGACGCCGAAGGCGGAGTGCTTTTATTGTTTCGAGGTGTTTGGAACCCCTGATGAAAAACGAAGCACGAGTTTTTGAGCTGGCTTCTCAAACTAGCATGAGAATTTTTTTCGAAGAATAGGTAATTAGTAGGCGTGCTCAATAGGCTATTGTCTGTTTTTTATTCATATGGTAAATGAAATGAATATTTTATATGCGGCCATGTGGGCAAGTTTTAAAGGTTGAATTTTTAATAAACTAACATTATGCCGCGTGATGGAGATCGAGTCCAGATCAGAACGTTTTCGAGTTCCAAAAACCTCTTCTCAAGAAAATGTTTTGGTGAATGATGCTGTTCCAGCTTCAACTAAGTATAAAAACAAGTGGGCTGTGAACATTTTTGCCGAATGGCAGAGGTTGAGAGAGGTTAAAGTTCCGGTATTAGATTGTGGCGGTCTCTTCAAGGACTACGATTTACACAAGGTTACCGCTGTGAGTGTAGATATTGCTGGAATGGACGCTCTGTCGCTGAACTATTGGTTGTCAAAATTTGTGAGGAGGTAGCTAAAACGTCCGGTGAAAGATACCCTCCCAAGTCTGTTTATGGTATCATTTGTGCCCTCAAGCGTTATTTGGAGGAGAAAAATGGATCAGAAGCTTTGAATCCTCTGGACGCTAGTGACAAAAGGTACTTGACAACTTTTAGACCGAATTGGTTAGTAATTTAAAATGCACTGTTTCAGGACTTTAATTTTGTGTGTTATTTTTTGAAGGTTTGTCCTTTTCCGACGTTGCTTAGATGCCGAGATGAAGAATGGCGTTCGAGAAGGGCTTCACATTAAGTGTAAGAAAGAGGAAAAGGAGTTTCTGAGCGAGCAAGAAGAAGCAGTATTCTGGCAAAAGAAATTGCTGGGAACTACATCCGCTACATCAGTCGTTATTGAACACGATCTATTTCTACAACGGAAAAGTTTTTGGGTTGCGGGGGAGGGGGGGGGGGGGGGGGAGATCACAGAAATATTGTTGTAAACAACTTTGAAATTGGTCCAAATTTTATTAAGTTTGAAGAAAATGCCTCTAAAACTTATCATGGAGGTCTTTGTGATCTAAAGTATGTGCCGCGAGTGGTCAAGCACGTTTGTCATTCTATTGAGGAAAAGCACGAGCCGTGCCTTGTTGAGATATTCAGATTGTATGTAGGGTTAGTTGAGACTCATGGAAAGGAAGTTACTGCATTTTACTTTAAGCCATCAAAAACTAGGTTCGCATTCGATAAAGCGCCCGTAGGCATCAACAGCTTGAACAAGATTTTGCCTGACATGTGCGACGCGGCAGGCTTTAAACGCAAAACCGCTCACAGTTTGCGCGTTACTTGTGTTTCCTCCCTGTTTAATTCTGGGGTTGAAGAAAAATTGATTCGCGAAAGGTCGGGGCATCGTTCTAATGCATTGTTGCAGTACGAAAAGCCTACAGAAGAAAATGTGTCTAAAGTTTCAAAGATCCTAGGTCCAAGTGTTGTTAGTACAACTACATGTTCTACCACAGAGAAGCAGGACGAATCTTTAACGGATGTTGTTTTCCAGAAAGGAAAATTCAAAAACTGTACAATTAATGTAACGATGTCTAAAAAGGAATAATATGTTGCTGTATTGTTGTTGTAAGCAATGATTTAAGCGGGAAAAATGCTGTATTTAGAATTATAATTAAGACTGATTAAAATTCAAGTTTCTTGATCAGTGTCTTGATCAGTTTTTGAACTAATCTACCGTGTCTTGATCGGTATGTTCATTGGGTATCAACATACATGCACCTGACCCAATTGATGCGAGCTGATTGGGTCATCAGCTCATGAATAATTAATGAGTTTGAGAAGTTAAAGTAGCAGGAAATGTGTCGGTGTAAATGTATGTTTGTCCAGTACAGATAATCAGTGGCGTAGATGCCCAAAGTAAGTTCCAGATGTTTACAGTATTTTCCGGCCGCCATATTGGTGCACCACAGATGTGCACCAATATGGCGGATCCATACTGGGCTCCGTAAATTTGTGCAAAACATTTCGACGAATATCTGAAGTGTGGGTTAACGCACAGACCCAAAACTTGGAGAGATGACTTATTTATTTATTTTCTATAATATCCTATTTTGTTGACCTCTTTCAATGAATGGTTCTCCAATTTATATTTTTATTGCGTGACAGTGAAAACGATCTATTACGACTTTTTGCATAAAAATAAAAATAGAAATTTTTTACCAGAAGTATATTACCAGATTACCGTTTCATCTTTTGAAAGAACAATATGGCGGCAAAATTTTGCGGAAATCAATTGAAAAGGGCCTGTCCGGGAGCCGAACCCGGGACCTCTCGCACCCAAAGCGAGAATCATGCCACTAGACCAACAGGCCCTCGATGCTATAATTCTATGTCAATTAAAGTGTAATTATCACGGGTACCAGTCTATTTCGGAGCGAAATGTGTCAAACGATTAATTCCCTGAAATTGATTCCCCTAAGCAACAGCAGTACGTTTTTTTCACCATCTAGTTACGATAGCGCCACGAAGACTTCTATCACTTTTCACTATACTACTAGTGAAGATTGGCAACTTGCATTTCAATTAAAATTCCACAATAATACGTTGGTCTCAAGACTCGTCTTCCAAAACATTCTTCAGTATTTCTAGGCGCTATTTTTCTTTCAAGACTGACTTTCTCCTTTTTTCTCATTTTTTTTCTTGATCACTCACATCTCATCTCAGTCAGAAGTAACACAAAAGGGAAAGGAGTGGCGAATGGCATTGAATTTTCGAGAAGCAGTTCGAGTATCTTTTTAAAAATATTCTTAAGAAGAACAAAATTATTTCAACTATTGGAATGATTTTTCTGTTGACTAAAGTAAAACGAAACGTCCCCGGTTGGGCTTGAACCGCCAACCTTTCGGTTAACAGCCGAACGCAATAACCGATTGTGCCACGGCGAATTACATTGAGCAGTGTAATAACGGATGGACAGTTCATCACATTTCATCATGTTGATGAAACTCTGCTATGAAATTTATTTTCTGTTAGAACTGTATTACGGAAAGGGGCAGTCAGCCCTGGATAGTAATTAATTTTTGACTTGACCATAACATGACACAAAACAGGTGTCACACTACCAGCTACTCAGAGGAGTAGCAGATTAAGGCCTTTATCATAAACTATTTTGTCAAGCTTGGCCTGTTGGTCTAGTGTCATGATTCTCGCTTAGGGTGCGAGAGTTCCCGGGTTCGACTCCCGGACAGGCCCAAGAAATGTTTTTGAAGCAGGAGCTGTTGTCTGGTGCCATTCAAAGAGTTCAGCCTGAAGTTTAGCGGGAAAATTTAAATACTCGAAACTCCTTGTTTCTTTGTAGTGGTTTTTGTTTGTCAAAATGCCTGTTTGTGCAGCTCCATGTTTCTCAAACAGAGCTACAAGAGATACAAAAAAACCTTTCACCTTTTCTTTCCTTTCAGACAGGCATTTTGACAAACAAAAAAGCCACTTCAAAGAAACAAGGAGTTTGAAGTATTTAAATTCTCCCGCTAAACTTCAGGCTGAACTCTTTGACGTCACGCATACATTACTAGCTCCAAGATGGCGGCGTTCAGTTGTCGAATTTTGGGCTACTTTAGAGAAAGATTTCGTAGGGATTTAGCACTCGTTGGAAGCTGAAATTTTGGTGAATAACATATTTTTGTAGAAACTTTTTATTGGCGTAAAGAAAATAAATGGCCATTCTGGAGTGAACTTCTCCTTTAATGAACCATTTCAAAACGGGGCTTATCTCCTTGGATTGCACGAGACAACAAATTAAAATCTGTAATAATCAGCTTGTTTATTTACTGTATTTACCATCCTTGGAGACCAGGGGCAGGGGCGTGATCAAGATTGCTCTGACAAAGATGGCTGCATTTTTAAAGACTATTTCAAAGAACATTTTTTAAAGAAAATTTTTGGTAAAGATCTTGGTCTTGATCTTTTTGGTGTTAATCAAGATCGCTGTGATCGCGACCGTGGCGACCAAGATCGCAACGACTGCGATCGCGGTGACCAAGATCGCGGTGAGTATGATCCCGGTGAGAAAGATCGCGGTGAGCAAGATCGCGGTGAGTATGATCGCGGTGAGCAAGATCGCGGTGAGTATGATCGCGGTGAGCAAGATCGCGGTGAGTATGATCGCGGTGAGCAAGATCGCGGTGAGTATGATCGCGGTGAGAAATATCGTGGCGGCCGCGATCGCGGTGACTATTATAGCGGCGACCGCGATCGTGGTGACCAAGATCGCGGTGAAGAAGATCGCGGGACCGCGAGAGCACCACTGCGAGTATGCCCTTCAGGTTTTTCTGAGACCATCAGAGTATTGTTCTCAAAAGGCAAAGCACAAGCTCCACAAGAGTTGCCTCCACAATTGCACAAGGCAGAATAGCACGTACAGCTTTGTTGGGGATTCAGTGGCGTAATGGCAGAGTCCAGTGACTGGTATGCTGCTTCTCGTAGACATCCTTGTGACCTTACGAAGTTCTTACATTTCTACTCACTTGGACCAATTTGCTGACCGTGGTAGAGTACGATGACATGATACTGAAATCCATCTCTGTCAGCTCCCCGGTGTAGATCTAAAATGCTTCGTGCTGCTCCCCTGATTATTACATAGCGAATGTCAGGAAAATTCACTCCTATCCACAAAGCAGTGGTAGACACAGCTATTCGCTTAAGACCATTCCCTTTCAAAGAAGACAGGAAACGGGTTTTGCTTGCTTGCCAGGTGTTTGAGTGGAAAATACTTAAAAAGCAGTTCTCTGCTGAATTTGAGTAAGTAAACGAGAGGCATTGTTCGCACTCCTGAACTTTCAAGTAAAGTAAACCGGTCTAAAAGCCTCAGCGATATTTTGAACACTTTTGCCAACACAGGGAGCTGAGCTGATATTGTTCATTTACCCTATGAGCAAATGATCTACGGACCTTTTTCGTATGACTCGATTTTAAAAATAATACTCAGAAACATTTAAAGGGCAGTTGTGGTGATTTTTATGAAGCGGTGGCATGTCTAGATTACGAAGTTGCTATCCATTAACAAACAATAGCTCCTTCAGTTTTCTTTTCAGTAAAGTCTAAAGCCCTATGCGTTATTAGTTCACCAATATTGTTGGCTATTTATTTGACATCACTGTCTTACCTTCAATCAATATGGAGTGTGGTTAACTGTTGCGAGCGACCTTAACTTGAAGAAGTTGATATCGTCACAAGTAAACCAGATTTTAGCCGCGCATTTTTCCCTCATGCATGATCAGATGTACATTCTTGTTTTTTTAACTCAATAAAGCGTTATTTACATCATGATTGCGCGCTTTCAAAAAACTGTAACTGTAACGATGGCAACAACTGAAATTAAAGAAAGGCTGGATATTGTTGAAAAGATAAATAACGAGAAATTCAAACTACGAAATGATTGTAATTACAATCATTTCGTAGTTTGAATTTCTCGTTATTTATCTTTTCAACAATATCCAACCTTTCTTTAATTTCAGTTGTTTTACAATCATTTCGTAGTTTGAATTTCTCGTTATTTATCTTTTCAACAATATCCAGCCTTTCTTTAATTTCAGTTGTTGCCATCGTTACAGTTACAGTTTTTTTGAAAGCGCGCAATGTAAATAGCCAATGACAAGCGCCCTAAAAATTTATAGAAGCCAAATTTATATGCAATATAAATTAAAGTTAATGTGACAACCATGAAAGGGAGATCAGATAACCTATACTAGCCTTTTACTTCAAAACAGATCTGTCACGCAATACTCTGGCAAGAATAACACTCTTGCATTACATTCAAAGGTCAAAGTTACTTCTCGTACAGGCATGACGTGCTATTCGGGTCTGGCCAATCACATATCTGCT
Source organism: Meandrina meandrites (assembly GCA_963693305.1). Classification (NCBI taxonomy): domain Eukaryota; kingdom Metazoa; phylum Cnidaria; class Anthozoa; order Scleractinia; family Meandrinidae; genus Meandrina; species Meandrina meandrites. The sequence continues at coordinate 37,003,296 of OY855910.1, forward strand.
TTTCTTTATGTCAATCAAGACCATGCGGTCTTATCTATACATCAGTGGTTTCACATCAAAGTTCTGTGAACTTTCAAAATGGTTGTCACAAAAATTCCCACCCTCCCAACCCCTTTGTTTGTTTTTCTTTAAGCATAGTACATGTACTTGTAAACATTTAGGTAGAGAAAATAAGAATCATTTAGGTTATAGTTCTTCACACAGTTACACTGTTATGTACATGTAAAGAGTTTCTCTTCCAAATGTCGAACATGTAGCTGCCCAGCCAAGAGCTGATGGACTTAAGCAGCCTGTCTGCTTATTGATCATGAGACATAAACAACGGGAGGGGATGAAGTGCTCCGTACAGGTCTCCCTTTTGCCCCATAGACTCACATGGTCAGCTTTCCTGGGAGAGTGGGACCCCCAGTGTTGTAGTTGTTGTGATTGTTCCCAAAGGCCAGCATAGCCTGGGAACCAGGGCACATTGTTGTGTTTGTTCCCAAAGGCCCTAGGGATTAGGACCCCAGCATAGCCTCGGAACCAAGGGATGTTGTTTTGTTTGTTCCCAAAGGCCCTGGGGATTAGGACCCCAGCATAGCCTCGGAACCAAGGGATGTTGATTTGTTTGTTCCCAAAGGCCCTGGGCATTAGGACCCCAGTATAGGGCATGTTGTTGTGTTTGTTCCCAAGGGCCATGAGGGAGAGGACTTAAACCTCTCGTTGCCAACCAACTGACCTGTGTGTTATCCTGCATGATGCCTATTGGCAACTCGAGCACTTCATCCCCTACCCCTTTTCTCCCATTGAACTTGTGTCCTGTTGTTTTGCTTTCATGGGTTGGGAGCATTAAAACTGAACTGAAATAGGGAGAAGGGAATGTAAAACCCGGTGTAAGACACCTCCCCTGCTTCAGATATAACACAGCAAACGCTTATGGTTCGGTAGTCAATGTAACGGTATTTACAGTTTGGAATGCTTTTAACTGTTGTATTTCAGTCTTATTGCCAAAGACGGCTACCTGACATAAAAGAATAAAATAATTATTCCACGTCAGGCGTAAAGGTTTTAAATCGGGTGACCTGTCGCTGCTCTTATTACTAGTACTCAGTGAGAAGTATCTTCGTCAGCGCGCCCGGGTTCCTCGCAAGCTCTATTAAAGGAAAAGGTAAGAATATTGAACATCTCACAGTTTCTTGTTCAAATGTATTGACATGTATTGAGGCAACGAGTTGATTTGGTACATCACAACTGATGTTATAAATTTGTGAACTCTGCTTAAACTAACGCCCATAGTATACAAACCAGGTTTTCGACGAGGATTTTGAAATACAATGGTAGAACTTTACCAACATGGTGACCGATTGCCTACGCAACGACAATAAATAGATAGTTAAAGGCGTCAACATTGTAAAAGGAAAAGGCAGAAGATTTAATTCCAAGAATATGCTGATCTCATGAATAAGCTGTTTAAATTACAAACATAACAATTTGCTTTAAACCATGTTTGATTAGACTGTTTTCTTGCGTGTAAATTCGGTCGGATAGGTCGGATATGATAAGCTTAATGCCACCCAGCGTAGTAGTCTAGAATCCACCGTAGCACGTAGCACTGGGTTTCCATCGGCTACTGAAAAACCGAGTAACTGAAATTAAAAAGGAGAGAGAACGAATGTTTACTTTAATTGGTGATAAAATTTTTTAGAAGGACAACCGTCGCTGAGCGATTCAATCATACCATACTTTTCCACGGAGCAAGAAATTTCTTAAAACATTCTCATAAAACGTTGTTTTAGGAAGGTGACGCTGCTTCCTCTGCTCTTTCCATGTACGGCCGCAAATTATGTTAGTTTTTTTTCAAACGCGTTGCTACTGAAGGCAGACCATATCAAAAGAGACGACTCTCTGAATTGAAATAGCGACCCTCCAAGATAGGCGATACAATTTAACCATTGTAATTAAACTGAAAGAAAAGGGAGCTCAAATCTAATTCAATTTTCAAAACTTACATATCGGAAAACAGATACAAAGAACTGTATATCAGTTATTCTGTAAGAAAAAGTTAAGTCGATATGTTCTAATTATTCTGTTATTCTCCGAATCATTTAAATAGACAATTTTTTGGATAAACCAACACGCAAACAGTGATATGAATAAGAGACCAATGCGGAGAGAACACTGTTTTCTGGAAGTCTGCAGGACGCTTGTTATTAAAGTGTACAATTAAGTTTCGTTTTGGAAACAATATAGGATGCAACTGAAACAGTAGCCAGCGTAGCTTGGCGTTCTATTCAGTCACGGAGAGCGAGAAATCGCGCGCGCGAGCAAAGCGACGGCGGGGCAGAAAGAACGCCAGCCGCCAGACGCCTCTTAAACGGGAGAAATCTTTCACGTAATTATGTAAATAATACGCATAATTTGTAACTGATACGCATAATTTGTGAAGACCAGAAATAGAAAGGTGACGTGTTCTGTCAAACTCACGTGTAGTACAGGATGTACAAAACAAATAAATCACGGGAAAATTATCAGGGCTCATATTCGTTTTTGCAAAATGGCTGCAAATTCGGGAGGTCCAAAGTAAAATTCATCTGCGAGTCGAAGCGGGGGGAGAAAACCAGTTAAAGTTTCAAATGATCACTGCCGAATTTGTAATTCTTTTTTTGCCTTAATGGGGACCAAATGTTCAAATGAGAACATGTTTCTGCCTTCGGGAAGGAAAGAATGCGCTGGTTGTGTTGGCGGACACTTTGTTTATTGTTGGTGTGAAGCTGGTCCAAGATCCAGAAAAATCAGATAAAGTTTGCCGCCCCTGCGCGAGGAAAATCAGAAATGCAGCCGACTGCTTCACGTTTATCACCGGGAAATTGACAGAGGATGACGCCGAGCTCAAGGAACAACAAACGACCGGTTTAGAAGAAAATTCATCTACCCCGTCAATCCGTCAAAATCGCTCGGGGCAAGTCCAAGTTCAAAGCGACAGAAAAGATTGTTGCCGACAACAGTAACACATTCTTCTAATTCAGCTGAAAGACAACGCAGCAGCACGGAAACCTCGCGAACGCAAATCGGCCAACTGGTCTTCAATAATACTTGTTTGTTTGTTGGGAGCGATTTTAGAATACCCTGGAATACCGGGCCACTTATTAACATATCTCTGAACGCTTTTTAGAACGAAGCATATAGAAACAAAAGGAACTATTCAAATTCAGTGAGATGCAAATAAGTGGCCCGGTATTCTACAGTTCAACCGTTTGTTGTTTGTTGTTTTTAAAATGGAGCAATGACAATCAATGTAGCGCCGGTATTTTCACAGCTGTTCAGTAAAGAAAACGCTTGATAAATGCGGCTCTTGCCGAATCCAGTAGGCAGAACGGCAAGGACGTATTTTCCTAGATACCGCCACCGCTTGCTCTTGTTCGGTTTTGAAATGTAAATCCCGAAGTTTATTTGCGTGCAATATTTCGGCTTTTACTTGGGGTAGAAGAGCACAGAACGCGTCATCAGAATGGAATGAGTCAAAAGCAAAATTAGTCATAATTTAGGCAGAGCAGAGATAATGTATGTAAAATAATTAGATAATTTGGTAACGGACCTCACTCATTCCCTATCTGGAAGCGCGGAAATGTGGAAATCTGGCAATGAATACTTAATACTCAATATCAGACAACTGTCTATCGCTGGAAGCGTGGAAATGTGGAAATGTGGAAATCTGGCAATGAACACTTAATACTTAATATGAAACAACTGTCTATCTCTGGAAGCGTGGAAATGTGGAAATGTGGAAATCTGGCAATGAACACTTAATACTCAATATGAAACAACTGTCTATCTCTGGAAGCGTGGAAATGTGGAAATCTGGCAATGAACACTTAATACTCAATATGAAACAACTGTCTATCTCTGGAAGCGTGGAAATGTGGAAATCTGGCAATGAACACTTAATACTCAATATGAAACAACTGTCTATCTCTGGAAGCGTGGAAATGTGGAAATGTGGAAATCTGGCAATGAACACTTAATACTTAATATGAAACAACTGTCTATCTCTGGAAGCGTGGAAATGTGGAAATCTGGCAATGAACACTTAATACTTAATATGAAACAACTGTCTATGTCTGGAAGCGTGGAAATGTGGAAATGTGCAAATCTGGCAATGAACACTTAATACTCAATATGAAACAACCGTCTATCTCTGGAAGCGTGGAAATGTGGAAATGTGGAAATCTGGCAATGAACACTTAATACTTAATATGAAACAACCGTCTATGTCTGGAAGCGTGGAAATGTGGAAATGTGGAAATCTGGCAATGAACACTTAATACTTAATATGAAACAACTGTCTATCTCTGGAAGCGTGGAAATGTGGAAATGTGGAAATCTGGCAATGAACACTTAATACTTAATATGAAACAACTGTCTATCTCTGGAAGCGTGGAAATGTGGAAATGTGGAAATCTGGCAATGAACACTTAATACTCAATATGAAACAACTGTCTATCTCTGGAAGCGTGGAAATGTGGAAATGTGGAAATCTGGCAATGAACACTTAATACTCAATATGAAACAACTGTCTATCTCTGGAAGCGTGGAAATGTGGAAATGTGGAAATCTGGCAATGAACACTTAATACTTAATATGAAACAACCGTCTATCTCTGGAAGCGTGGAAATGTGGAAATCTGGCAATGAACACTTAATACTTTATATAATGTTTGCCTTAAAAACAAACCATTCAGAAAAAGCATGCATTATTGTATATAGACAATTTGTTAAGAGGTGGTTTTAGCTTTAACCTTTTGAGATCAAAATAATAACACATAGCTATGAACAATGAAAGTTTGCAGTAAGTCCGTTAAATGACACTATTTTAGAGATAATTTGATAAAATGTACATGATTTCAATGATATTTATTGTTTAGTTGATGTTTGCCTTTAAAAATAAACCATTTTTTTAAAAGCAGTTAAAATTGTATGATACTTAAAGCCAATTGAAGTGAGGATCAATGAAAGTTATCAATGACACTAGTTTTGTTTGCTGCAGTTTTCTTTGTAGTGTATGATTATAAGCCTAGGGTGATACGTGCCACCTGAAGGCCTTACAATATTGCGCCAAATAGAGGCTATTGTTTATTTGTATCAATATGATGGTCTGAATAAAGGGCAAATACTTTATGATCAAAATGGTTATAAATTCAAATATGTGCACTGGAGAAGATGTCATGCATTCAAAACATGCTCTAGGTAGCTGTTCGAGAAAATTTCTTCAGTGACACGGGACAGTATGTTCTTGATCAGAAGTCACAAATCAAAACCCACTCAATTACACACCTACATATCCCACCCCCTGAAATTATTATTCCAGATTTACACGCTTCCAGAGATAGATGGTTGTTTCATATCAAGTATTAAGTATTCATTGCCAGATTTCCACATTTCCACGCTTCCAGAGATAGACAGTTGTTTCATATTAAGTATTAAGTATTCATTGCCAGATTTCCACATTTCCACATTTCCACGCTTCCAGAGATAGACAGTTGTTTCATATTAAGTATTAAGTGTTCATTGCCAGATTTCCACATTTCCACATTTCCACGCTTCCAGAGATAGACAGTTGTTTCATATTAAGTATTAAGTGTTCATTGCCAGATTTCCACATTTCCACATTTCCACGCTTCCAGACATAGACAGTTGTTTCATATTAAGTATTAAGTGTTCATTGCCAGATTTCCACGTTTCCACATTTCCACGCTTCCAGAGATAGACAGTTGTTTCATATTAAGTATTAAGTGTTCATTGCCAGATTTCCACATTTCCACATTTCCACGCTTCCAGAGATAGACGGTTGTTTCATATTAAGTATTAAGTGTTCATTGCCAGATTTCCACATTTCCACATTTCCACGCTTCCAGACATAGACGGTTGTTTCATATTAAGTATTAAGTGTTCATTGCCAGATTTCCACATTTCCACATTTCCACGCTTCCAGAGATAGACGGTTGTTTCATATTGAGTATTAAGTGTTCATTGCCAGATTTCCACATTTCCACATTTCCACGCTTCCAGAGATAGACAGTTGTTTCATATTAAGTATTAAGTGTTCATTGCCAGATTTCCACATTTCCACATTTCCACGCTTCCAGAGATAGACGGTTGTTTCATATTGAGTATTAAGTGTTCATTGCCAGATTTCCACATTTCCACATTTCCACGCTTCCAGACATAGACGGTTGTTTCATATTAAGTATTAAGTGTTCATTGCCAGATTTCCACATTTCCACGCTTCCAGAGATAGACGGTTGTTTCATATTAAGTATTAAGTGTTCATTGCCAGATTTCCACATTTCCACATTTCCACGCTTCCAGAGATAGACAGTTGTTTCATATTGAGTATTAAGTGTTCATTGCCAGATTTCCACATTTCCACATTTCCACGCTTCCAGAGATAGACAGTTGTTTCATATTGAGTATTAAGTGTTCATTGCCAGATTTCCACATTTCCACATTTCCACGCTTCCAGAGATAGACAGTTGTTTCATATTAAGTATTAAGTGTTCATTGCCAGATTTCCACATTTCCACATTTCCACGCTTCCAGAGATAGACAGTTGTCTGATATTGAGTATTAAGTATTCATTGCCAGATTTCCACATTTCCGCGCTTCCAGATAGGGAATGAGTGAGGTCCGTTACCAAATTATCTAATTATTTTACATACATTATCTCTGCTCTGCCTAAATTATGACTAATTTTGCTTTTGACTCATTCCATTCTGATGACGCGTTCTGTGCTCTTCTACCCCAAGTAAAAGCCAATATTTCACACTGCTTTGCTTCACTCGTCACTTGTCAAATGCTAATTGAGCGGCCTGAATGTTGCGTGCATGCGAATGAGTCCATTTGGAATAAATTAAAGCCAACGAACCAATCCTAGATACCACCACCGCTTGCTCTTGTTCGGTTTTGAAATGTAAATCCCGAAGTTTATTTGCGTGCAATATTTCACACTGCTTTGCTTCACTCGTCACTTGTCAAATGCTAATTGAGCGGCCTGAATGTTGCGTGCATGCGAATGAGTCCATTTGGAATAAATTAAAGCCAACGAACCAATCCCAGGACAGATAAGCCATTTTAGCCAATGGGAATTAGCGGTCTCTGGAGGCCGCTAATTCAAAAGATTTCTCCCGTTTAAGAGGCGTCTGGCGGCTGGCGTTCTTTCTCTCCTTCGTCGCTTTGCTCGCGCGCTCGTTTTCTCGCTCTCCCTGACTGACTAGAACGCCAAGCTACGCTGGCTACTGAAACAGCCGATGTGCACGCGGCATCTTGAATTCTTGTAGCTACAACAGCTGTGCTGGTGATTTCAACTGTTGTTAGAAGTCTTTCATTACGAGCATTTAAAAATGATTCCACGAGCGCGCGTTGGATATGAGATGGTAGTAATTTTTTACCACTGGATATTTTAGCTTGGAATCGAATTTAAGCCTGTATCCGCATTTTCTCTGGAAATGCTTTACGCTACTTATACCTTGAGTGTTTGCCTTCTGCTCAGCGGAGTTTCATGAAAATCGATAAGAGGATTTTGAAATATTTTAATATAAACAAGTTTGAAGAAATGTCCCGTATACTTAGTCCAAACCGGTAGATGCAGGTAAACCGTTACGCGATTTCGAGAAACGTGAACATATATGAATCAGGGTGGAGCTCAATGTTGAGCTTTGTCACAATTTTTAAGGCTACTTTCACGAAAACAGAGATTTTTTAAAAATTCGTAGACAAGTTTTCTTGAAAAATTTTTAGGGCTGCAATTGATCAGTGCACTACACAATGCCTGAATTTCATTGGAAAACTTCTAAGGCTGTCTAACATAAACGCAAAATTGAGTAAATATTGAAGCGATGCCTTAGTTTTGGATAATTGTGTGCTCTGGGATTTCCTATTGTCTCGAGGTTAGCATAACATCGAATTCCTCTGCACCACGCATGAAATGATCAAAGTTGGAAGATGCTCCTACAAAAATACTGAGCCACCTTAAAAAGCGTACCTCAATGCATGTCACGCCCTATTGTACAACTGGCGACTTCGTGTAGCTAAGGAGTTCCTTTGTGTGTGAACTGACAACTGACAAAACGCCTGACATGTACCATAAAAAACAAAAAAAACAAAACGTTTGCAGACAAGCTCTCTTATCGCGAATTCAGATTTCACTAGGCTACCGTTTTCATTGAGTGCAGACAAAAAACTATTGGACCACTGGCGCCAACAACGCCACAAACCAATAAACTATTTCACCCGTATTGCGCTTGTTCTCTCAAATAAAGTTAATTTATTTCACGTGGTCCTTGTCTCACAGTGGATAACACATCAAATTAACGCCAATTTATAGTGGATATGTTTTGTGATAAAGAACTAATCTACATCAGCGATCAGTAGCCTAAAAGGCAGCCAACACCCATCTAGGGTTGGTTGTTTTCTCGTGGTAACTCTTTTACACCGACGTAAAGAACTTCAGGAACTTAGAAGAACAAACCATGCATGTCGTAAGCTCGTAAGGTCTCACATGAGTGGCTGAGAGAACAATAGAACAAACAACAAGAACAATGCCCCTATCCCCCAAAACAATAGCAGCTGCTAACTAGGGGACCAGTAGAATTACAAGCTTATGAGAGCTGCTACACTACTGCAATACGACAAGAAACAGGACGCGAGAGCACGTACAAGCTCAACGGGATATGATAATTATGATAACATGCCGATAAACATTTGCTGCTCTGGTCGCATAAAATCAAAGTCGGCAAAATTCAGCCTTGCAAATAAAAATTATGCAGGATAATGTTATTTTTTTTGCTTCAGTAAAGATGTTAGAAGCGAAGTCTTTTCCACAAATGTGTAGTGTTTGAGCTTAGCGTGTCGTTTTCAGCGAACGCAGACAACATACAGAACATACGCAAACAAAATAAATCAAATTTAACTTTATAATTATACCGCTATACAAAGAGGAAAAGAGATTCCAAACGCCAAAGATCTTAAAGTCATGTACGACTATTCTTATGTTCAAAATAGCAAATGCGACTCAAACGATCCGTGACCGCATGTTTTCCATAAATTGTTTGATCATCGCGAATCACTGCGACGCCAAGTAAAACAAAACAATATCCTTGGTATTGAACTCTTTGCTAAATAGGCTATGAAGAGCGAGCGAAATAAATTCTGCAATGTAGAACGAGCGGATATGTTTCGACTGACAAAGCCTACAGTCAAAAGGCATTGATGTGGCGTCAAACTAACCACAACACTGCGTGAAGTGTTGCGTCTTTCACTGTGTTCGCTGAAACATCACTTGCAAACGGCTGATATTTTCTCCACAATTTAAGGAATCCACATAACCAATGAACAGAATATGCTACCTAGCCAAGTCACCAGACGGCTCCTTTCCAAAACCTTGAGTTTCGTGGCGTTGTTGTCGCAAAACATTAGGGACCTTAAGATCCGAGACGCGACGGCCGGTAACCGGCCTGGGACGAGAACGCCGTTCTGACCGAGGCAAAATTATCATTAAGATGCTTGACGCGAGAACAAGACAACGTAGATGATTCAAGACTCGTTTTAAACAAATAAATACATACTTTTCGTTTAAGAACTATAAAAAATGGCGTGTATTGGAGTATAGAGCCTGCTCGCAGGCTATATTCTAAACTAACACATGCACAACAGAATCGGTAAACACTGTATACGATGCACTTGATTGAACTTTTGTAAATATTTTTATTTCAAAGCGTGAAAGTAAATTACCAGTCAATCATTTACATCTTTCTTGCTCCAAAGGAAAGCATTTTGCTTCTCTCGAAAGCTCTGAATGAGGAACTTTCTTGATGACTACAAAATGGAAGAAGATTTGATTTCACCATGATTCCATCGGTCGGCTTGTTTACTTGAAACACTGTTGAAAATAGTCGGAGTAATATCTTCGCATTGGAAGAATAATTCTTGGCTAAATAAGTGTATTTTCAAATTATATGCATCAACAGAATCTTAAGCAACTGTTTCGAACCATTTACCGGTAAACAAAGCCGCCTACTTTGCAAATTGAAAAGGAAAATACTCACGTTTTCTTCGCAACGCCAAAACCTCAAACTTCGTTCTCGACACGACGTGATGCCATCAGGACAACGGCGTGAGCATGCGTAACATGCCTCCTCTGTGAAAACTTACTTCCGGTCGCGTCTTAGAACCGTCGCGTCTTGGATCTTAAGCTCCCTATTTTATAATTAGGGCCGCTGCCAGTTCAATCCACGTAGTTGTACATCCACGTAGTTGTGCATAAAAATTGCTCTAAAAGTAACAAGCCTGAAAAATGACTAGGCAAAAAGGTTCCGTGAACGATGAGGAAAGTTCGAAAATAAATTTTTACACAAACTTCACAAGGATGGCTGAGATATAACTCGATGGACTGAACAGAAAACGATTCTCCCGACGAACTTGAAATAGTTTACCTTACGCTTTCAAAAAATCTCGCTCCGTCGCGCGCATGCGCCACAGGTGATATAGTCCCTTAAACGCTTCTCATGGTTTTCAGGAAATCCGCATTATTACAAAATATATAAAAGCACCCGTATTTCCAGACTTTCTTCATTAGCGTTTCATTTTTACATGTAAACGACAATCTCATACATAAGATTATAAAGAAGGCCATGTTATCTATGATTCTTAAAAAAATCGGAACTCTACCTTCTTTCCTCCAAGTTTTAGGGAGTTAAAAGGTCAAATGAACCGAAATTTCAAAATACTCCTAAAACTAACCATTATTTAGAAAAATTAAAAAATATAGCTTTGAAGCCTTAAAGAGCGAATTACAGCAAAAAATACGAAGATTTCCGAAGGCTTCACCGTGACGAAAACGTTTCTTGAATGCTCGCGCACTAAAATAGGAGGAATGGAATTAGTTTGTGACGTCATAATTGGTGTGTTTAAAGGCGACCGCAGACCGATTCCGCAGACCGCACTGGTTGTCAAAGTTCGAGACAATAGAGCGATTTTACAAACCTCGATTGTTACGTTATTATACTACCTATGTCTATGCAAATCAACAGCAAACAAAAATTGAACTTGCTTGAGCTATTTTTGAACTTCAGGTATTTTATTTACAACAAATGCACCCATCTGAACAATGCACCCATCCAACAAACAATCAACCGAAAAACGGCCGAAAAAGAATGAAATAACTGCTTGAAATGTCAAACACATTTACTTAAATTCTAAGGTGCGGTCTGCGGAATCAGTCTGCGGTCGTCTTCAAAAACACTACTTATGACGTCACAGAGTTTTACTTCTGACAATTTTTCCGAGCACTTTACGAATATGAAGGCCTAAAAAAGGCATTTTCAACTTGTAATATCTCTGCGATGCAATGTCCAATTACTTTGAAACTTCGGGATATATTAAATTTGGTTCTTAATAAAGACATGAGCAAAAATCGAAGTTTCGATTCATTTGCATGACCTTTAAATTCTAACGCGTGGTTTAGGACTGGCACTAGTTACACGCGCGCAATATCATTTTTAATTTTTTTCAAAGTAGGTGTCCCCTCCAAAAATTCACCATTTAGCATTACCAAACTGTCCAATGGCTTGCGACCAAAAACGTCTTTAGCAATTACTTAGCAACTGCTCTATAGATCTGCAGTTATATTAGTAAAGTTCCGTGTTACTTCCTAGCTGCGAACATGCTTCAAAGCCGCAAAAGGTCTGCTCAGCGAGCAGCGGGTGCTGGAGGAAAATTAAAGAGACAACGTATGGCTAAACCAGCGCCAATGTACAGCCACCATCGCAACATGGTCGCAAAACAGGGCCATGGCCGCCATAAGCCGTGGGCTGCACTCGGTGCCTGGTTCATGGGACCAAAGGCAGAGAACGGAGATGTGTTTCACGACCTTGTGACTCAAACTATTGATTCACAGATAAAATTCCGTCGACACGTGTAAGTACCTTTAATAGAAATAATAATATATAAATAGTCAAAGAAAAAGGAAATGGAATGTAAATAAGCGAATATTTTGCGGTTGTATAAACAAGGATTGTTGTAGTTTTAAAATACTCGAAGATATTAGCTCTGTTGGAGCTACTCTAAGATCCGAGGGAAAAACTTCGAACATATGAAATCCTTTCACTTGCAAGCAATAATAATAATAATATTTTGATGAGACATTTGTGTGCCGATTCATGAAGAGATAATTTAATAAATAATTATCACAACTGTGGTTAAATGCCTAGATCTTTGGTTAATATTTTGCCGCTGAAGGTTTTGTTGCAGTATTTATTTAGTTTTAGCATTATTAAGTTCACCTGTTTTCCGTTTGGAACTAAGCAAAATTTTGGATTTCCAGGTCGAGTCTGAGTTACAGGAAAATGGTTACTGCCTTTGTTTGGTTATTTTACGATATGCGTAGAGGCAAGATAAAAGGACGCGCTGTAAGATGTATACTTGCTAAAATTTGAGTAAACATTTTCCTGTTTAGTTATTTTCCATGTGATCCTCCATATGTGACAGACGACCTTCGCGAGGCAGGTGCCTTTAAAGCTTCCATGGATCAATTGAAAACGGAAATGGAAGCACTGCAAAAGAAGATGATGAATTCTGTGCCTTTCTATAGCTCGAGATACAAGGTAACTTAATTCGGGAAAAATGGGAAGAAAATGTTCAAAAGACAGTTGGGAGAGTATCCACGCTGATCTTAGGACTTAACAAAGTTTTAACAGAAAGAGGTAATGAAAAAATCCCTTCTTAAGGTCGCGCAGGACCCTTGCTCATTAATAAATTCATTAGCAAAATAGGGGTTTTATCTTGTAAAGCTGTAATTCTCTGAATTTTGAACATCGATTCCCCTAAAATTTTTCAAAGATTTTCGGTAATGATGAAATTGCATAATGATTGTCGTTTTATTTGCAGATCACCGACAAATGTGATGTTACAAGCTCTTAAAGTTAAACTACAGATAATGCGATTTTGTGTCCAAGTTTTCAGCTAGAATAGTGATAAATCATAGCCTCTTTTGTGTTCTGGCAAGAACGGAATTCCTAAATTCAAAAATTGCTGAAAGTTATTGGCTCTTAAAAGAGTAAAAAAGCGAAATCTAAACTTCGAAGCTTATATCTTGTTTGTGAAAAACAAGTTTTAAAATTCGCTTTCGCCAGAACACAATAGAGTACACCAAGTTTATGTTTCTCTCGGATCAACTCCTGTAATTTTATATCGGCGGAGGAAACTTTGACACAAAATTGCAAGTTTTAAGGCTTCCGAAGACCTTCCAAATCGCTGTTAACAACCGTGAATGCGCTATTCAAAGCCATGAATCTAATTATGATAATCCGCATTTTCTGCTAAGTTTCAGCGCACGGGATTCAAAGCTGAAAACAATAACGTGTAAATACTAATACAAAGAACTTTACAAATATGTGTTCATGAATGTTTCGTTTGTTGTCGTCCTCAGTCGTTGCAGTTCGTGCATACTCTATAATTATATAAATACATAATGAGAGCAAGGGTCCTGCGCGACCTTAAGTTATCTTCTTGCAGACATATTGAGAGCTATAAAATTTAATATTTCAAAACGACTTTCAAAATTATTTTGATCCTCCAGAAACGGGAGTGAACTGTATATTTCAATCGCTTGATGCTTTTTAGTCTTGGGGATGGGAAGAGCCAGATTGCTCCAAGGTTCCGTCGCTTAACTCCTGTTTCCATGACATCAGGCGACTAGTCCATTGCAGGTTACCTCCTCGCTACTCATTTATATGTATACTCGGGTAAAGAGAGGCACTGGGAGAGTTAAGTGTCCTCCATAAGAATACAACACTGTGAGTCCCGAACATGAGCCTGACGCATAATGGAACTTAAGATTAAGTGGGATTTTGTGTAACTGTTCTCCGTGTTTCTGAGGACTTTTCGTCCCTTCGGCATTGTGTTTTCCATGCTCTTTAATCCATATTCGGCTGAATCAGCCATAATACATGTTAATGAGATTCATTTTCCTCATAATAGGTATCACAAAGTGTGCTCATTAATGAAATTCCATCAAAACACACAAAATTATGACAGATATCAAGTATATGAAATGACTCTAAAGCCCCGTAGCACATGAAGTACTCTGTAAACAATATACTGTAAACAATACCTTCTGGAACACAGGGAGTAGTTGCAGAAAATCCCACTTAACCTTAAGTTGCTTTATGCAACCGGGAACTGAACCTCACCACATCTGAGGTCCAACGGACAAACCAAAACGTTCCAAGTTTATATACTGGCCACTAACAGTTCTTCTTATCTATACACACAGGGCCATGTCAACTGGGACGTGGCGATGCCTGCCCACCTTGGTTACATCTGTGCCCTGCTGTACAATCAAAACAACTGCGCAGCAGAAGCCTCTACCGTTACCACCTCATTTGAGCTGGAAGTTGGAACTGACCTGTGTGTCATGATGGGATTCGACAGGGATAAAAGTATGGGACATTTGGTTACCGGGGGATCTGTTGCCAACATTGAGGCAATTTGGGCCGCAAGAAACGTCAAGTTTTTTCCATTGGCATTGCAGAGAGCTCTGATGAACGAAAAGAAATTAGCTGCTGCAAAACATTACAAAGTAGGAACTTTTTTTCTTTTCATTTGTTTGGACTCAGTCCAGACTACGTTTAGCCATTTTAAATTGTTTTCGTATCAGCTAAGTTAGCTCCTCCTCCTGGTACATGTCCTTGGGGGCATTTTGCCTGCTAAATATTGGTTCGATATACGAGAAAGTGGTGTTTGACTGACTTGAATAAGAATTTGTTTACCTTTCAAGACATTTAATTTATTTTTTGCAGTTTGATTTACATGATTCCTAGCGCTAGTGATGTTTTGCATTCTTAATATAATCGCACTGCCAATATACATACATAAAATAGTTAAATTATCGAGGAATACGAAAACAAAAAAATATCTTAGCCTTCTGCTTCCTCGTTGCACAGTCATGATCTATCTCGCAAACTTCTCTCAAGACAGCAATAAATAAATTTACGAGAATTCCGCAAGACGAACCGAAATCTCTTACTTCTAAAAATTTGCAGTAAGACATGTTGGCTTTATTTACTTTACATTTACCTCATATTTTCATTTCTTGTGCTCTACCTCCTTCTCTTAGGTATTCTTTCCCCAAAGAGGAAAGAAAGGTGAACTAACAAGTGGTTCTGAGTGGGAACTCCTGAATCTCGAAACCGCTTCCGTCCTTGAAATGCCTGCTGATGTTGAAAAAATGACGGGTCTAGAACACAGTGAATTTATGGATATCATGTCTGACTACCTCTACGAATCCATTGGAGCAGCCGAGTTTGGTCGCCGCCATCCCCTCATTGAAAAGTCGTGTGTTGTGGTACCTAGCACTGCTCACATTTCTTTTACAAAGGCAGTAACTATTTTGGGATTGGGAAAGAATAGCCTTATTCCAGTTGCAGTTGACGAAGACTCCCGAATGGATGCGAAAGGTAACTTAAAGCAACCGCGTAACCTCCTCCACTGAAGGCAAGCCGAAAATTTAATTTGAGCCCAACACAGTTTAATTGGGGATTGGAATGGCAGAGCATGCATACATAATTTTTAGAGCCCGCACTAAATTCAAAGTAGGCCTGGCAATTAAATAATTTTGTCGATCGAAAAACTACTTATTTCTATTTTACTTAAGAACTTCGCAATTCGCTATCCTCGGCTGAATATTTAAAACAGCGATCAATTCCAAAAAGAAAGTCGAAAATTAACATAATGCAAAAATTTAATGATTTCACGTTGCTCGGAGAACTTCGGAAAAATGTAACTAGGATTTACAACACATGTGCAGACTTTTTTTACTGAAATGATGGTCGAAACGGGTTTGTGACAGAGATCACATGGTCATTTGACGTTTTCGGCGGTCCACACTACACCAACTAGCCGGCGTTTTCAAATTTTTCCACTCTAGAGACCGTTTTCCAAAAAAGCTCCGTTTTCGGTGACCGAAAACGCCGATTTAGTGTGGACGGTTGGCCAAACCGGAGAAAAAAGGATGGGTTTTTAAATTTATCCGGATTAGTGTGGGCGGATAATAATTAGCCGCATATTAAATTTAGACTTCCGTCACCTTCAAAGCCATCAGTCATTCAGAAACAATTATCCAATTCTTTTACAGTGCTAAAAGACATTCTGGAGAAGCACCTGGAGAAGCAAATTCCTGTGGTCACGGTCGTGGCGGTCATGGGAACCACCGAGGAAAGTGCAATTGATCCGCTCACAGAGATCCTCAAAATAAGAAAACATTTCAGCAAAAAGGTGAGAGTTTAACAGTAATGTCATCACTTTACTGAACCTAACGAGGGTAACTTTGATGTGATTTTATGATGACCTTTTACACTCAAGATAAACCTGTTAGCTTGTTAAGAATATCAATGGAGGGAGTCACCTACTGCCTTTTGAGTTTGAAATTCAGTTTGTTTGCTTGGCTACGGTTGCCGGTAAGCCTCTTGACCTCGCAGTTGATATCCCCCCAGAAGTTTACACATATTGCAAATACAAATATAAGAACTTGATTCGCTTATAAATCAACTTTGCAGTAATTCATGTTGGAATCAACTGTTCAGTTCGCATTACGTGCTTAAATTTCGCTCGATTCTGAACAATTAAATTATTTTGAGATTTATTTTGTCAATACAAAAGCGACACATAGTTTAGAAGAAGTGAAAATAATATCCAAAGATTTTGAAGTCGGAAATTGGCGATGCCATTCTAGTTTTAATAAGAAGGTTGAGAAACTTTGTCTATTGCAGGGTCTTGACTTTAGTATCCACGCGGACGGAGCCTGGGGAGGATATTTCTGCAGTATGCTTCGGGATCAACCTATGACCCATTACTTAAAGCCACCGGAGGATTCAGGGTTCGTTCCCCAGATGTACCTGAGTTCTTATGTTCACAACCAGTTGTCAGCCCTAGACCAGTGTGATACAATAACCATTGATCCTCACAAATCCGGTTTCTGTCCATACCCAGCTGGCGCTCTGTGTTACAAAGACAAGCAGATGAATACCTTCCTGCAAATTACCACCAGTGTGGTCTATTACCATGGTGACATGACACTTGGAGATATTGGAATCGAGGGATCTAAACCGGGCGCTGCGGCCGCATCAGTTATGCTGGCAAACCGGGTAAGAGCCATTTGTACTATAGTAGATTTTTGTTTAGGCTTGAATAGAATGTATACGCGGTCCGTGTCCATTGAAGTGTCATTATTCATATTTACCTGTAGTCCAACAATTCAGAAAATTAGTCTATGCACGAGTAAAATGAAAGAAATTACCAAAGTTAAAAAATGGCGCCAAGTATCTTTTAAAATTGTGAATGACCTAACAATTGATTTAAAGACTACTCGGTGCTAAATCTGGTAAGCAGTGCACAATTAATAATTTACTTGCATATGGATTGATTGCTTTCGAAAACATGCTAAAGTAGATCACAAAAGAAATCTCAGTTACATTGCAGTAACATAATCGACCTTTGTGGCTACTTTAACATTAATTTGTACTCTGTCGTCCTTAAAACAGCCAATGTTTTCTCTTAAAAGGTAATTGGTCTCCACAAGAATGGCTACGGTCGTATTCTGTCTGAATGCACGTACACCGCTAAAATGCTGTACTGTCTTTGGCTGACGCTCCCTGAGGAAGATGATCAGTTCATCATTGAGACTACGAAAGCGCTACCGACTAAATGGAACAATATGTCAGAAAAGGAGCAAATCAAGTTTATCAGACAGAGAATTATTGGAAAAACTAACGAGGAACTTGCAAAGGTATGTTGAAAAACGTGAAAGATTTGCTGAGTTGCACCACGGCATCTTAAATGTGAAGTTTTCCTTCACGATGATGATCCCTGATTATGATGAAAAAGAAGCCAGGTAATGGCAAAAAATATCTTTTCTGCGTTGCACCTCTACTCGAGGGTTATGTTATGTTGTGCGCAACTTGACTACCCTGTCACCTAACTAAATACGTTTGCCATGAAAATATATATAGCCCGGGCCAACCGAGGATGAGAGTTGATGAGAGTTCAAACTCTCCCTCTCGTTTGACCTGAAACTCCAATGGACTATCATCGACTCTAGTGAGCTCTCATCGACTTTGAACGTGTTCAAATGTTTCATAAGAGTGGATGATAGTTTTCTCTCGTTTGTAGTCACTCTTGATGGACTCTCGGCGACTCTCGTTCTCAATTGGCCCGAGTTGATGATAATCGATGAAAGTTGACGAAAATTCTCACCACAGTCAATTCTCATCCATATTTGGCCGAGGCTTAACAAACCCTCAATTTGTTCAATGAACAGGACCATGAAGCGATGGCATACTTGACAGAGATTGGTCCAGACACTCTAGTTCCATGCTTCACCGTCAACTTGAAGGGCAATAAAAGCGTCGACGTCTGCAACCAGATCAATATGGCGATTTTTCAAGACCTTAGCCATTCTACCGGAGACACGACTGCACATCGAATCCCGATGATCGTGACGGCATCTAGTATGCTCCATCACAAGCACAGCTCCGCTCTGAAGAGCTTCAAGAAGCGGTTGGGGGTGAGAACGCTCTTGATAATTATTGCGCGCTCCCCTCTTGAAACTATAACAGTTATAATTTCTACTGTGGAAAAAACCTCGAAAACGATTGTAAAAAAAGTGCACTCTAAGATACCATTCGAGATATGAAACAGTTTCCAAAGCTTTTCTGTTTCAATATCGATTGTCCATTCGCAGCAATAACAATTTTTAGTAGAATTCTACTAGTACACTAATGCAAATGCTGCAATTTGATTGGCTGAGCTATTGAACACTATCAGCCATTAGTGTGCAGTTGCCGAAGGTCGTCCACAAAATGCGACGTTTTTATCGTTTTTCCGCAGTTTTGGAAGTAAGTTTAAATGTAAATGGATAATAAAATTCTCGAGAAGACTAAAAGAAGGACATTAGCGGTTTCTTGACTTTAAAAGCTTGAAATTATTGAAAAACGGGTGCACGCGCGTAAACAACTGCAAATTTACCAAGGACAATTCAATGCGTGCGATTTTGTTAAAACGTTAAGTTCGATAATGCGTAGGAAAATAATTAGAAACCATTATTTGCGTTTATTTCAGTCAGAATTCTACTAAAACAATTAGATTATTCGCTCTCAATTTCTATGAGGTGATAGTTGATTCGGCCTGCGGCCTCATCAACTATCACCTCATAGAAATCTCGAGCTCATAATCTAATTGTTCAATATATGGCTTTTCGACCATGACGTTATTTGACTATGAATAACGAAACGAGAACCAGAAATCCACATTGGTTTTACCTTAAAAGCCCTGCTAAGAATACTGATTTTCTCCTACGAGACTAACAAGAAAGAAGCACTAATAATAATAAACTGTTGGGAAACAAAAGATAGCCCTAGCGTGAAGGGAATAATAACAGGCAAAAAAATTAGTTTATTGGAAGAGAGGGTAACACCTCTTGTTAACTATATCTCAAAGGCGCAATTGCACGTTATAATAATAGAAGGTGGTTTCTCTTCTAGTTGAATCACAAGGATGAATCGCCCGTTAAGTTCATCATCACTACATGCATGGATCCGTGGGCAACGTCCGTCGATTTCTTGGATGATTTGGCTTCTATCATGAGGAATAGCATTCTTTGTGCTATTGGAACGGTAATGTAGCTTTCTTCAAGACTATTCAGCGCATTTTCAGTATTCAACGATACTGAACTTTCCTTTACAAATAGCCACTAGTAAGAGAAGCCGACTACCAATGTCAATGAACTTTCGCGAGTTGCACCTTAATGGTGCAAATGATTATATAGCAATGGATATTTCCAATCCAACAAATAAATCACAGTTGCTCAGCAGATATCTAAAAAGTGATGAATCGGGAGAAATGGCGTAAATTTCCTTTGCCAGGTGCAACTGTTTAAGGTGACTCGATCGAAATAAATTACGGGCTGTATGCCTGTCTAAAAACTCTAATAACTTCGCCATTTTTGACTCGATTTCCTTGAAACTTTCGCATTTTACACAACATTTATCGAGAAATAATATGCATGTCAATATGTTGATGTAATATTCGATAGTTTTGCGTGATGTTACTTTTATTGAGCACTACTTTTTGGATAAAATTGTCATTTACAGATAACTGAGCGCTAAGATTTCGTTAAAATTTCTGCAATTAGCTCGTAATAACATCTTGCCATGACTGTTCAAGTTTCCGCAAAATCGTCGGAACAGAAACCCCGGTACAATCTGGACATCAAAATATTAACTTCGAGCAAACTTCGAGGCTTGGAACGCTCCGGCGCTTCCAGATTTCACCTAAAAGCACAATAATCAAAGCAAAAGTAGGTTCAATGTATCAGTTTTGTTAGCTCCAAATCGCATTCGGCTATTTGCAACGATGAAAAAGTTTGAGCTAATATGATAAACTTACCTTTTGCGTCAAAATGTAGCGAAGTCGCCAAATTTACGTTTTTCTGAATTATATGAAAACTAACCGGACGAATCGAATAAAACTACCGGAACAGTAAAATGAACATCTTACATACACTTTGCGCTATTTTATGTTTCTGGAGCTGCCTTGATTTGGATGCAATATATTTTTAAAGTGAAGCACTGCTTCAACTCTCTTGTGAACACGGCCTTGTTGTTATTTAGATTCTACAGCTGACGCTATGCAAATTTTTTGGATTTCATGAGAATTTAAAGAATTTACACGTGGGCTAGGGGGGTGCATTGACAGTGCTCAGTCGGTACATGTTCTAATCTCTGAGGTGTCTATAATAGAGAGGTTAAGCATGACGTTTACGGCAAACGGCAAACGGCAAAAATCGAACTTTTGGTGTCTGATTTTAGCCGTTTGTACAATTTAGGGAAATTGTTTGCATTTACTGTGATTAAGGGATTTGTTTCTATTTTTCGACTGGCTTTATTTAAGTGTTAAAGAAAAGTGAGCAAAATCAGAATTATTTTTGCCGTTTGCCGTTTGCCGTAAACGTCATGCTTAACCTCTCTAATATTATGCCACGTGAAACTTGAAAAGAGGTGATACCAAAGTCGGGAAAACATGAAAGCTGCACATTTTCTTCTCAGCCCCGTCCCGCACTAATGCGGACAAATCGGATAAAATATTTTCTGTTCACGCTATCGTTTTCGTATCGTTATCAATATTTTCACCGTCCACACTAATCTGGAGAAAATGGAAAACGGAACGCGGCGTCGGCCATAGATGAATGGCAGAGCATACGTAGATATTTTTACTAGAGTCTGCACTAAATTTAAATTCGGGAATTTAATGTTTTTGTTGACGTCGATAAAAAACTGAAGACCTCGCGATAATCCATAGAGGAGCTCGCTGAGGCCCCTTTGACAAGAGCAACAAACATAAAGCGCTTTGACATCCACGTAGGACTATTGCATAAGGTTGTGGTGCGCAACGTTCAACTCTAAACAAGCAATCAAGTGCAATAACAGACAAACTAGTGTAAACATCATAATTTCTTATTAAATTTTTTCCAATGTCCTGTCAGTGACACAGAGCATCAGTATCATGATCATGATTTGATGTTGCTAAACCAGGAAAGCCTTAGTTATGTTAGCAAATCCGAATATGCTTATTAGGCTCAGAGATTAGAACATGTACCGACTGAGCACTGTCAATGCACCCCCCTAGCCCACGTGTAAATTCTTTAAATTCTCATGAAATCCAAAAAATTTGCATAGCGTCAGCTGTAGAATCTAAATAACAACAAGGCCGTGTTCACAAGAGAGTTGAAGCAGTGCTTCACTTTAAAAATATATTGCATCCAAATCAAGGCAGCTCCAGAAACATAAAATAGCGCAAAGTGTATGTAAGATGTTCATTTTACTGTTCCGGTAGTTTTATTCGATTCGTCCGGTTAGTTTTCATATAATTCAGAAAAACGTAAATTTGGCGACTTCGCTACATTTTGACGCAAAAGGTGAGTTTATTATATTAGCTCAAACTTTTTCATCGTTGCAAATAGCCGAATGCGATTTGGAGCTAACAAAACTGATACATTGAACCTACTTTTGCTTTGATTATTGTGCTTTTAGGTGAAATCTGGAAGCGCCGGAGCGTTCCAAGCCTCGAAGTTCGCTCGAAGTTAATATTTTGATGTCCAGATTGTACCGGGGTTTCTGTTCCGACGATTTTGCGGAAACTTGAACAGTCATGGCAAGATGTTATTACGAGCTAATTGCAGAAATTTTAACGAAATCTTAGCGCTCAGTTATCTGTAAATGACAATTTTATCCAAAAAGTAGTGCTCAATAAAAGTAACATCACGCAAAACTATCGAATATTACATCAACATATTGACATGCATATTATTTCTCGATAAATGTTGTGTAAAATGCGAAAGTTTCAAGGAAATCGAGTCAAAAATGGCGAAGTTATTAGAGTTTTTAGACAGGCATACAGCCCGTAATTTATTTCGATCGAGTCACCTTAACAGTAATGGTCCTCTCTTTTCTAAAGCCGGATAGTGGATCCATTTCTAGTTAGAGATGAAAACCAGTAAAAAAGCATGAAAATGTCTGTAAGTTCAGTCATACGCTCAAACCCCTTTAATATTCGATTAAATTTCATTATGCCAGGTGAAAGATCCCAAATGTCATCACGACTTTGTCAGCACTGGTGTTGTCAATAGCGAGAATGAGCTGATCGTCTATTACGCAGGCAACTTCAAGAACGTGTCTAAGCAGTACGGTACGGTTGCCACACTCAAATTCAACTCCGAGAGTCAAGCCGACGAGTACACCACTAAACAAAATGCTCTGATGCGAACCGGCACCGAGCCGCAGCCAATTGTCTTCAGGAGCAAAGCCAACACTACACTCCATGATGTATTTTTTGGGGAGTCAGAGTACGGAGATCAGCAGGAATTGTTCGATTGTTATGTCGGGATGCCTTCCCACGGAAGCAAACCTTTCATGACAGCTAACATGAAGGTGTTTGATGTTCCTCAGTACGACCACTTTGATGACGATGAATATCCAGAATCCAGTTCCTACTTCATGTACGGTGATAAGAAAGACGCGTTCTTGTTCCACATTCCTACGAAGAATCCTGACTTCCTTCAGGTAATTATTTTATTCCATAAAAGAGAAAAAATGCGGGTTAATTTAGTGACACATTCACACCAAGGGAACATAATTGCTATATTTAACAACTATTCACTGAAGTGGAGGTGGCTAGTGGTGGATATTTACGGAGCCGCGGCTAAAATAGTATGGAAACGATAATGCAGGACTTTATTAGCTAGTTCTATAGATTCCTCCATAAACCAAAGCTGCTGGAAAGGCCAGATGAAAACTCAGATCTTTTTAGCTAATTTACCTGTCTTAACAAGCGCCTCTTTTGCTATCTCACCCAGAGTCTATCCTCCAGATATAGTGTATGTCGTTATAAATGGGGTAAAAACCTTCAGAATTGATGCCCTGTAAACATCAAACAAGATGCTTGATTTTTGATTAAGTTAAACTCATTGTAAAATTGAAACTCAAAATTATAATGTAATCATCTCAATGTATGTGATAGATTTTTTTTAGTTTTGTTAAATATTCACAGATTGTCCAACTTGATGCCATTCCAAATGGAGTCGGTACAGAGGAAGATAAAGACCTGTTGCTGAAGAAAGGTATTGAAGTCAATATACCTGATATCA
This sequence comes from Meandrina meandrites, assembly GCA_963693305.1. Taxonomy (NCBI): domain Eukaryota; kingdom Metazoa; phylum Cnidaria; class Anthozoa; order Scleractinia; family Meandrinidae; genus Meandrina; species Meandrina meandrites. Next base: position 37,027,023 of record OY855910.1, read on the forward strand.
GTGGGTCGCCGACGATGGCAGGCGGTGAAGTCCAGGACCCGCTGAAGAGGAAAAACTACGACATCACGTTCGTGGGAATAGACGGAGAAGAAGTGAAGACTAAAGTAAAGCTTGGGAGGAAGATCTGGTTCGATGGCGCAAAACTGAACAAGTAGACCAATTCATGCTTCGATAATTAACGGACAGTGACGGCGTTTCATAAGTACGACTATTGTTAACAATCATGGACCTGTAATCATTTATCATTTGTAACTTTCTGTTATAACGCCAATTGACATAGTTGTTATTTTGTAATCCTTTGTTTTTCATTGACTAGCACTTGTTACCATTTGTAATAGAACTTAAAGGAAACCTCGGCTCTTGAGGCAAGTTGACGTGAAGTTGTTACAAGTAATGCCTAAATTACAAATTTAACTGAACAAGGGAGATGTAACATTTAATTATAATAATAAACGGAGAAGATTGTCACTTTTAAATTTCCCGCGCGCCGCCATTTTGGATTTTATGACGTCACTGCGTTGTCACTATTGTTGGGAAGCAGAGGTTCTTTTCTGTCAAACAATTGGGCAACGCATTGACGTCATAAATTCCAAGATTTTGATGGTTCTGATAATATTAATATAACCCTGTCAGATTTGACCTGGCCTTTTCCTGATGCCCGGTACTGTCTGTGATACGAAGTTCATACCAGTTATTGCATGGTTTCGCGATGAATACTTCCCAATCAGAATGTGAACTCGAGGTTTCCCTTCAAATGAACAGTTCCAATAATTTTTCTAACCTCGAGCCTGAAATTGTAGGTTTGTGATTGGTATCATTTCAAGTGTCTGCCATAAACAACTTTATATGAGCATGGTTACAATTTGGGATTTTTCAACAACATTCAACTTATTACATAGCTCAGTATGATGTACTACATACATTACTTACAATAAACTAGAGGCATTACATAACTTATAATCTCACCCAGCGGTGGGGAATTAGCTCAAATGGTAGAGCGCCCGCTTAGCATGCGGGAAGTACCGGGATCGACACCCGGATTCTCCATTTTTCCTCTTTTTTACAAGGTGGCTATAGTTCTTAATGAGATTATAAGAAATTAAGCGCCTTTCCTACGTTTAAAATTGTTCTTTATCTCACCTTTTCTTTCATTCCTCTTCTAACTTAGAAGGGACACCTTATCATTTGGCCTTTTAAGACGGGGATAGACGTGGATTTGAGTGCAATTTAAGAGGATTAAAGAAGAGATAGAAGAAAGAAAATTATCTTTGGAACACCACCAGACAGTTGACCCCAATACACGAGCACCCCAGGTTTGATCAGGGGACTGTTTTGGTGTCCATCTACTAATTTTCAATTTCAAATTCTAATTTTTAAAATCATATCAAATCTTAAGTCTAAAGTCAAACTCCGCAATAAAATGATAAAACATTGCTTTGAAATTATCAAGCTGAAGTGTTTGAAGGAAAGGAAAAAAAAAACGAAAGAAATAATTGTTTGTTGTAAAAAAAATACCGTCCGTTGTCGGTATTTTTGGTCTCAAATTTAGCGGTCTATTTTCCCCCAAACGCTCAAAGTGAGCATTCGGGGGATTAGCTCAAATAGTAGAACGCCCGCTTCGCATGCGGGAAGTACCGGGATCGATGCCCGGATTCTCTTAAATAACAGGTCCGTTAGCTCAGTCGGCAGAGCGTGGTGCTGATAACGCCAAGGTCGTGAGTTCGATCCTCACACGGACCACGGCGATCGCCTTTTTAATTTTCTGTATTTCTATAAGAGTGTTTTGTTAGTGAATATAAGATTGGGGATGGTTTAAGTCTTTTTTTTTTGTTAAACAAATTTTACTTTTTTTAAATCAATTAAAACAAATAAGTAATATCTGGAGACTACGCTTCTCCACCGTAGAGATCTATCGAAATTTGCCCAACAACAAAAGACTGGTATTCTTATGTGTAACTTCCTTTCATTTCTGAACTTTGAAGGTGAATTTTTATCAGGAATGGAGCGAAAAACCATCTTTTACATCGAACAAACAAACTAAGGCCATGTTGGATCTCTTCACGTGGTTAGGCAAACCATAGCATCTCAACAAGTACTTTTTACATGTACAATAACAGCATTTTGTGAATTTTTTTATAAGATGGTCAGACCGGGCTTATCTCGTTAATTTCCTTTTATGACGGTTGTAGAGAGAACTATAGTTTTTTTTTTTTTTTTTTTTCAGAAAAAAAAAAAATAAAAATAAAAAATGGAAAAGGAGTATATTAAAACGGCAAAAAGGCTATTGCGACTTTATCCATAAAAGTAAAATGGATATTTTTTTTACAAGAAATATATTAGTGTTCCATCTTTTGAAAGAACAATATGGCGGCAAAACTGTGTGGAAACCAACTGAAAATAGTATTCAAAGGGCCTGTCCGGGACTCCAACCCGGGACCTCTCGCACCCTAAGCGAGAATTATGCCACTAGACCAACAGGCCAAGCTTGACAATAATATTTTCGATAAAGCACTTAATCTGCTACTTCCCTGATTAGCTGGCAGTGTGACACCTGTTCTGTGTCGTGTTATGGTCATGTAACTTATTATCCAGGGCTGACTTCCCCTTTCGGTGATACAATTCTAACAGAAAATAAATTTCATAGCCGAGTTTCATGAAAATATTATGAAATGTGATGAACTCTCGACCCCTTATTACATAAACTTCTCATAGAGACTCCGTGGCACAATCAGTTAGGGCGGTCGGCTGTTAAACGAAAGGTTGGTGGTTCAAGCCCACCTTGGGTCGTTTCCTTTTGCTTAGTCATCAGAAAATTCAGTCCAATAGTTGTAATCATGTTTCTCTTTTTAAGAATATTTTTAAAAGAAACTCAAACTCCTTTTGAACATTCATGCTATTTTTCACTCTTTTCCCGTTTGTATTACTACTGGCTGAGATCTTGTACGGCCGATGAATATATATTTTTAGGTGTGAATAATGAAGAAAAAAATGAGAAAAAAGAAGAAGCACGTCTTGCAAGAAAAATAGCGCCTAGAAAGACGAAAGAATGTTTTTGGAAGACGAATCTTGAGACCAACGGATTGCTAAATTTTAAGATGCAAATTGTCAATCCTCATTTGTTGTACAGTGAAAAGTGGCGCTATCGTAACTAGAGGGTGACAAAGCATACTGCTGTTGCTTATGGGAAACAATTTCAGGGAATGAATCGTTTGATCAGCTTTTCCGAAATAGTCATAATCACTCTATAATTCACATGAAACGATAGTATGAAAGGCCTGTTGGTCTAGTGGTATGATTCTCGCTTCGGGTGCGAGAGGTCCCAGGTTCGACTCCCGGACAGGCCCAAGAAATATTTTTGGACCAGGAGCTGTTGTCGGGTGGATTTAGACGATTTACACATTGTGCATTTTTTTTACTTCTTTTGATATTTTTTAAACGCAAAATGTCGCGTTCGTTGTAAGTTGTGATGTCTTGATTGACAGGCTTTATATGCCGGTGAATAGATACTTCTAAAATTTCTTAATGTCCCTTTTTCAGTTCGAAAGGTCTCGATCGGATTGTCCCATTTTTCCTTCACGACACAATCAAACACATGCACACATGAAGACTCTGATGCATGGGCGCGTTGGACAGCCAGGCCCAAGATATGCATTTACGTGACACATCAGTAGGATACAGCAAACATTGATAAAGATACATCGAAAGTTTTCATGCACCACAGCCAGGCCAGTGGCCCCTACAAACCGCTATAGGGCAAAATAGGGACCAGATACCCCCAAACAATGCTATGGCGCAACTGTTGGGATTTTAAGGTTTACTAATAAAACTTAAAACAACAATACTGAAATTATGTAATCGAAGAACAACATTTCGACAATACGAAGTAAGATGTAAGTAAATAAATAAATAAATAAATAAATAAATAAATAAATAAATAAATAAATAAATAAAGGACGTAGAATGTCACAAGTTCTCAACGGACTCTGTCAGACGGCATAGCATTAATTTATGTTAATTTCGATCAACACAAATTACATTAATTAGGACCAATGTAATTCTCGCAGGTCTTAATTTGGCAGGAAAAACTAATGATAACACCATAATTAGAGTAGAGCAGTACCTCTTGTGAACCGCAGAAATTTGTAGGAACACTGCAGTACTTCAGAGTTTTTTTCTCGCGTTAAGAAATGATCTGGATATTTCATTTCAACTTAAATTAAACGAAGCGATTGTACAAAAAGGGCGGCAAAATCGTTGGCACGGTTTTTCACTTTGAAAGACGCGGAAAGAACAAAGTTCTTTGTAAACATTCCCCGCTATATTTAGCCATGTACAGCCTGGAAACTGATGACTTAGGATAACTTTTTCAGGGGAAGATCAGAAATAATTGCCGATCTGAACACAGAACATGATATATCGGACTACAAGTCAAAAACAGCGGTTTTTGCGACAGGTGGGATAGATAGAAGATTTTACCTTGTATGCATCAACTAAAAAAATAGTCGTAAAAAGCAGTTCCTAGCCTGAATACCTGGCGGGATTTGCGAGCGAGTGATTGTTAGCGGCCGCATGCTTTTGTCTTGGCTGCCAAGCCGTGAGGGGATTGGTGAGGAGTCGAGCAAGCTGGCGGGATTCCCGAGAGAGTGATTTTTTTTGCGGAACGATATAAGCTTGTACACGGTGGATTAGACGGATTTTCCATGTTGGCGCAAAGATGTTAATATTTCATTTGTAAATATTTTCAGGACGACGTATCAATTCTAAACATTTAGACATTTTTCTCGATTAATTTTCAATCGAACCAAAGAATGCACAAAGCCCTAGCGTTCGGTCGACACGAAAACACTTAACTTTTCATTTCAGGAACAAAACCCGGGTGCTCGCAGTTTAACAAAGTTCCCACATCTTCTCGTGTCACATCAGGATGACGTGACACGAGAAGAAAGGAAAGGACAGGTGTGTCACGCCTATTAAACTGATGTTTAATTAAACTGTCAAGTTCGTCAACTGGGGAATTAGCTCAAATGGTAGAGCGCCCGCTTAGCATGCGGGAGGTACCGGGATCGACACCCGGATTCTCCATTATTCCCCCTTTTTTTAATAAACTGGCTAATTCTAATTGACACTAAAGGGAATTAAGCGCCCTTCCATGTTTCAAATTGCTATCTATCTCATCTTTTTGTTTTCGTTCCTCCTCTAATTAAGAAGGAGCATTAGAGAAACGCCAGAGAAGAAAGAAAATTATTTTTGGAACACCACCAGATAGTTGACCCCACGCAAGAGCAACTCAGGTTGTCAGGGGACTTTTTTGGTGTCCATCTACTAATTTTTAACTTCAAATTATAATTTTAAAATTAATACCTTTTTATTTCTCCAAATTTTACTAGTCCTTTTTCTTCCCAAACACCCCCCAAAATCTCCCAAAAATTTACAAAACACCGCTAAACATAGATTTGTGTAATGAACATAAGGTTTTTGGATCGCTTGAAACGCGAACGGGCCTCAGGTGTATCCCCACCTTTGTTTCCGCAACAAAATTATCAAACATTGCTTTTGAATTATCAAGCTCAAGTGTTTCAAGGAAAGAAAGAAGAAAAAAAACGAAAGAAATGATTGTGTGGTTTTTTACGATGTCGTGTTGTGAGAATACTGTCAGTTGTCGGTAGTTTTGGTCTCAAATTTGCGTTGTCGCGTCGGTTTTTTTGGGTCTTAAATTTAGCAGTCTATTTTTTCCCAAACGCACCAAGTGTATATACGGGGAATTAGCTCAAATGGTAGAGCGCCCGCTTCGCATGCGGGATGTACCGGATCGATACCCGGATTCTCCAAATTAAGAGTTTTTTGCTTACTCAACCCAATATATAATATTGAAGTCCCCAAACATTTTTTGGACTTTTTTGGAAAGTTAATGATGGCTTTCATCATCCATGTAAGAATAACGCATATAGGTTTTTGCCCATTGTAGATATTTTGCATTAATTAAAGGCTATTGCCAACAGTACGAAATGTGTACCTTACTAAAGACTGAGTGAGGAGAAATCAAATCGGGCGGTTTAAATCAATGATTATGCTTTGAGTCTAATAACCATAGAATATAATTCAATGAATATTATTTTCAGAAGCCTTTTTATCTTGTGGAACTAGTCAATCAAAATCAGCTAATGAAGCATGCATAAATTAGTGAAATATGGCCATGTTTTGTCACAATTGATAACTCATCATGCCCCACATTTGTGCCAAGTTTGAGCGAAATCGGTGGTTTGAGCTGTATCACCTCCTGCCCGGTTCTCTCGTGGACGTGCTCTTAAGAACATTTTCAGCTTCCAGTCTCGAAAAAAAAATAAGAACGCTCAGCCTCGGCCCCAAAATTAGACGTTCTTATATAAAAAAGACAGTGTACGCGGGTACAAGTTAATCTTTCAGGAATGATATTGGAACAGATGAAGATGGGATGATCATCCTCTCGTAGCTTGATTAATTGCCTGCTAATATTTTGTTCACGTCGTCCTCCCTTCCCTAGAGAGAAACATTTTTCTTTCAAATGCCACTCCCCGCCTTCTTTGAATTCATATCTAGATTGCTGAAATTAAAAGATATCATGGTAAATTAAATTTCGGACCGTTCTGAAGTGTTCCCTGACGCAGCGGTACCAAGTGTCTCAGATGATACATGCTGTGTAGATTTTTTTTCGTAATCTGCGCTATATTGTCACTTTACTACTGTTTAAAGGCGCTACACAGTTTTCAACCATATTGTGACCTCAATTGATAGACTGTCGAAAAGAGAGCAAGTACACATGAGTTTGCTTTTCTTTGTGGCAATCCGCCCCCCAGTTTCCTTGCATTTATAAAAGTGTTACCGCTGAGAAGAAGGCTTACGTACGCGAGGCGGAAATTTGGGTGGGAATTTTTTTCCATTTTTTCGTTGTGAAAATGACAAACATCATGTACATTATAAGTAAACGTTTGTTCAAATCGAACCCGGAACCAACATCGCAGTCACCTGACAGTGACATGGAAATGTGCATGTGTTTTGGTGTGATTTACTGCAGTACCGTCCGCTTGCCTGAAAAAAAAAAAAACATAACCGTTTTAAAAAACTTCTGCCTATGTGTACAGACTTTTACTTACGTTTTCAGAATGGGCTATCTATTAGATCATAGAGATTATAATTTGGACAGTCGGTTAAGCACTTCTAAATTTTAAATGCGGCGGAGGGCCATACCGGCGACGCACGAAAATCTGTGGCTCTGTTGCTATACGGAATTCCGCAGGAGACGCAAACGTCAATCGCATAGTGTTACTAAGACAAGTTGAAATGCAGATAATAACTCTGTTCTATTTTCGTGGTACTTGTATTCAGCGATGTATTTCAATATGTCCGCTTTGTCGGTCAAGGTCACGCGGTCACGCTGCGAACGACTGACACTGCACGTCAGCTACGCCTGGTATTTGCATATTTTAAAAATCCGAAGCTTCCAAAATAACAACATCAAACACTCGATCGAGCGTATCGGTAGAATCTTCAACAACAAATAAGAGACGATTTAATATTGTTGAGTTCACAATTTAGGGTACGTCTATTTCAATACAGTGCGGATTATTCAAATTCAGTGATCGTAAATTTTTCAGGTAAGAAATTCTACTTTACTTTCACTTATTGGCTTATTTATGGCTGCAATAGTTTTATCGTCATCGCACACAGGTATGATTCGACCAAGTTGGTTTACGATGAACGGCGAGCGCTTTATTAGGACTACGTCTGTTCTGATAAACGGGATCCGATAGCGGCGTTTGGTGTTTGGTGTTCATTGTCGAAGCCGGTCGGCTCGCTTTTGAACGGTTTTAGGTCTTTTAATGATACTTTTCGAAAAAAGAAACTGGTTGAATGAGACAGTTGTAGTGTCTGTTATTAGGGACCTTCAGATCGGAGTACAAGTACAAGATCGAGTACGAGTACAAGTTTCGAATTTCAATTCAGTTGCGTTCTCAGAGCCCTCACTCCTCCCTGTTGCTGACCAGTTGAAAAGGAGACTATCGGTACGAGATTGGCGTGAAATGTGATAATCGAAAGCATAAGCACTAGGTTTGAAAAGTCGTTCTCGTACTCAATCTCGTAGTCGTACTCCGATCTGAAGGTCTCTATTGTTAAGTTCGCGTTTTTTTGGCTTACCAGCTTCGTCGCTCATTGCCGCCGCTTAACAAAACGAAAAACCCACTGGCACCGAGGATAACAATAATTTTTACGATCCATGAACGGAAAAACTACTTTGCTCCAACTTAACCCGCTTCCAAAACATTCGTGACATTTATTAATAGACCTCATAGGTAGCCAGTTATGATGTTGAGGGGATGAGAATGATCCACGGTAAGCAGTGGTGGACATAAATACTTAGACACGATGGAAAGTTGTAAAGAACAACGGCTATTATCCATAATACTAAACTACTCTCGATACACAAGGCAAACCGAAATATTTTGAGCAAAGTGAAAAGCTGTTGACCCAACTGACTTGCTATTTGAAATGCGTATTGGATTAATTTATCTTTGACACTTGACAGAAACACTACCTCGCATATTAATGTGTGTAATGTATTCATTTGTTGGGCTCTTATAAAAACACTACTAGAACAAAATATTCCAAAATGTTCGACATGAGAAGCAATTGAATTGCTTTCTTACGTTATTTTGATTTAATTTTGCGTGCGTGGTATATTTCATGAAAAAGTCGAGTAATTCTCTGTCGCGTCCGGAGGAAAAGTAAATTGACGCAATCGCACATGGCGTGTGTTTTGTCACGCTAGAAATTTCGTGCTCTGTGTCAAACGCAACATGAACGATAAGTGTATTCTTATAAAAATATCCTTCTTAGGTTTTGTTTTGTTTTATTCTTTGATTACTCTTTGGTGTTTTTCTTCCTCAGAAACTACAATTTCGCTTAATAGTTCCACTGTACTCGGAAAGGCTTCTTCCGGGGCTTCTTCAATTTTTCTCTGTTTTTCCTACTTTACGTATGCATCTAGAGACAATCTTGTTGTGAATTTCTATAAAAGACAGAAGGAAAATCAAATTGTCGACAACCAAAGATTTAGACAACAAAGAGACGAAGAGAAAGAGATAACTAATATAAAAGCTGAAATGTTAGTGCCGTGCCAAAAGATATAATCGGAACTTTTGTTAAATCATGCAATAGAAAATTCGATAGAGGCGCTGCTGTACATCAGTTAGTAGCTTTAGGTTAAGTCATGTTTCGTTGCACACGATATCAATGCCCACACGAACACTACGTGCGTACAAAATACCGTAAATGATCGATTAAGCGCCGCTACTCGAATAAGCGCCGCACCTTTGCCGAAAATAATTTTAATAATAAGCGCCGCTCTCGAATAAGCACCGCCGCGCTAATTTGGGTATTTATAAATAAACTCCCCACCTTTTTTTACGGCGCTTGATATAAAGAGACATCAAAACCATATCCCTTGAAAAATAAGGCAACGACCAGGGAGTGAGAAACTGTATTCTATATTGCCCTCAGTGTTTTACCGGTAGTTGAAAAAAGCGCCGCTCTCGAATAATCACCGCTCTTAAGCTTGAATAAGCAGGGAAAATTAAATAAGCACCGCGACGCTTAATCGATCATTTACGGTAAGCGCAAATCAAAGTTGCTGGATATTGTAAAACTCGGGACATGTTACGATAAGAATTTTGCCGGTCATACATGTCCTCATGATCTTGTCTTAGTCCTATCACGCAATGCAGAGTTTAGCCGGGGTTTAGGCGTTTTCGTGCGATTTTTCTGTTCATGCTGTCATCCACTGTATTACATAGGGTCTGTATATAAGCCCGAAGGATAACTACAGCTCCTCTTTCTTCCGACTCTGTAGTCAACACTGAGATCCAGCCATGTTCAGACGCCGGAGATTGTCGTCAGCTTCCTCCACTACTTCTCAGGAGGCTGCACCTGTCGGAGGTAAGAGACCCCGCATGTCCAGTACGGCGCCTATGTACTCACAGCAACGTGAAGTATTTTCCAGAGGAGATCACCTGGATGACACCCAGAAACAGTGGGCCGCTCTTGGTGCTTGGTTTATGGGTCCCAAGGCGGAAAATGGAGAAGTGTTTCGGGACCTTTTGACACAAGCTGTTGATAACCATATTGGATTTCGTCGCAAGTAGGTTTCAGTTTACACTTTTTGTAAAGGATTAGCGTATTTGTAAAGTTGCTTACTTTAGTCCAAAAACTACCGGTATCTAAAGACTTTTAAGTCACTTCAGAGCCTTTATTTGTAAGATAAGGCATAGGTTTTACATAAGGTCCCATCTGCTCCTCGATCGAGTGTTAACGTGGATAGCGACGACGAAGGACAAACGAAATATTAATTGGGCTACTTTATTGCAAAATTGGAATTTCGTAGCTGAAGGCAGATCCATTCTTTCCCACCGTCGCTCCTTCGTGATTCATAGGTAAAGGCAAAGTCTGTATACGAACAGAGTGGCCAATCAGGCTGGAGCTTATCCCGGTTTCCCTTGCATCAAGTGACTGGGAGTATTTCTACCCCCCCCCCCCCCCCCCCCTTCCCTGGATGAGATGCTACTCCATCGTAGGGTCACCCCCAGCAGTACCCATTTATACACCTGGGTGGAGAGAGGCACTATGAGATTAAAGTATCTTTCCCGAGAACACAACGGCCAGGGCCCGAACCTGGACCGTTTGATCCGGAGTCCAGCGCACTAAGGTCATCATTAAATTGACGCAAGTATTTAAACCCGATTTTAGGCATACTCAAGTCACTAAGGGTTTCCACTACAGCGGAATTGCTCATACTTCATGCGAAATAGTCTTAGTCTCCAAGAAACCTTTGAGTTTAATTATACCAACTGATTATAAGCTATTTGTGTTGACAGCGGCCTCTTATAAGCTGAATTAATTACAACTAGGTGCACAAAAGCGAACATACAAAGGCCTAAAGCTAGAAACGTAAGCTGCTCTGACATTATTTAATTGATAACTGAACACTCGACCGCGCATGGTCGACTACAACAGCCATGAAAGCACCAAATCGTTTTGTCAATCTTACTCACTGAATAACTTTGACCGTGGTTGTAGTGACATCTTCCTCTGAAACATAGGTTTAAAATCTAGAACAATCTGACACAGTAGAAGTGTATTGATGGCCTATACATTAAAAACAATCCAAACAAAAAAAAAACATGGGCCATTGGGGGGTCTTTAGCTCTTGGCAATGAAGCAGTGTACATAATTGTTTGACATTTCTGTTAACATGCAGCTTATTCCAGGCTCTCAGATTATAGCATGAACAAGAGTATGACGGTTGGCGGAAAGCATACTGGTAAGAGGATAGAAGAGAGCCTGTAGTCATTGTTTTGCTTATTTGAACGGGTAACAAGAACTCATGGGAATACAAAATAGGGGAAACTGTAAACGACATCATGTATGACAGAATGTATAGGTGGATTTCGTCAACAAGTCCTTACTTAGCCTATTTAAAGTGACATAGTTTACGTGTAGTTTATGCGTACCCAAAAATTCCTTGTGGCAAGGCCTTACAATGAAATTTGATTGTTTTTCAGCTATTTTCCCTGTGACCCCCCTTACGTCACGGATGAAATCCGGGAAGCAGGAGCCTTTCAGAATGCCATGACGAATTTGAGGACAGAGATGAACAACTTGCAGAAGGAGATGATGAACTCTGTGCCTTTCTTTAGTTCCAGATACAAGGTAACGTATACAACTAGGTCAGTTCAGCGTCCTTAACAAAGCACACTTGCATTTAAGGCAATTCTTACTACGTGCTGTTCTTCATTCTAGGGTCATGTTCTTTGGGACACAGCCATGCCAGCTAACCTTGGTTACATCTCCGCCATGTTGTTTAATCAAAACAACTGTGCATCAGAGGTGTCTACTGTAACCAGCAAGTTTGAGATCGAAGTTGGAAAAGACTTGTGCGTCATGCTAGGGTATGACAGGGACAAATGTATGGGACATCTTACTGCTGGTGGAACTGTTGCTAACATTGAAGCAATCTGGGCTGGACGAAATATTAAGTACTTTCCACTGGGATTGCAGGAAGCTTTGCAAAAGGATGAAAGACTAGTTGAGGCAAAAGGATACAAGGCGAGTTGTTTAAATTGTTCAGCGAATAGTGACTATCCGTCTCTTAATTTTAAGCAGAACTATATTTAAATATATTTCGGCATTTGGAAAGTTGCCAAATCGATATGAAGATAATTGGCGTCAGCTGATAACCTCTCCGATGACCGGTAGATTTCGGAGATGTAGTCTCAACTAAATACGGATTCATTTTCCGCATCTCAAATCGTGCTTTATTGCTTGCAGCCTTTCTGTGTAACTTAGACAGACCTGTTATCCTGACAAAAGGTTTTTCTTTTATTCTGATTAGATTTTCTTTCCCCAAAGAGGGGAAGAAGCAGAACTGGTAAGCGGATCGCAATGGGAACTTCTCAACCTAGACGTGGACACTATTCTTAAAATGCCGTCTGAAGTAGAAGAATTGACACATCTCAAACATCAGCAGTTCATGAAAATCATGTCTCAGTATCTTTACGAGTCCATTGGAGTGCAAGAATTCGTCCGTCGCCATATGCTGACTCAGAGCCCCTGTGTGATAGTACCAAGTACAGTGCACATCTCCTTAACGAAAGCAGTCACAATTCTTGGACTGGGGAGAGAATGCCTCGTTACCGTTGCAGTTGACGAAGATGCCCGAATGGATCCAAAGGGTTAGTATATGAAATGCAATGTGTTCCACATAATTTTAATAGTAATGTTCTGGAGGTTTTTCTTTGTTGCGAGTGCTTGTATTCAATGCCTACGGAAAGTGAGGGGTAGGGCAGGTACATAACAAGACAAAACTACCGAAGTAACACCATACTGTAGCTAAATATAAGTGTCAATTTAGATCATCTCCAGGGTTGTACGTCAACTTTTTTCTTATAGTTTCAGTACCTGGACAAACAGACAGATTTCAAAAAAGAAAAATTAAAATATGTCAGCTTACTAAAGGATCGGATATACTCTTGATTTATCGTGTTCTAACATTTAAAGGATTGAATGCATGCATGTCGTTAATTTTGGTGCACTTTGCATAGACCGAATTTTATCTAATCAGCTCAAAGGTTGTCAGCTTACATCTTGTTGCATCTTTCCATCTTGTCTTGTCGTTCTTTTCAGAACTCGAACGAACTCTCAAGGACAAATTGAAACACAATATCCCAGTGATCACAGTATTAGCTGTAATGGGAACAACAGAAGAAAGTGCCGTGGATCCACTGACGGACATTCTGGACATGCGAGAAAAGTTTAGAACGAAGGTTGGTGTTAGTTGACTCCTGGTGTGGAGCATATACATGGGACCTATTCATCAAATGTGCACTGAGCTTATGCCACTTGTTTATAAAGATAATGGCAAATGACCAACTGCCTTTTAAGTGAACCATTCATTAGTTATTGATGTATTAACGAGCAACCACGTGATTGCCTCTCGTCTACTTGCGGTGATAGATAAGGTTTTATTAGCGTGTTTTTAATTCAAAAATGGAAATTTAATGAGAAATCATCCATTGTCTAATAGAATCATTTGTTTCCATGAAAAATATATATTATTTTATTCTTTGCGAAGTTATTTTATGTTTAGTGCATGCGTGCAATTGCCATGATTTCAATCCTGGTAAAATATACATATTTTTTTAAATTCAAAATTTATTACCTTTTGACCAGGGCCTCAACTTTAGTGTACATGCGGATGCGGCCTGGGGAGGCTACTTCTGTAGCATGCTACAACGTGACCAGCCCAAGAATGATAACATGCAAACTGCCGAGGAAACAGGTTTTGTCCCTGAGATGTACTTGAGTTCATATGTACACGATCAGTTGTCAGCTCTTAGCCAAAGCGATACTATCACCATCGATCCTCACAAATCTGGTTTCTGCCCCTACCCCGGTGGGGCACTGTGCTACAGAGATGGAAGGATGAATACTTTTCTTCAAATCAACACTACTGTCGTTTATTACCATGGCGACAAGATTCTTGGTGACATTGGCATCGAGGGATCCAAACCCGGAGCCTCAGCTGCAGGAGTTATGCTGGCAAACAGGGTAAATAGCTACTAACACGAGTAACACTAATTATTTTTTCCATCTTTACAATAGTATATTGCTATGAGCTAGAAAAGGGAAGGTGCGGGTTAGCTTTTATTGCTTAAAAAGGGTAGCCCGTTCCCCACCGCAAGCTCCATAATGCAAAGCTTTTTGTAGCCATCACTAAGTCGAGTGATCCCCCAGATTAAAAAAAGGAGTGATCAGTAGTTGCTACTAAGTTTTCTGAAGTGCGGATGTATTTTGCACAAGTTAGCGCTGAATATTCTCGCCCCTTTTCACTCCCGTTTGTGAATACAAGTGCTCACACCGAAATCTCCCGCGCTACACTCAGGTTTGCTAGTAATTAAGTGCTTTCCTATTCTATACTATCGGTTTAATTTCTTTTAATTTTTCTATCTCTATAGGTTATTGGTCTTAACAACAATGGTTACGGTCGAATCCTGGCTGAATGCATGTTTACCTCCAAGATCATGTACTGTTTGTGGGCAACACTTGGCCAAGAACATGACAACTTTGTTATTAGAACAACAAAACCTCTTCCCAAATGGAAGAATATGACAGTTCAGGAGCAGGTGCAATTCATCAGGGAGCGAATTCTTGGCAAAACGAATAAGGAACTTGCAGAGGTAAAACTATTTTAGTTCAAATGAGTTCTGCAACCTAACTTCCGAGTGCGAAAAAGCACGGAATGGGTCCAGCTACAGTCACGTGACCATGCACGTTGTATTGCTACAAAGAGTTTACAATTCTTAAAAGGTTCAAGATGGCTGTCTTTTAAGAAGCTTCTAAAGCAGGCTTCAGTAGACCTCATAAAGAATATAACTGATGATAAACCAATTCCAACGTCACCTTAAGTTTGTAACACCAACCCAGCACGAGATAAACATATGAAATGCTTTTCAAACGATAAAAACGTGTTGCTCATTAAAGATTCACAAACCTAGTTACGCGTAAGGTTAGCATTAAGACCTGTTCAACAGCTTGTGGCGAGAGTCCAGTTATTTTCTTCTGATAGACTTGATATAGTTATTATTGTGCCTTTTCATTTTACAGGACGAGGAAGCCATGTTATACCTCAAAGAAGTAGGCCCTGACACGATGATACCTTGTTTCTCAGTGAACTTGAAAGGAAACCAAAACGTTGAAAAGTGTAATGCAATTAACATGGCGCTCTTCAAAGATCTCTGCCACACATCAAGTGAACAGACCGCGCATCGCATTCCAATGATTGTCACTGCTTCGAGCTTAGTTCCTCACAAACACAGCGCTGCTGTGAAGAATTTCAAGAAGAGATTGGGGGTAAGTAGAACGTTCCACAAACACTGAAGCCGATCGTTTGTTGTGTTTTCGCCTGCACCTGCCCTTTCTCTTTGTTCGTGTTTTTCAAAACTAAACAACTTTAGAGTTTTTAATACTATTCCCAGAATAACTCTCAAGTAATTTAATTAATTGTCAGTTAAATTTTGTTTGTTATTTGTTTGTTGTCTTCCTCCAAAAACAAACAAACAAACAAACAACAAAACTGTCATGGCATACCTGACAATCATGATGGTATTTTTGAGAAGAAGCGACTTTTATAGGGCTAGCAGCTATACCCATCCATCAGCAGTCCAAATTACATACATATCAGAATGCATGCTTGTAAACTCTGGAACATACGTGGGTTAATATATTTCAGCATAACGTAAATAAATTGTAAAGATAAATGCAATTCTTTGTTCTAGTTATTCATTTCCTTTTGTTTTCCATCTTCCATCCTTTTGATTTCAGTTGCACGTCAACAATGAAACGCCTGTCAAATACATCATAACTACCTGCATGGATCCCTGGGCCACATCGATTGAGTTCATGGGTCACATGGCTGCAATAATGAGAAACAGCATTTTGTGCGCCATTGGAACGGTAAGAGAAACTAACTGGCCTTCAAAACACACTGGATTGAATCCGCCCGTGGACTGGTGTATCACGTAGTGGGCGATTAATTTTGGGGGTTGGGGGAGGGGGAGTATGACCTAATTCACTTAAGTTGCCCAGTTATAACTCAACTCCATCTTTTCTGTGGCCTCATAAGTAGCCGTATTTCATTCAGCTATATAAAGCGAAACGAAGCCGAGACCTATTGTCTGAACATGAAATTCTTTGGACCAAAGCTTGCGCCTGAGTTATTTTTTTTAGCCCTTCAAACTTAGTTTGAAAACAACTCCCTTGAGTAAGTGAAGGGGGTGCATGGAATTTTGCACTCGATCGCGCAGGACTTCTGTCGCAGCTCAATATCATTAGTAATTTTCCAGTTTTGTCGTAAGAGGTAAATAGGGTTTAGCCAGTTTTTTGTCGACGTGTCTCTTCAAAGAATGCATTACTTTAGTTTGTGTGAGTATGTTTCTAAAAGGGTACAATTACATCATGCCTTGGAATCTTTCATAGCATTGGTTGTAATCGAGTTTCACTTAACGCTACTTTAGGTCACCGATCCTAAAGCTTTCCACAACTTTGTAAGCACGGGAGTTGTCAATCAACAGAACGAGGTGATTGTATCATACGCAGGAGACTTTAATGACGTAGGTAAACAGTATGACACTGTGGTGAAACTAAAGTTCCTTCATAAAAAAGACGCTAAGAAGTATATGGCCATGCAGGAGAAGCTTCTTCAGTCGAGCACACAGCCTCAACCAATCGTGTTCAGAAGCAAAAAGCAAAAGCACCATGACGTCTTTTTCAAAGAGTCAGAATATGCCGGAGAGAATGAAGTGTTCCACTGCTTCGTGGGCCTGCCTTCTGACCATGACAAGCATCATTTTATGAGCGCAGAGATGAAGATTATAGATGTTGCACGGTACGAGCATTTTGACCACCATGAATACCCCGAGAACAGCTCATACTTCATGTATGGTGACAAGGAGAATGCCTTCTTGTTCCATATTCCCTCCAGAAGCCCTGACTTCTTTCAGGTACTTAATGTTGTAAATAATTTTATTACGTATACAGGAAATCCTTGCCGATATATATCATGAGTTTCTTTATATATGTTGTGGTTCAATTTTATCCTTGGTTCAAATTTTATTTTCCTTTGTTTTAAACTCATTATCACACATTATCATACCCAAAAACAAAGGAAAATAAAATTTGAATCAAGGATAAAATTGAACCACAATATATATTTAGATTTATTTAGAATTAAACAACGGTGGTTCAGTCAATCTTGATGATTTGTAAACGGGCTTAATTATGTAACCTGTTACATTGCACGAGCTTGCTTAATTCAAGGCCAGGAAAGTTAAAATAAACGACGACAGTTAAAATTAACGACGCTAACTACTAGCTAAGAGGATAGTTCACTTTCTTCGTGGTTCTATATCAAAAAGCCCTTTATAAACATCCACAGGGTAGAGGAAACTCATCAAACCTGGTAATACCTTATGTAAGCCGTTTTTGTAATTTCGTAACTAACCTTTGGAAGTGTTAGACCCAATGCTAATCAAAAATGTTTTACATTCCTCCCTTCGAACACTAGAATCACTAGAAACTCTGTTAATTTCTTTCAAACCCTTGAACTTTTGTGAACGAGCAGCTTGTCCGTCGGTCTGTCTGTGCAAAAGCATTAGTCCCGTATCGACACAGAGAGTGGCGAAGCTAACCAATATATCGCAATTTCTGTCTCAAAAGGTGATCCAGCTTGATGGCCCTCCTGAAGGCCTGGGTGGCGAAGAAGCTGATATGTTACTCAGGCATGGAACCGAAGTCGAGATATCAGGAGTTCCTGGCTCACCATTGATAGTGAGTGGAGAAGTTCAGGACCTCATGACCAAGGATAACTTCGACATCACATTTGTGGGAATCAATGGGAAAGTGGTGAAGAGCAAAGTGAAGATAGCAAGGAAAATATGGTTCGCTGGTTCAATTATATTAAATTTAAAGGCGGGAAGGAAAGAAGAATGACACCGTGGATAATGTTAGGTATTATTTTAATTTTAGATATGACAAATTTAAGAGCGTTCTGTAACACAGTTTCATGCAGTGACCTCAGGCTCATGCGGCTAATAGGTCACGTGCGTGCTTTATCGGGTACGCAGCTTACGTCACGAGTTTGAGCGCGCGCAATTTCCCTAGCAGTTTATAAAAAGAATGATGAAAATTGCTATTTATTTCTCGTGTTAGGCTAACAACAAACTCACTTGGCCTAAAGCTTTGGTGTGCATCTGAATGCGCAAACTACTGTTTTATTCTTAAAATAATTACCGTTAGTTGAGGTTGTGTTCAATTTGTTGCAGAAGCAAAAAAAAAAAACATTGGTCCGTGTGAGGTTTGAACTCACGACCTTGGCGTTATCAGCACCATGCTCTGCCGACTGAGCTAACGGACCACTTAACGAAGGCTACGTCAGTCTTAATTAAAAAAAAAATTGTCTCACAGCGTATAGAATTTGGATAAGAAAACAATAATCTACATTAGTGTAAACAAACTGCTTTGTTGTAACGGATAAAAAGCAAGCGTTAACGTTTGGTTAAGTTAACAATTCGAGTTGAATCAGTTTACGATTTAAAAATATAAGCGTTTGACTTTTTTCTGCTATACGAAAAATTGCCTGATTCATATCTTGACGTCGGTTGTTAAATTCTTATACGTATAAGCTGTTCAAATTACTTAGTCCATGTATTTTAGCACTTATTTATCAATTTTTTAGTTTTTAAAAATAAGAACTTATTTTATAGAGAGCCGCAGATTTATCGGATTTTACTCAACGAAAGCCGTGTAAAAGTTTTAAAAAATAAATTAACTGAAGTACAAGTTAAATTCTAGTTATAGATGATATTTATACAGAGGTATTTTAAGATTGCAAATTAACGCTGAGCGCTATTTTAATGCGAAGAATAGTATTATTGATGAAATCTACATATTTATTTGTTAATATATGCAAACAAATAGAGTAATTTATAAACAAGAAATTTATTATTTTTTAAAAAATGTAATTTATTTGATTTTCAAAGAACTATTTCTTTTGATATAGAATTTAACAAATATAGAAATAGGCCATTCATTTCAAATGGGTTGATGTCTTTTATTGGTTGCAACAATTTTGGGTGCGTGCCGTCCTTCCATTCAGGGGACATTAATTGTAGGCCCTTCAGTCTCCTATTTTACCAAAATATTCTTCACTCCCTGCTTTTTGTTTCCTGAAAGCGGAAGCGAAAAGCGAAGTTGCTACGTTGATACCACAAGACTGAAACTGAATTTCATTTATCATGCAAACATTTCCAATTGACCATCGTGAAGGTGAACAAGGGAGCCACGCGTTATTGTAGAGATGCAGAGTTAAAAAAAAAATGGAGAATCCGGGTATCGATCCCGGTCGCTCTACCATTTGAGCTAATTCCCCCCTGCTGGGTTCCAATTGAAGTTATGTAATGTTACTAGTTTATTGCAGGTATTGTATCGTAAGTACTGCATCGTACTGAGCTATTGTTCTTCTGTGTCACTGTTATTGAGTACACACGTCTGTTAATATCCTTTCCGGCGTTCAGATTGGCTAAATATTTGCAGGTAGTTGGCAATTATACTTCTTAGCAGGTCTTTAAGACCTTTATCACTTAAAATACCAGCACTCTTTGGCAGTGCCATAATAGGCTTTATTATTCTTCAAATTGTAACGATGTCCATATATGGTAAATGTTTTGTATGGCAAGTACTTGAAGGTTACCGATCACAAACCTACAACTTCAGGCTTGAAGTTAAAAAAAAAATAATTGGAAATCTTTATTGAAGGGAAACCTCGAGATCACATTCTGACTGGCAAGTAATCAACGCGACACTGTGCAATAACTGATATGAACTTCGTATCACAGCCAGTAACGGGCAACAGGAAATGGCCAATCCTAATCTGGCAGGGTTATATTAATATTATGAGAATCATTTAAATCTTACCCATTATTTTATTAAGTTACAAATGCTAACAAGTGCTAGTCAATGAAAAACAAAGGATTGCAAAAATAATAACCATGTCAATTGGCGTTATAACAGCCAAAAACTTACAAATGATAAATGATTTAAGGTCCATGATTGTTAACAATAGTCGTACTTATATTATAAAACGCCGTTACTGTCCGTTAATCGAAGCATGAATTGGTCTACTTGTTGATTTCTGTGCCATCGAACCAGATCTTCCTCCCAAGCTTCACTTTAGTCTTCACTTCTTCTCCGTCTATTCCCACGAACGTGATGTCGTAGTTCTTCCTCTTCAGCGGGTCCTGGACTTCACTGCCTGCCATCGTCGGCGACCCACTGATATCAGGTATATTGACTTCAATACCTTTCTTCAGCAACAGGTGTTTATCTTCCTCTGTACCGACTCCATTTGGCATGGCATCAAGTTGGACAACCTGTGAATATAAATAAAAAGTCTATCACATACATTGAGATGATTACATTATAATTTTGAATTTCAATTTACAATGAGTTACCCTTAATCAAAAATCTTTAAAAGTATTCGCTATTTGTTTGATGCTCACAGGCATCAATTCTGAAGGCTTTTTATCCCATTTATAACGACATACACTATGTCTGGAGGAAAGACTCTGGGTGAGATGGCAAAAGAGGCACTTGTGACACAAGTAATTTAGCTAAAAAGATTTGATGGGATTCGGTGGCGCACGATGGGAAGGTTGGGTTGAATACCGTCGAATATACAACGGCTTTCCTGTATTCTGATTGGCTGTATTTTCTATGGCATGGTATAAAAGAGTGTACACCGTGGAAAAAAATATACGTTTTGTAAAGAAAGTAGGGGAAGACGATGAATTGTCAAAATTGTTATCCTGCCTCGTACGCAAGCGTAGTAGATAAGTGATCCCACAAGTGTTAGGCTTTATCAACATGCACATATAAATACATTAAGATACTGTTAACGTGTTGGCTTCCCTTCGCTGAAGATTAAGCGCATTTAAATCTATTCTAACAACCGAAAGGTTGTAGTGTTGGGTTGCCATATAACAACATGACCTTTGAAAGGCAGTCTCCGCTTTTGAATTATTTTTTTAGTCAGTTTTGTCCTAAACGTTTTTAAAAGTAAGCGAAAATCTGTAGACTACAAGCAGTCGCCTTTTGTACTCACAGATCGTCGAGCAAAGGACCACAAAACAAACAAAACGAGAATTAAAAAGAGAATTCCTCGCGCTCATTTTACTCTTCGCTCAACGAGTTTTGAGTACCGTAAATGATCGATTAAGCGCTGCAACTGGAATATGCGCCCGCTCTCAAATAAGCGCCGCATCTTTCCCGGAAAATAATTTAATAAGCGCTGCTCTCGAATAAGTGCCGCGGCGCTAAGTTGAGTATTTAAAAATAAACTTCCCGTATTTGCTGGGCGCAAAGAGATAACAAACCATATCGTTTGAGAAATAAGGCCACGACCAGAGACTGAGAAACTGTGTTCATGTTACCTTTTGTATTTCATTCAAATAATTTCTATTAAATTGTACGTTTATTAAATTTTGCATACCTAGTACGCACCTTACTTTTTCTCTATATTCCCCTCAGTGTTTTACCGGTAGTTGAAATAAGCGCTGCACCTTTGACAGGGACAATTAATCGATTATTTACGGTAAAGGTAGCGGGGTTTAGAGTCTAGAATCTGATCCGATGTAAACTTTCGTCATAAGGTGTCAACATCAATGAAGAGGAATACGACAACACTGCCTCAAGCGAAATCACGATTTCACTGTGCACGATTGTAGATGTCAATGTGGAAATTTCTAATCAAAGCGGTGAGTTGTGATCCGGGTTAGTTTTGGTGCTACTTGTGTCACGAGTCACGCAAATATGTTAAATAATCAAATTATTTTGTTGGCTATGATACATCTCCTGCCAAATTAATTTCCCACCGAGTAATTATTTCCAGCATGAACATACACGCAGGGAAAAATTAAAAGAAAAGTAAATAATATAAATTAGTATCGTATATACTAAAACGGTGAATAGCGTTCCTGGCGTGCGCTGATATCCTTTGCTATTTACCTCCGAACAACTCGCGCGCAAAAACTGTAATAAATGAGTTACAAATAATCTTTTTTGGACAATATTATCTCACTGCGTTAGCCGCTTCGCGTCTCGGTAATTATTCACCACTAGGCACCTCCACTTCGGTGAATAGCTGGTGAATATAACAATTATATTCCCTTGGAGTGCGTGCGTCACTGCCGAATCAAGAGGTGATAAATTAAACAAGTGCATGCTCTTATTTAATTTTTATAAAGTTGGCCAGTTAAAATAGCATTTTTTCTCTTTCATGGGATAAAATAATTACCTGAAGGAAGTCAGGATTCTTTGCAGGAATGTGGAACAAGAACGCGTTTTTCTTATCGCCGTACATGAAGTAGGAACTGGATTCTGGATATTCATCGTCATCAAAGTGGTCGTACTGAGGAACGTCAAACACCTTCATGTTAGCTGTCATGAAAGGTTTGCTTCCGTGGGAAGGCATCCCGACATAACAATCGAACAATTCCTGCTGGTCTCCGTACTCTGACTCCCCAAAAAATACATCATGGAGTGAAGTGTTGGCTTTGCTCCTGAAGACAATTGGCTGCGGCTCGGTGCTGGTTCGCATCAGAGCATTTTGTTTAGTAGTGTACTCGTCGGCTCGACTCTCCGAATTGAATTTGAGTGTGGCAACCGTGCCGTACTGCTTAGACACGTTCTTGAAGTTGCCTGCGTAATAGACGATCAGCTCATTCTCGCTATTGACAACGCCAGTGCTGACAAAGTCGTGGTGACATTTGGGATCTTTCACCTGGCGTAATGAAATTAAATCGAATATTAAAGGAGCATGAGCGTATAACTGAGCAAGGAATGATAAACTTACAGACATTTTCCGTTCCTTTTGACCGGTTATCATCTTTAAATAGATATGGATTCACTATCTTTTGAAAAGAAAGGACCATAATTGTTAAACAGTTGCACCTGGCAAAGAAAATTAAAGCCACTTCTCCCGATTCATCACTTATATGGATATCTGCTGTGCGATTATTTATTTGTTGGGTTGGGAATACCCATCGCTATATAAACATATGTGCCATTAAGGTGTATCTCGCGAAAGTTCATTGATATTGGCAGTCGGCCACTCTTGCCAGTGGCTACTTGTAAAGGAAAGGTCAGTATCGTTTAATGCCGAATATATGCTGAATAACCTCGAAAAAGCTACATTACCGTTCCAATAGCACAAAGAATGCTATTCCTCATGATAGAAGCCAAATCATCCAAGAAATCGACGGACGTTGCCCACGGATCCATGCATGTAGTGATGATGAACTTAACGGGAGATTCATCCTTGTGATCCAACTAGAAGGGAAACCAACCTTCCATTATTATAACGTACCATTGTGCCTTTGAGCTAAAGTTGACAAGAGTCGTTGCCCTCACTTGCAATAATCTAACCTTTTTACCTGTTATTTTACCCTACATGCTAGGGATATCTTTTGTATGCCAACATTTCATTATTGTAAGTGCTTCTTTCTTGTTAGTCTCGTAGGAGAAAATCAGTATTCATGGTAGGGCCTTAAAGGTAAAGCCAATGTGGGTTTCTGGTTGTGGTTTCGATATTTTCAAATAACGCCATGATCGTAAAGGGGTTTCTGTGAATGGACAATCGATGTTGAAAAGCGTTGGCAACTGTTTCCTATCTCGATTGGTATATCAGAGTATACTTAGGGCTATTCTTACAAAAGTTTTCGAGGTTTCATGATCAGTAGAAATCATAACTGTTATAGTTTCAAGAGGGAAGCGCACAATAATTAACAAGAGCATTCTCACCCCCAGCCTCTTCTTGAAGCTCTTCAGAGCGGAGCTGTGTTTGTGATGGAGCATACTAGATGCCGTCACGATCATCGGGATTCGGTGTGCAGTCGTGTCTCCGGTGGAATGGCTAAGGTCCTGAAAAATCGCCATATTGATCTGGTTGCAGACGTCGACGCTTTTATTGCCCTTCAAGTTGACGGTGAAGCATGGAACTAGAGTGTCTGGGCCAATCTCTGTCAAGTACGCCATCGCTTCATGGTCCTGTCAATTGAACAAATTGAGGGTTTGTTAAGCACGGGCCAAATGAGGATGAGAGTTGACTATGGTGAGAATTTTCAACTTTCATCGACTATCACAACTCGGGAAAAACGAGAACGAGAGTCGTCGAGCGTCCATCAAGAGTGACTACAAAGGAGAGAAAAATTTTATGGACTCTTTCGAAAATTGCGAACACGTTCGACGAGAGCCCACTAGAGTTGATGAGAGTCCATTAGAGTTTCAGGCCAAACGGGAGCGAGAGTTTGAACTGTCATCATCTCTCATCCACGTTTGTCCCGAGCTTTAGATATTTTCATGGCAAACGCATTCAGTTAGGTAACAGGAAAGTCAAGTTCCGCACAACATAACATAACCTTCGAGTAGTGGTGCAACGCAGAAAACTTAAGGTATTGTTCACAATTACCGGGCTTCTTTTTCATCCTAACCAGGGATCATCATCATGAAGGAAAACTTCACATTTACGATGCCATGGTGCAACTCGGCAAATCTTTCACGTTTTTTTTTTTCAACATACCTTTGCAAGTTCCTCGTTGGTTTTTCCAATAATTCTCTGTCTGATAAACTTGATTTGCTCCTTTTCTGACATATTGTTCCATTTAGTCGGTAGCGCTTTTGTAGTCTCAATGATGAACTGATCATCTTCCTCAGGGAGCGTCAGCCAAAGACAGTACAGCATTTTAGCGGTGTACGTGCATTCAGATAGAATACGACCGTAGCCATTCTTGTGGAGACCAATTACCTTTTAAGAGAAAGCATTGGCTGTTTCAAGGACGACAGAGAACACATTCATGTAAAAGTAGCCACAAAGGTTGATTATGTTACTGCAATGTAACTGAGATTTCTTTTGTGATCTTCTTTAGCATGTTTTCGAAAGCAATCAATCCATATGCAAGGTAATTATAAACTGTGGACTGCTTACCAGATTTAGTACCGAACAGTTCTTAAATCAATTGTGAGGTCATTTACAATTTTAAAAGATACTTGACCCCATTTTTTAACTTTGGTAAACTCCTCCATTTTACTCGTGCATAGATTTATTTCTCAATTGTTGGACTACACTAAATAAGAATAATTGCACTTCAATGGACATGGGCCGCGTATACATTCTTTTCAAAAATACATTTTTTCGCAAAAGTCCACTACTGTTGGCTCTTACCCGGTTTGCCAGCATAACTGATGCGGCCGCAGCGCCCGGTTTAGATCCCTCGATTCCAATATCTCCAAGTGTCATGTCACCATGATAATAGACCACACTGGTGGTAATTTGCAGGAAGGTATTCATCTGCTTGTCTTTGTAACACAGAGCGCCAGCTGGGTATGGACAGAAACCGGATTTGTGAGGATCAATGGTTATTGTATCACACTGGTCTAGGGCTGACAACTGGTCGTGGACATAGGAGCTCAGATACATCTGGGGAACGAACCCTGAATCCTCTGGTGGTTTTAAGTAATGGGTCTTAGGTTGATCACGCAGCATACTGCAGAAATATCCTCCCCAGGCCCCGTCCGCGTGGATGCTAAAATCAAGACCCTGCAATGGAAAAAGTTTCTCAACCTTCTTACCAAAACAAGAACTCGACATGACATCGCCAATTTCCGAGTTCAAAATCTTCGGGTATTATTTTCAGTTTTTCTGAACCATGTGTCACTTTTGTATTGACAAAAGAACCTCAAAATATTTTAACTGTTACGTTCAGCATCGAGCGGAATTAAAGCACGTAATGCGAACTGGACAGTTAATTCCAACATCAATTACTGCAAAGTCGATTTATAAGCGAATCAAGTACTTATATTTGTATTTGACTTCTGGGGGGTATCAACTGCGAGATCAAGAGGTGTCCCGGCAACCGTGGCCAAGCAAACTAACTGGATTTCAAACTCAAAAGGCAGTGGTAGGTGACACCCTTCATTGATATTCTTAACAAGCTAACAGGTTTATCTCGAGTGTAAGGGGCTCAGTAAGTTCAGTAAAGTGATAACATGACTGTTTAACTGTCACCTTTTTGCTGAATTGTTTTCTTATTTTAAGGATCTCGGTGAGCGGATCAATTGCGCTTTCCTCGGTGGTTCCCATGACCGCTACGACCGTCACCACAGGAATTTGCTTCTCCAGGTGCTTCTCTAGAATGTCTTTTAGAACTGTAAAAGAATGAAATAAATGATGCCTTTTTTAAGGTGACAAAAGTCATTTCAAGTTTAATATTTAATTATTTAATTATTCAGCATTGTTAATCTAGGAACTATTTTTATCTATTAAATTGAACTATTTTTTGAACTATTTTTTTTTTTTATCGTGTGTTAGTTTCAAATGAAATTTTCGGTTTGCCTTCAGCGGAGGAGGTTAATTTAACTTACCTTTCGCGTCCATTCGGGAGTCTTCATCAACTGCCACTGGAATAAGGCTATTCTTTCCCAATCCCAAAATTGTTACTGCCTTTGTAAAGGAAATGTGAGCAGTGCTAGGTACCACAACACACGACTTTTCAATGAGGGGATGGCGGCGACCAAACTCGGCTGCTCCAATGGATTCGTAGAGGTAGTCAGACATGATATCCATAAATTCACCGTGCTCTAGACCCGTCATTTTTTCTACATCAGTAGGCATTTCAAGGATGGAAGCGGTTTCGAGATTCAGGAGTTCCCACTCAGAACCACTTGTTAGTTCACCTTTCTTTCCTCTTTGGGGAAAGAATACCTAAGAGAGGTAGGTAGAGCACCAGAAATAAAAATATGAGGTAAATATAATGTTAATAAAACCAACATGTCTTACGGCAAATTTTTACAAGTAAAAGATCTGCGTTCGTCTTGCGGAATTTTTGTAAATTTATTTATTGCTGTCGCCTGAGAGGTTTGCTAGCGGTGAGATAGGACATGGTTGCAAATTATGTGCAAGTAGGAAACATAAGGCTGGCATAAGTTTCGTTTTGGCATTTCTTGATGTTTAACTATTTTATGAATCTATATTGGCAGTATCGTATTTAGAACGATCTTCTTAGTTATGTAAAACATCACTAGCGCTAGGAATGATGTGTTTTAAACTGCTAATCATAAATTAAAACTAGAAAGGTAAACAAATTCGTATTTAAGTCAACCAAACACTGCCTTCTCGTCTAGAAGCAACGTTTGCCACAACGTTTTGTCAAAGACAGAGATGTGAGGCTCTGGAAAAGTGTTGTGGGTACTTCCTCGCATCCCTTGCAGGATCTTCTCCCCCCACTTAAGAACCGGGCTCTACGCGGTAGGTCGCATCCTTACCAGATCCCACGTGTTAACACAGAAAGGTTTAAGAAGTGCTTTGTAAATAGATGTCTTTTTTTATTCTAAATAGCTAGCTAGTTCCATCTTAATTTATAATGACTTTGTAAGTTTCAACGTTTGATTTAAAACTATGAATAAAGACTTTTTATTTATTTATTTATTTATTTATTTATTTTATTTAAAATGTCCATAGGGCTTTGATCTGGAGAAGGGACTAACTTGGCTGATATTAGTTAGGAAAGTTCAATCAAATGAAAAGGAAAAAAATTCCTACTTTGTAATGTTTTGCAGCAGCCAATTTCTTTTCGTTCATCAGAGCTCTCCTCAGTGCCAATGGAAAGAACTTGACGTTTCTTGCAGCCCAAATTGCCTCAATGTTGGCAACTGATCCCCCGGTAACCAAATGCCCCATACTTTTATCCCCGTCGAATCCCATCATGACACACAGGTCGGTTCCAACTTCCAGCTCAAATGAGGTGGTAACGGTAGAGGCTTCTGCTGCGCAGTTGTTTTGGTTGTACAGCAGGGCACAGATGTAGCCAAGGTGTGCAGGCATCGCCACGTCCCAGTTGACATGGCCCTGTGTGTATAGAAAAGAAGAACTGTTAGTGGTCAGGATCTAAATTAAGTGTTGGAAGTACGATGTTTTAACGGCTTGTCCGTTGGACCTCAGATCTGGTGAGTTCCAGAGCACCGTTGCATCCCGGCCTAACCAATCGATTAGAATCGATGATCGGAAATCAATTAATCAATCAATCGATATCAATCGATGATGGTTGGTTAATTGATATCGATTGGCATCGGCCAATCGATGACCAATCGATAGTCACAAATAAAATTTCCTTAATTGGCATCGATTGCTATCGATTGTCATCGATTGTCACATAACAGAACTTTTGCTGTTGTATTTCACAAGTAACCTATACGCTAATGTAAACCTTGCCCCTTTTCTTAATAACGTTGTTTTGCTTCATAACAGACATAATAGTATATCACGGAAATTAATAAATGAGGTATCGATCGCTTTTAAGACCCACTGAGTTGATGTAATAACACCAATATTGAATCAAACCAAATAAAAAACGATCGATGAAAATCGATGGTAATCGGTGATAATCGATGAAAATCGATGACAGTCGATGAAAATCGATAAAATTAAAAGTCACAAAATTTTCCGTCATCGACTTGTCATCGATTTGCAATATCAATCGATTAATTGGCATCGATTGTTATCGATTGATATCGATTATCATCGATTATCGGTTACATCGATTGGTTAGGCCGGGGTTGCATGAAACGTAAAAATTAAGTTGGATTTTCGGCAACTACTCCCTGTGTTCCCGAAGGTCTCCCTGCATGCCATTATACACTTATGTCCAGTAATGGGCGCATGTTTTGTTTACAGAGTACTGCATGGGCTCCTGGGCTTCAAGACATTATCATATACTTCATATCTGACATCGTCTTGTATGTTTTGGTTGAATTTCATTAATGAGGACACTTTGTGAGATCTCTTATGATGAACATGAGTCTCATTAACGTGCGTACGTGCATTATGGATGAATCAGCCGACAGTGGATTAATTGGCCACGAAAACAGCAGTTAAATGACGGAACCTTGGAGCCATCTGGCTCTTCCCATCCCCAGGACTAAAAAAAAACATAAACGATGGGAATGTACATTTCACTCCCATTTAGAGGTCGTATTGAAATGTTGAACTTTATAGCTAAACTTTATATGCCGGCAATAAAAAGAAGGGATCGTATCATTTCGTCTTTCTGTTACTTTGTTAAGTCCGATCCAAAGATCAACGTGGCTACTCTCCCAACTGTCTTTCGAACATTTTCTTCCCAGTTACCTTATATCTCGAGCTATAGAATGGCACAGAATTCATCATCTTCTTTTGCAGTTCTTCCATTTCCGTTTTTAAATGATCCATGGAAGCTTTAAAGGCATCTGCTTCGCGAAGGTCGTCTGTCACGTATGGAGGATCACATGGAAAATAGCTAAAAAGAAAAACATTTACTCGTATTTAGCAAATAACACCTCACAACCCATCCTCGTATGCTACCTGTATGCATATCGTAAATAACAAAACAAAAGGACCAACCATTCTTCCTATAACTCAGAATCGAACCCGAAATCCAAAATGGTGCAAAAGACCAAACGGATTCGGAAAACAGGTGAACCAAATAATACTACAACTAAGTAAACATCACAACAAAGCCTTCAGAGGCAAAATATTTACGAAAGTTCGAGGCAGTTAACCTCAGTTGTGATTCGGCACTCGAATGTCTCATCAAAGTACTATTCTTTTGGCTTAAAAGTGAAAGGATTTCTTATGTTCGAAGCGAAGTAAATACTTCATTTATCCCCGGATCGTAGAGTATTTCTAACAGAGCTAATATCTCCAAGCATTTCAACAGTACAACCGACAAGGACTAGACAAGAACATCGCGAACCTCGTGCCTTACTGTTTTAAGACTCTGAGTGTTGGTCCGGTCTGGGAGCTTGAACCCGAGACCTCTCGCACGGTAGTCCGGCGCTCCATCAACTGAGGAGACCGGTCGGCTGTTGAGAGCTGTAATGCGGAACCGCCTTGAATGAATTGTCTCTGCGTAACTTGGCTTAACCTTTTAGCAGATATTTTGAATTTTTGCTGGAAAATGTAAGATTTAATCAGTCGGGGAATAAGTGCCAGGTGATTGCGCGATCACTTCTCTGTCAAGCGACTGAGCCCGAGGCTTTCGTCCCAGGAGTTGCTAAGCAACATGACGTACTTGTTCGCACGATTGCGTCCGGAGTACTCGTGAGCGCTCGCGCTAGATTTTGATTGGATGAAATAATTCGGAATATCTTTGAGTACTCAACGAAGATTTGCCAAAACTGGCACTTATTGCCCCGACTATAATATATTCGAGAGGAATATTTCCATCTCGTAGAGTCCGTTCTTGCTGGAGATGTACACTTGCCGTATGTTTGACCGCTGAGCGCCTTTTTCTTGTAGGTTTTAAGTCATGTTATTATATGGCTCACTTGTTCCTAATGCCTGGCCATAACTATTAGCCAATTACAGCGCGTGCTATATCTTTTTAGATAAAAAAAGCAGGCTCTAGACACGCTTCAAATCGTCAAAAAATTCATAAAACAGTCTTTGCGAAAATATCTCTAATTCAATTCTAATTACAAAAGCGATTAGTGAGAAAATTTGAATATTTATATGGGGCATGCTGTGACCTCACAAACATAGGATGGTAAGACTGTGATGAAACATAAAGGTTAGAAAGTCTCCATGTAAATTTAAACTACTTGCTTTTATACAATGCAACCGCAGAATATTCACTTATTTACATTCCATTTCCTTTTTCTTTGGCTATTTATATACTATTATTTCTATTAAAGGTACTTACACGTGTCGACGGAATTTTATCTGTGAATCAATAGTTTGAGTCACAAGGTCGTGAAACACATCTCCATTCTCGGCCTTTGGTCCCATGAACCAGGCACCGAGTGCAGCCCACGGTTTATGGCGGCCATGATCCTGTTTTGAGAACATATTGCGACAGTGGCTGTACATTGGCGCTGGTTTAGTCATACGTTGTCTCTTTCCTCCAGCACCCGTTGCTCGCTGAGCAGTCCTTTTGCGGCTTTGAAGCATATTCGCAGCTAGGAAGTAACACGGAAATTTACCAACGTCTTAACTACAGATCTAGAACAGTTGCTAAGTAATTGCTGAAGACATTTTTCGTGGCTAGCCATTGGAGAGTTCGATAATGCTAAATGGTGATTTTTTTTTTTTTTTTTTTTTTTTTGGGGGGGGGGGGGGGGGGGCGGACACCCACTTTGAAAAATAAAATGATATTGCGCGCGCGTAACTTGTGCCAGTCGCAAACCACGTGTTAGAATTTAAAGTCACTAAAGTCTTTTAATTTAAAAGAATCAGATATAACATGGCCTTCTTTATAATTATACGTATGGAATTAACGTTTACATGTAAAAATGAAAAGCTACTGAAGAAAGTCTGGAAATACGAGTGTTTATATACTTTTTATAATAATGCAAATATCCTAAAAACCATACGAAGCATCATGTATGTGGATGTCCTTTTGTCTACCGGTACTGATTTTTGCGTTGGTCATGACAGAACAGACCAACCCTAACTGGGTGTTGGTTAATTGCCTTTTAGGCTACTGATCGTCGATGAAGATTAGTTTTGTATCGTGAAAGATATCCACTATAAATGGTGTTAATTTGATATGTTTTCCACTGTGAGACTAAGACCACGTGAGCTTAACTAATTTTATTTGATCCACGCGTCGCTGACGTGATGAGGGTCACGAGGGAACAGATCCACGCCAGGTGGTCGTTGCAAGAGTATTTTACCGCCCACATTTTTATGAAATGATTTGCATGATTTAGATGTACAACGATTAAGACGATTTTGATCAGCAAAAAGGTTCCTTTAAGCTGCATTTAAGTCACGCGTCGTTCATGTAAAACACTGTATTGTTTTGAGAGAACAAGCCCAATACAGATGTCACGATGAAATAGTTTGTTGGTTTGTGGCGTTGTTTGTGCCAATGGTCCAATAGTTTTTTGTCTGTACTCAATGAAAACGGTAGCTTAGTGAAATCTGAATTCGCGATAAGAGAACTTGTCTGCAAACGTTTTGTTTTTTTTCATTAAACATGTCAGGCGGCTTGTCAGTTGTCAGCTCACACACAAAGGAAGCCTCCTAAGCTACACGAAGTCGCCAGTTGTCCAATTGGGGCGTGACATGCATTGAGGTACGCTTCTTAACTGACAAAACTAACTGAATGCACGAGCTCCTGCTGAGCACAAGAAATACTGAAATATAAAACCTTCTCAAATGCTTCATTTGCAATATTCTTGTAAGTTGCAAAACATTTTGAAAAAAAAAACAAAAGGAAGAGCTAAAGTGCACTCAGAAAACTCACGATCTATTTGATAACGGTTAATATCGTTTTACGGTTTCGCATCGTTTGGGTCATTGTTCATTATAAATCATTGTTCCACTTATATTGTTTTCCCAGGCCCTCTATCAAGTCGTTTTCTTAAGCTGAGATATTTTTAGGTTCTTTATGTCAGCTGCACACGAGTTGAAACTAAAGTTGCAATGAATTCTACATTTAAGACAAAGCAATTCATCTCAAACGCGACACGTCGAATACCGACGAGCTAATTTTCATTTCTCAGCAAGCTTTATCTTGCATTGTTCGAAAAAATTGCATCTTAAGATTATGTAGAACCGTACGTCGAAAACTTACCGTCAACAAATCCTAAAACGTTTCCTACATGATGCAAAGAGCTCAGCATTTAATAGAATTCATACTCAAACGCTGAACAAAGTAGGGAATATGGGCTGGGAGGTAGTAGGTGTTTGGGGTGAAACGGGGACGAGCAGGGGAGGGGAGAGAGAAGTCTTGGATGTCTTTCTCTTTACAGCACTCTTTATGAAGGTCTTCTAAAATCAAATAGTCCACGAATAGACATTATGCAAAAGAAACCTGGCTAAAAATATACTTCTTGGTAGGTTCAGCGATGAAGGTATAACTGTATACATGTACGTTCCCCTCCCCTCCCCTAAAATATACTTTTGGAGTCGTTCACCGCCTCTGGGACTTTTGTTGCACGAAAGCAAGCGAGCAGAATTCTGCAGAAAGTATGGTGCTCAATAATGAAGTTGTTCATAATGATCAAATGCTATCTTTTGTAGTGAGTTCGGCTTATGAATCTGGTAGCTCTCACCTTTTAGTTAAACAAATCCCGACCTTGAATACTCAACTTTGAATGTTGATCCGCGACTCCCGCCTGCTTCATAAGATGTGGTACTTTGCCTGCGATGCTTTTAAATCACCTATGGCTAGCTAATTAACATACCCACTAGACAGTTTAATTTTCTTTGTTTATACTGCTATTGTTAGCAAGACACAATGGGCCTTCGTACAAATAGTAGGATTAGAAGGTTAGCCATTTAAAACAGGGCGTCAGTGTATTAAAAGACAGTGTTTTATATTTTCCCTGTTCTCTACCAAAAATGTGGACAGAATCTAATGCAAAATTGACCGTTAGCAACCTTAATCGTAAACAACAACATAATACAAGCAGTCCCTAATGATGTTGGAAGTACGCCCTTACGCCTACTTCATTAATAACAGTAGCTAGCCAAGAGCATGCACTCACAAGCAATCACTTCGCCCTGGGCAAACAATTATTTCGGTCTGACAATTGTTCAGGCAAATATCAGACGTGAAAGAACGCAAGCGATGAATACGGTCACTAACAAGCGATTGTAATCATCAACGTACACGAACGCTTTAAACAAACCTGAAAAGGCACGTGCTTTCGTTTGATCACATGTTTCACAAGATTTCTTGAATTCAGAACACCTTAGTGTTAAGTGCGGTGCAGCTCGGTGCAGCTAAATATCCTTATATTTTGTAGTGGGGATTGGTTGGGGGGGGGGGGGGGGGGGGTGGGAGAGCTAGTATCAAGGGTGTTAGAACCTCGGAGAATAGGGGGTCGAAAGCACTCCGGAGCCCGGGAGGATAGGGGGAGGAGGGATGCGGGATTCCCAAGGTGGCGGGACCTGGAATAATTGAGAAACATTGCGAAATATTTTGGTAAAAGAGGCGGGAACTTCTTATGAAAGGGAGAGAACCCAGGAGTAAATGGCACGGTGAGCGGGTGGTTCAGACCCCTCTGCCTCCCATCCCCCACCCCGCTTTGCTGTAGTGTCAGACGATTTTTGAACAATAGGATTTGGTGCAACGTATGTTCTATCGAAAAGTCTAATAGCTATCGCTGATACAAATCGCCTCCAAAGCGGAGGAACAACTCAAAAATTGAATATACTCTGTCATTATAGTATGAGAAAGAAGCATTTTCATGTTTTATTTTGTTGAGGTGATAAAAAATTCAAAATGTTGAACTGAAAAGCATGAATTTTTCAAGGGTTAAGCTTTCTTTTTCGATTGATTCGATTAACACACCAATATGTGACAACCTTTATGCACTTTCAGAAACCACGTTTAGACATATTTAAACATTTTATTGGTTAGAATTAAGGGGCGCTTCTAACTTTGCTGAATCGACATATTTCATGGTCCGAAAATGCAACCAGCAGACACAGGCTTGAAAAGCGAACTGATCCTAACTTCTTAAGTCAAGGCAAAAAAAACATCTGAATGATTTGCCTTTGTCTTCAGGGTGTGAAGGCGAGTTATTTATATTTTAGAGGCGATCTCTTTCCCTTCCTGAAGTCTCTACACAACTTCTGCTTATTAACCTCAATAAATTTCTCGTAAAACCGGTTGGACAATGCTACATACATAGAATGAGTGATGAGTCCCTTTAGAAATCTGAACTTTCAGCGCTCTGATTCTTTAGTAACAATGTGACCGAACTGCCTGGCCATGTATTGGTATTCCTAGAATTGTTCAAGACTTTATATCGTCACTTTACATTCAACATGATGTCCTTCTGGCAATAGCGAGGAGCGTATTAAAGCACATATTGATTTATAAAACGTAGACCTGCAATATTCAGGTTACTGAGAAGTGTTAACAGTTCTAATGGAATTATATTAGTTATGCCTTTTGAACAGCGGCTTGGGAATGAGTCTTGATTTTAGCACTGGTCTGGGGAGTCCAAATCTCTTCACTTGACCCTTGACTTACATAGCCAACATCCTCTTCTTTGCCAAATCAAAGGAACCTGTTAATTTAAATTTAGGGAAAAAAGTTTAAATGATTTTTCGATAAATAAATTTGCAGTTTAATTTTCATATATTACTTTCTTTGTTAATTCTAGTGTCTTCTCTTCAGTAATACCACACTCTCTTTCACCTCTATATTTTTGAGGCTATCACGAACACGAAATGTGACTTGGATTTGACAAGGGAATAGTCATTTAAGGTATCTTTTTATCCGAAATCAGTTTCAATGTACGATAGCTGTATTAAAACTACGTAAAATTAGCCCTCTCTCTTAATCCTCCATCGGAGAAACAGAAGATAGAAAATAAATAATCACGAGGAATTTACAGGGTTTAGTTTACATAACGAAATAACTTACAAAACATGTCAATATAAATGATTCATGAAATGAATGAAACGATTCTTGTATTTAAGCGATTGCATTTTTTAGGCTAAAAAATGCAATTGCTTAAATTGCGTACACTGCGAGGATCATTTAGTTCATTTCATCATTAATCCGCAGTTCATATATGATTTCGGCTATGGAATCTTTCTTGTATAGTGGCATAATAACTTCAATGAGAGTATTTTTACAAATTCTTAAGAACCAGCAAAACATGTATATGTGGAGCTCCTCTTTTAGGCTTGGCTAAATTTATATATTATATTCATTACGTCATAAATAATTCAGTTCGGCGTTTCAAGCGTTGTTTTTTTTTTTGCTTTGATCTTCAATTGCCCTATGAGACCATCTGCCACCACAGCGATTGGCCCTGCTAATAGTTTGCTAGTCACCAGAAAGCTGTACTCACCCTCGGGTGTCATTTGCTGTCCTGGGTCATTATACGCAGGTGTTTGATTCATCTCTGGTTGAAAGGGTATTTGAGGAGCATTATTGTTACTTGGCTGAGGCGCATCCTGCTGCTGGGGTCCCAAGGGTGGTGGCTGCTGAGGGACAAAAGGAGTCTGTTCCTGAGGTAAAGGGCCAGGTGCCTACAACGAGAGTTTCAAGAGTTACAATAGTTATGTTATTAATCAGGATTCAGGTTAATCAATAAGAGATACTGGGTGCTTACCATTTAGCAAAAAAGTCCGGAAAGTTCGTTGAAAATTCCCGTTCGGAATGGAACGTCAGAAATTTCGTTACCATTTGCACGGTTTCCAAATTTCAGTCTCCCAACAACGGAAGAAGTAACAGGAAACCGAATTACAAATGGTAAGTGCTACCCTTTTCGGTTAGTTTGCTGATTTTGGAAAAAACCATACCATTTTCCAATGGTCATCTCAACCGCTTCCTTCCGAAAAATGGTAAGCACCCACTTTCCTCTCAGTTATTTTCTGGCTAAGTGTAGGATAAAAGATCAACCTTATTAAGGTCAAGAAACAAAATTATTTTGTACATTTCTGAGGTCAATTAGGATGACATGTTATTAAGCGCATTAAGACTCTAAATGCGCTCGAAAGAATATATTATTATTACTATTATTAGTAGTAATTGGGCTTGTAGTGTAGTATAGTGATTTTGGTAACTGTAGACAGAAAGCGTGAAGCCTGTTGGTGTCCCTTTCTTTAACTTTAACTGCTAAAACAATACTTAACAGTGAAAGCTTGTGAATCAGCGAAAGACCCTTGCAATGGAGGTGTTCCGGGCTGGGCAAATCCGGCTGCCGGTTGGGGGGCAAAGCCAGCAGTTTGTGGAGGGGCCATTCCCTGTTGACCGTAGCCGAATGGCTGTTGATAAGGGAACTGTCCTGCTTGGGCGTACCCTGCTGCTTGTGGCTCAGGAGGCGGTGGTGGTGGCGGTGGTGGCGGTGGAGGTTTGCCCTGCTGCGGTCTGCCCATAGGGGGAAGATGTGGCACAAATTTCTTTAGAGGATGAATTCCACCAAGAAGCTTAGCTTTTGCCCTCACTGCTTCCGCGGTATTCTGAGCCAGGGAGTTTATAGCGTGCATGCCATAGCCATTGGTAGCCATTTGAGGTGGCTGAGCGTATCCTTGTGGATCGTACGGAACTTGTGGTTGGGGAAATCCAGTATAGGTGGGGGGAGGGGGAGGAATAGGAAGAGCTGGTGGGGAATATGGTGCTACCAGTCCACAAGGAGAGGCACCAACACATCCTGATGGGCATAAAATATTTGAATATTACAAGGAGAAGCACTTACAAAAAAGTGTTACAAATATCGCAAAGAGTAGCACCAACACATGCATCCCGATGAACGAAAATGTTTGAAATATGTATGTTGTTCCTGTAAATATTTTCGACAGGTCTAGACTAACTTATTTTACTCTCAACTCACGCTTCGAACTGTATTTCTTAAATATTAATTCCCTCTAAAAGAATTCCCGTAGCAGCAGAGTTACAACGAAAATCCTCATGAAAATAGCATGAAGGTGCTAAAGCTTTGAAAGGGTGGCAGCGTGGCGTAGTGGTTTAGGGCGCTGGTGTTCTCGATCGTCCCGAGTTGAAATTCTCGGTCACGCTTTGTATATAGCCATATTAGCCATTTTAACCACATGTTAAGTTTATATAAAATATTTTAAACTCTGTTTTAGTGGCGTGCCTGTAAACTAGCTATCTCGCAGAGATATGAAGTTAAATGCATGACCACTATAAACAACATTTCAGTTAAAGCCGTAAAAGTTATGCAAAAGAGGAACACCAAAACATTCTTACGAGCAACCGTGATGCTACAGATGTTACAAGGAAAAGTAGCAGTGAGGAACGCATGGCTCTACACGGGTTAAAAAAAAAACTATTGACATTACCTACTGAGGCTCCTGGCTTTCTATCTATAACACCTGTATAAAAAATAAATAGAAGTCAGGTACGAGAATATTTTTGTATATTTCGATTGGATGATAAAAGTCTGAAAATTCCAAGGTGCTTCTATGAGGTTATGAGATCAGAAACCCGTGCCCCGTTTATGATCTTGGCGTTCTGTGCTTTGCTAAAACAAAACAAAACGAAACAAAACAAACGCCTCGTAAACAATACCAAACAGTAAAATCTTATGGATTAAGAAAATCATCTTGCAAAAGATTGCTACTGTTGCTATAGTAACTTACTTGCTGGAATGTCGAATCTGTTTGGAATATGGTTACGATTATCTCCTGGAAGCTGCCCTCCTGTACCGGGTGGGACTGGTGGATAGTGTCCGGCTTGATGTTATTCAATTATTAAAATAAAAACATTAGTGCCGTTATTGAAAATGAAAATGCAGGAAATCAACCCTGCATAAAGTGTTTTTATGTTTAACTTTACGAATTTAGTGTAAGCATGGTTGTTTTTAGCAGTATGAAATAAAATATAAAATACACTCAGACGCACAGACGATTCCAAGTTAATAGTAATCTTTAAAATAACGTGCAATTGACCCGAACTGAGCCTTATTAACCTTCATAAACTCTGGTGACTACAATGTAGGAATTCACTAAGGCAGCTGTTAGCTTTGCATGATTAGCGTAATTTTAAGCTAAAAAAGTGAACAATGTGTATAAAATTTATAAGCCATCAGTTGTTTCGTAAATGTAATTTGTCTTTTCTTTATTACGACTTTTAGGCCGGGTGAAGAGTAAAACAATGGTCTTGTGACATAATATTTGCTGCATTATATGACAGATAGGATTTCCAGGCATTATGGAACGCCTATGATATTTACTCATTTCTCTTACCTTTCTTAGCACTGAATCGGTTCGGGACAAAGTTGCGGATTTGTGCATTCATCTGGGCTGGACGAGGAAATTGGAATTGTGTTTGTGCTCCTTACAAAAGCAACAAAGTATTTAATTATTTTCTTAAACTAATGTTGTTAGAAATTGCAGTCTTTATTGCACGTACATATCTGACTTTTGCGATCACTAAAAGCTATTTACACCTATTCACAAAGTATAAGTTTTAAGCGCGAGCTGCTGAAGTATTCACCACGCGAGCGAAGGGAATTTACATTTTGATATTTACAATAAACAAGTGTTTTTCGGAAAATATGCTTTGATCTCTTAAATGATAGTTTCAAACACGTTTGACTAAATCCAGTACAAATGCAATGTTGCATTGATATCAAGCTGACCTTTCGGACCAATGAATCTGTTCTGCTTAAGTGTGCGAGTTTGGGCTTTCATCTGAAGTGGACGGCGAAGTTGGTATTGCGCTTGCGGATCTTAAAGAAATTGGAAACGAAACATCATCATGTTTAAGCTAATAATCCAACAACATCCTTCTTCACAATACGAGAAGAGTCGCCAGTATCAGACTCCGGACCTCTCGTATGATATGCGATAACACACCCCCACACCCGTGCAAATAAAAATAATATATCGCTTATATCCTCTCTCGTTAATGTTGCAGTACTTTTAATTGAAAGTTTGCTTTTTCTTAATTCCGTTTGCTCACTTTTTTCGCATCCTCTTAGAATTTCTAAAGACAACAAATAATTTTCTTTCGTTATCAGCCATGCGCTAAAAGCAACAGGTGTTGTTATTAAGTTCGCGATCACCATCAATTTGATTTTGGTCTGGCTGCCAAATGTGCTTGAATTTTGCCAATTGTTCTGATAAATCTAAATCAGGAATGGGCGGAACTTTAAATTATAACGACGACAAC
Source organism: Meandrina meandrites (assembly GCA_963693305.1). Lineage (NCBI taxonomy): Eukaryota > Metazoa > Cnidaria > Anthozoa > Scleractinia > Meandrinidae > Meandrina > Meandrina meandrites. The sequence continues at coordinate 37,066,802 of OY855910.1, forward strand.
ATTTTGTGTTTTAGTGGGTGTCAGGTATTTGCTATAAGTTATTACACCAAGTATATATATATATTTTTAAAGTATTTCGACAACGTAGTCGGTCAGGAGTATAAATCACAGCCCCTGTAAGTTAATAGTTTCATTTACTGGGATTTAAATTTGCGCTCGTGTTAAATGCATGGTTCACTGAGCAATTTACTACACAAACCAGAAAATAAATAAGCCATGATAAAGATGTCCTACATACCTGCCATGGAAATAACTACTAGCACTAAGCAAACAACCAGCGTTACAAGCAAACGTCCCTCCATTCTTTGCTTTCTTTCGTGATACCTCAAGTTTGATTCCACGAAAATTTAATCTTCGGAACTTGAACAACTGCAATTTTACTTCTCGTACATAAGAAAACTTTCTGAGGTAACTGCTTTGAATAGCTAATGACAGCATGTGACAGCAAAGCATTGTTGTGTAAAGTGATTCAAAACAATCGTATCACGGGTACCGGGTGTCTGGTGCAAGGAAAACAAATGTCACAAAAACAACCCTTATTGGACAGGAAGGTTTAACGGGAAAAAACATTCGGTCGTTTTATAACGTAAATTTCTGAAACAACACTTGAGTTGATATTTCGTTGTTATTTTGTAGATCATGATATATCCAAATGTGACCATTTTCTGACAACTTCCCCGGCAGGCAATAATGCCATTGAGTCGATGATTATATTATATTCTTGGTTTGGGTCAGAAGTTGTTATCCAAGAAAGAGACGGAACGAAGTTAAAAGAAAAAGCAACGGAACAGTTGGGCAGCTTTGGTTCCACTTATTTCTCGACTTATTTACCTGCGTGATGTACAGTTATGGTGGCTTTGTTTTCGTCAAGCGAGGATGCTGAGTTAGTAGTATATCAAATAAATGCGAGTCAGTATATTCCAATGGCTTTGACATCAAGACGCCAAAGTAAACATAAAACAAATATAAACAGATTTTGCGCTGTTCTTCTCTGTATGCCAGTAAGAAACACTGTGAAATACAGATCGGGAAGGCGCGAATCAACCGTGGAGTGAAGCTGTTATAAAGTGTTACTCAAGTGTTATAGTATCGTGCGAAAGCCACCGACCGGAACTCCCGGGGGGGGGGGGGAGTACTCCCATATATGGGCTATACGGGTATGTGCCGCTCAACAGGGTATGGTTTTTGCTTCTCTGACTCTGGAACAGGGTATAAAAATCGCCCTTTCTCTCTGGAACAGGGTATATTTTATTTCAGGTTTGACTCTGGAATAGTGTCGAATTTCCCCTAGAATCCTGATTAACCACGGTCTAGTATAGCTAACTCCGCTCCCCTCCGTCGCTTGCTTTGTGATATCTGCTGTTTCCCGTGGTATTCCACAAAAAAGGCCATTTTTGTTGAGTGATCGGTCACGTCACGTACGTTATCGATCGTGTCTCGCATTTCTGTAACCTATTTAACCAGTACATTAACCAGTTATTCATTAAACAGTTGAGTTAAATAAATGTTCATTTAACTATTATAAGTCGCTCCGATTTCACTCTGGATGCCAATTTCCCTCTGGATCACGTATGCATTAGTTGCTTTGCTTCGCGTCTGGAACAGAGTACCTTTTTTGCAATTTTTCTCTGGAACAGGGTCGCAAATTCATCATTTTTACTCTGGAACAGGTCAAGAGTCTCAGGGAGTCAGCGGCTCACCCCCGTAGTAAAATTAAAGGAGTACCATCCCCGGGCCGGAACTCCACGGTCTGTATTTCCATGGAGACCATTCAAATTATTTATTAATTTTTCGACTTTTAAAACACAATTGTACTGAAACTTGGTATGACATTTTGTCCTTTTATCACAGTTCGACACAAATTAGAATTTAGCGGCGATAACGGCGATGAATGTGGGAGAAATCCAACTTGAATTATTTCACCTTCTTTACTTAACTCATGTAGTGTGATCCTGTGGGTGAGTATTGTGACGTGAAAAGAACTGTTGTTATATTGACGTTACGACCACCTCAGCGGAAGTCAAAAGAGCCAAAGCTGACTCTGAATATGGCTGTAAACCATCGACTGACAAACACAGTTTCGCTTGACTATAAAGACGACTTTCTCTCAGTTTTTCCAGAAGTCAGTCATCAACAGCCGTCGTTTTGGGGGCTACCCTTACCCGGAACAAAACTCAATGCGAACTACTTATACTCCAGACTGAAGGCAGCCTCTCGTTTGCTCAAAACTCCGTGGGAACGAGATAAAACGCGAAATACGAGCGTCGTAATCACGAACTGAAAGTAGTGGCGGGCGGCATTCTACTGACACTCCTTAGCTCAAACAATTTGCAATGTTACACTCTGCATGAGCAAACGTCCTCAATATGCAATATTCAATGTCAGGTGATCAACAGAGGTAAGAATACATGTAAAACTGATCACGGGTTTTCTTTCGTTAGGGTCCGGTTGTTCAAAGCACGATTAAGCCAACCCAACATTTTGATTTTACTTTTATAACGTTTTAGAGAGGTTTTCCCCTTATAATATCTGTCCTAAGATTTTGATGTCATCTCACTTCAAACTCTCCAAAACATTTCCTGGCAGCGAACAACGCTTTTATACCATTAGCATTTTATGCTGATTTACTGCTAATATATTGATCGGCTCAAGAACACGGCCCGACCAAAAAGATGCACCGCAGGATACATTAGTAGTCAATAAATAACCCATAATACCCACCTTTATTGTCTAGCAAATTAAAACCAATAGAACATGAAAACAGTCAAAAATTAATCTATAATACATCTATACACAAAATGTCAACCCACTCGTCTCTTACACTAGCGATCTGACCGGAGCTGGATCTAAGGTCGTCAATACTGTCATGGTTACTGGCTACTAGTAAAGCTGTCACAAATCAAACTAATACCCCTTGCCACGAACTAAGTTTAATGTAAAATGAATATAAATCGCGCATTGCTTTATCTCAAACTACAGTATTTTTCCTTCTCAGCTATTTTCCAAGTAAAACACTCCTGACGGAATCACAAAATACGCTCAAAAACCTTTCTCATTCTACATTTAATCAAAACCCTTAAAGCGAAAAATGTGCTTTTGAAAGCGCTAAGGTTGTTTTAGTAAAACTGTTGTGTCCTTCAGAGTCTCTATGCAGCTACTTGTTCAGCACCTCGCCATCAAACCAAATCTTTTTCTGCAAAACAACAATAGTGGTTACTTCCTCTCCCTGAATTCCAACAAAATGTATGTCGTACTTGGGATCTTTCAGCGGGTCCACAATCTTTCCTTGCGGGTCGACAGTTGGCGCTCCAGGAACTCCGAGCAGTTCGGCATCTACTCCTTGCTTGAGAATCACAGCTTTTTCTGCGGGGTTACCCAATCCCCTAGGGCATTCATCAAGCCGAACAATCTAAACAGCAGGAAAAGGAAAGACTGTTTTACCTTTTTCCGATGATAATGAAGTCAAACCTGTTTTAAACTAAGCGGACACCTACGGAATTCTCTAGTCTTGGGGGTCGAAGTAAAGGATATGGGGAAGTGGTCTCAGGAAGCTGCGGTTGAGAGGAACACCTTAAAGACAGGCCATACATTGAACTCTGAAAACTCAGTCGTCACTGCGGCGAAGAAGAGCAATTTAAGAAGAAAGATAAGAGAGGCTATTAAAATTAAGTGCCAGCCCCCAACTCCCAAACAAGACATGGGTTCGAACTTCCGGTCTGTGCCAAGACATTTTTGTCACGTGGCCCGATCTGGCCATCCGAGTTCACGTGACAATTAACTGGTGTTGGATTTTAAAGTTCAGATACTTGCTATACGTTTTCAACAGAATAGTGTAATCATAATATTTTCCCTTATGATATTTTGCTGTTTTCCGCAACTCAGAAATTTTGCAAAACGCAAAACTAACTGTTTTATTTGTACCTGTCGTTCAGTGCATGATATTAAGGACCTTAAGCAATGACGACGGCAACGCCGAAGACAGCGCCTAGTGAAAAATGAATTTATACTTAACTCTAGAATCTCGCGTTTATACAGATTTATTCGGTGTATCTATTGATTCAGGAAATACCTCCAGCTGAATATGTAAAGAGAGCGTTCAACCCCAAATATAAATACAGATATTAAGCCGTGGTCGTTTACGTTTTCCAAAATACGCACACGCAGAGCTATTATTCTGCTCATTATTAAGCCTTTTGTTTGGCGACGTTCTTGTTGAAGTTGCCGTCGTAGTTCGCTTAAGGTCCCTTTTGTGTTACCTGGACGTAGACATGTTACCCAGAATTTTTTTTCACCATCCTACCTGCAAGTAATCCGGGTCTTTCGTTGGAGCGTGGAACAAGTAGGCGGAGTCTTTGTCACCATACATTAGGTACGTAGCGTTGTCAGGGTACTGATCATCAGCTTTGTCAAGGTGATCATAGCGCGGCACATCGACAACCGTCATGTTAGCTGTCATGAACGGTACGCTACTGGTAAGGCCAACAAAGAAGTCGAATTTCTCACTCGGTCTTTCTTCCTCTGAGTCGTTAAATAGCAGGTCATGAAGCCTCTTTGGTTCATTTTGCAGATTGCGTAACACTATCGGTGTCGACTCGTTACCAAAATTCTTCACGGTGTCATTAAAAGTGGCCACGTCGTCACCAGAGAGGAACTTGAACCTTGCAACCGTGAAGTACTGGTACTGAGGTTGCTTGAAGTCTCCAGCATAGCACACGAAGATTTCTTTTTCTGCATTCACCACGTCTGTGCTAACGAAGCTGTGGATGCTTGGTGTGTCTGTGACCTGTTGGAAAGGCCCATTGCCATATTAAAGGAAGTCAGTGTATCGAGGGCAAATAAATATCAGGTACCTATCAAATAATGTAAGGTCCCCTTGGACAAACAGCAGCCAGCAAAGTAAGGCCGGATCTCTTCTTAGATCAGGATAAGCAGTATTAAACAAAACTTCAAACCAAATGCAAGGCTGATCGGAAAGCTAACAAGGGTATTTTTAATGCCCAATTTTTCGTAAAAAAAAGCCTTCTTTCGGGGCATAAAGTAAGTAAAAATTGAAAAAAAACTGTTGCAGTATTTGAAATGATGCTAATAAATAGATGAAATATGATTGGCAAAGAAAGATAGGGAGAAGAAACGCGTACAAAAGCTACTATAAAGATTAAAATATATAGTTCAAGTTGAGTCGCATCTGGAAACTAAAAAAAATAACATCTATTAGTCAATAAAATGATTTTCAAAAATTAATTAAGAATGTATATCTTACATCAAAAATAATATACATTAAAAAAGAGCCACGCATTTGCTAGCTTCGCTGCTTCTTTTTCGTCTTGTTTTATTACTTTCATCGTTACATAATTCTTAATCAGCTATAACATTATGTTTGTACTTTTTGATGCATGATCGTTTACTTACTGTTCCAATGGCATTGAGGATGGCATTCCTCATAATTCCGGCCAAATCATCCATGAATTCCATGGAGGTGGACCATGGGTCCAGACAAGTTGTTATTATGTACTTTACTCCATCTTTGTTCGCTGTGCTCAGCTGTAGTGGAAAAGAAAACATCAGAGCAGGATACTAAGAGAAAATTATATCTTTATATATACAAACTAAATGCACAAATCTTATGAATATTCGAACATGTCGAACTATTTCTGAACCGAAATAGTAGAATACCAAAACATAAATCTGTGGTGGTTAAGGTAATTCATTTGTTGCTGGAGACATCGGTAGCAAGAAACATTGCAAAGAACAGAGATGGCATATTTCACTTTCCTTACCCCAAGTCGTTCCTTAAAGTGCTCCAATGTAGAACTGTACTGGTGATCTTGCATTGTGGAGGAGGTCACAATCATAGGCATTCGCTGTTCCGATTCTTCAGTGGAGGCGTGACACAGGTCGTTAAAAATTGCGCTTATGATGGCATTGCATACATTCACATCCTCATTCTCACGGATATTAACTGAGAAGCATGGAATCAAAGTGTCGGGACCAATCTCCTGTAGAACTTCCATTGCCTTAGAGTCCTATACACAAAGCGAAAACTCGAATAAAAACTGGCATCAATAAAAGCGCATTAGAGGATCTCTCTACAAGCCTGGATGGTTTACCAAGCCAGCAATAAACTCCGGTTTAATTTCTTAAGCATAAATGGAGTAGGAGAATTGCCACCTACTTGGATAGGGTGCTATTCTGTTGCAGTGACCCTACCCCCCTCCCCATCCCCCATGTTAGAGTGCCCTAAATTTTCGCACGTAGTCATTTATGTTTCCGTGTGAAGAACGTAACTGAGAGTAACATAGCGGCCTATGTACCTTTGCGAGTTCCTCGTTGGTTTTTGACAAGATTCTCTCTCGTATGAAGGTTACGTAGTCTAAGTCCGTTCCAGGTACGTTTCCAGGTGGCAGTGCTTTGGTCGTTTCAAGAACAAAATTGTCAAATTCCTCTGTCATGCATACCCAGTAGCAGTACAGGATCTTCGAGGTAAACATGCACTCCGACAAAATGCGGCCGTAGCCGTTCTTGTGGAGGCCAATCACCTAACAGAAAAGGGAAAGCAGCAGAAACAGCAAAATTAATCGGTAACAAAAAAGAATTGATTTTCATTATTAACTTAAATGTTATGCTAAAAGTATGAAAATTCAGGGTTAGAGGTAGTCTCAACAATAACATAATCTAACTGTCAAAGCACGTAAGCGTGGTCTTAGCTATAGCTACTGACTTGTAAATGACAATTGAGGATCCCTACAATAAATGGTGGCATTACTTTCACAGAGAACCATCAAGGGTATTTCATTGAGCATAACCGTCAGAATATGATTAATAGTTAAGCGAATTGCCAACACAACAGAGGTAACATCAACAACTTATCAAATGAACAAACGTTATTGTTGTCCCTTATGAAAATTTGAACATGACAAAATTCAGTAAGAGCGGAAAAGACGCTAAGAATGCACAAGGTCATTAGCAGACAATCGAAAGCGAGAGTTTGAACTGTCGTCCCTTCTTACTGTCGTTTTACTCACTTTATTGGCCAGCAGCACCCCACATGCAGCGGCACCTGTCTTTGATCCCTCTAGTCCAACATCTCCAAGGTTGATATTGCCATGGTAGTACATCACGTCACTAGCCACAGAAAGAAAGTTGTTTAAATCCTTGTTACGATAGCATATCGCCCCGGCTGGATATGGACAAAAGCCGGATTTGTGTGGATCCACGGTGATGGTGTCGCACTTGTTGAGGGCCATCAGCTGTTCTTTCACGTGGGTGTTAAGGCAGAGTTCAGGGACGAAGCCTTCTTCCTGGGGGCTAGGCATGGCATCGTCTGGTGACGGGTCGCGCAACATACAGCAGAAGTATGCTCCCCAGGCAGCGTCAGCGTGGATACTGAAATTGAGACCCTGAGGTGGAAACGAAAAAGAGAATAAAATAATTAAAGAGTCACGTAAATAACAGGGCCACACACCACCACCACCACCACCTCTACCACTGCCACTCCACATATTACTACTATTACCATTACCACTACTGCTGCCACTACCACTGCCACTGCCACTGCCACTGCCACTGCCACTGCCACTGCCACTACCACTACCACTACCACTACCACTACCACTGCCACTGCCACTACCACTACCACTACCACTACCACTGCCACTGCCACTACCACTACCACTGCCACTGCCACCACCACTACCACTACCACTACCACTGCCACTACCACTTCCACTACCACTACCACTACCAGTTCAAGGTGTTTGTTGAAGCATACTTTAACATACCTTCTCTTCCTTGCTCAATTCTGCCCTGATTGTAAATATATTTTCCAAGGGGTCAACCGCACTTTCCTCTGTTGTTCCCATGATGCCTATAACGCTGATTACAGGAATTTCATTCCTCATCTTCTCTTGCAGAGTCAGTCTCAGTCCTGAAGGACGAAAAGTAGAACAAAAAATTACCAACTTCATCTAACACCGCTTCCGTATTCCCCGAACTCTAATGCATCATCGCAATTAATAAACCAGGCTGGTGTACGTAATTGTGATCCCACAGTTATTGCTGATTCGCAATAGCACCACTGTCAGCCATTTTTTTATTAAAAAAAAAAAACAAATATCGAGACAAAGAAGCTCAAAAGTCGCCACGAGGGAGAGACGCAGACAGAAAGACAGACAGACAGGTAGGTAAATCGATAGGCAGACAGATAGAAAAAAAGACAGACAGACAGACAGACAGACAGGCAGAGAGACAGTCTGACAATTTATTTCAACACGGAAGCCTAGCAATTGTACGAATTGGATTCGAATCGGGTGGCCAAAACACAAGGGTTTTTCTGTGTAACTACACGAGCTCAATAAAATTTCAGTCATGCCACTTACTCTCAGAGTCCAATCGAGCATTGTCGTCAACGGGAACTGTCACGAGGCTTTCTTTCCCTAGTCCTACGATGTTCACTGCTTTCAGGAAAGATACATGGTATGTACTTGCAACCACGACACATGGTGGCTTAGTCAGCTGGTGGCGACGACAAAATTCTTGAGCACCAATGGACTCGTAGATGTAATTACTCAAGATAGCTCGAAGCTCTGCTTGTGTAAGGCCTGCCAGCTCTGCTACATCGAATGGCATCTTGATAATACAGTCCGTATCCAAATTGAGAAGCTCCCACTGCGTAGCTTCCACAAGTTTAATGGTACTTCCTCCTCTTTGAGGTAGGTCAATCTATGAAACAGCAACTAATGTAAGCTTCCTTCAGAGTAAGAATGCTTAGTACTAGGAATCCAAAGTGTCTATAGGAACATAACGAAAGGATGCAGCTGGCGCAACGGACGTGCACTTCCTCGAGACCGTGTGAAAACTAATTTCGAAGATATCGGCGACTTCGCCTATTGTAAATGTGGCAACCAGAGAACCGATTGGCTGGTGATCAAGCAAAGATATATTTTTGTTCCACTTGTTGGACATAAGCAAAAAAACAATGTTTGGAAAGATATCTTTCCTACAGTGTCTGTCTTTGTTTCTATTTCGATGTATATACGTACCTGGTATCCACTTGCTTTTGCCAGCTGATCGTCATTAAGCAACGCCTCCTGGAGACCCAATGGATAGTATTTAAGATTTCGTGCCACCCATATTGCCTCAATGTTTGCAATCGATCCACCAGTCACTAAATGTCCCATGCTGTCGTCCCTATTCAGGCCTATCATTTCACACAAGTCTGAACCGGCCTCGACTTCGTACCCGGTTGTCACAGGCCCACCCTCAGCGGCACAGTTATTCTGGTTCCACAGAATGGAAGCTATGTAGCCAAGGTTTGCTGGAACTGCAGTGTCCCAGTTAACATGCCCCTGGAAAATATAAAAGTATTAACGTCTTACTAACCGAGTAGGAGGGCCGTACTAGGGAATACTGGACCGAAGTCGTGGCAGTACGGAAACGACCGAGCCAATATTCCATTAGTACGGCTCCAGCAAGCTAGGTTTGTAACTAGTTTATTATATGGCACTAGCTTTAGCTGCAAATTTGAATTTCCCGGCTTTCGAAAACAACAACAACAACAACAAAATACACTGCTTATGACCGTTTCTATGGAAACGGTCTGTTGTGTGGCAAAATCCCGACCAAGAAAGAACCAATCATAACGCTCGGATTTAGGTCAAGACTGCCTAGCCATATAATAATTTTTAATATTATTTAGGTGGTCAGTTTCGAAACTGATATAGTATATGCAGGACTTCATTAACTAAAGCAGAGTCTGTGTACAAAATTTGATGGTTAACCAGAACACACATATCATTAATTTTCATTTTCCGTTTCCAGCTATAGCAAGCGTAAAACAATATTTTGTGTTCCCTTGAATGGACATAACGCTATATTATCACGAGGAAGTGATAATTGACATAAAAGAAGAAGGATTTTTACAGATGGCCAGTGCGAATAACATGCATGATCTCAATATGTCCGATTATAAAGGCCTAAAGCAGCTACGGTGTTTATACTAGTTACAACTGCCATTTTGATGATGTTCAATTTTCTGTTTCACAGGTTGTGTAAATTTATTCTGATCAGCACGTCAGTTCTGATATACAGATTGTGTATAATTCCGATTGACCTATGAAATCATTGCTCTTAGCGGTCATTTTGTAGTCAATGCAAAACTGATGCTTTTAAAAAATAACTTACTAATACGGAACATGTTACGGAACCAACCTTGTATCTGGTGCTAAAGAAAGGAACTGATTGATGCAGATCCTTTTGCATTCTTTCCAGTTCTGTTTTCATCCGTAAAAGAGAAACGTTGAAAGACTGTGCTTGACGCATCTCATCCGTCACATATGGAGGATCACAAGGGTAATAACTACGACGTAAATAATCAATTGTTAGCCTTTATTGCCTTTCATGAGTGTATTGGTTCATGCGGTAGCGAAAATAACGGTCTAATTTTCGATCATAGCAAAACAGACTAAATTAACTAAAGTGAATATTTTGAACAGTTGGAGAGTTGCAAAGGTTCAGAGCTTATCAAAAATTCCATTCATTTCCAATTTTTATTCCAAATTTGATCCCAACCAGTAATTCGGAATGCATAAGGCCTTAAAATATCGAAAAAAAAATTCAATTACCCTTTTCGGAAGTTGAAATGAGAGTCAATTGCTGTTGTCATTAGATCAGTGAACACATCAGCGTTCTCAGCCTTAGGACCCAAAAACCACGTGCCCACTGCAGCCCAAGGTTTCGCAACGTCCTCTTCTATGGCACGTTTGGAGAAAATATGACGTCTGTGGGTGAACATGCACGCTTTTCCTTTGCGAGCTTCCTTCTTTCCTTTTCGGCTGCATTTCTTGCGAGGGGTGAACATTGTGATTCAGTGTCTGTGCAACTCTAAAGATCCGAAAATAAAACAAAACGAGATAAATTACCGTAAAAGCTCGGTTAAACACCCCTCCACTTCTCTTTTGCGATGGGCTAGCATCCATCCAGGGGGGAGTAGAAATATTCCTAGTCGCTTCATGCTGCGGAAACCGGGATAAGCTCAAGCCTGCAAGACTAGCAAGACTAGCAAGACTAGCAAGACTAGCAAGCCTGCAAGACTAGGCATGTCAACAGTGTTACGCAAAGCACACGTGGTTATCAGTCGCTCTTGGAAGAGTTTAAAAAGCTGTTTAGGATTGGTCTCTGAGTTGTCTATTTAGGCAGATTTTGTCTGAGCTTTATGTTTAACTTCTTTCTGCAACCACTTTGATGACGACGAAATTGCTTCAGTTCACTAACGCCGAAGAAACAACAGCAGTAGGGTATGTCACCATATTGTTTCTTCACTTTCCTGGAAGCTGAATTACGCTGCCATCATGTAAGCCGAAGAACCACTTTGACCGTATCTTAACAAAGTTAAAATTTCAGGTTGCCCGAGACTCGTCGTCAACGATACTTCGGCAGTCAAAACGTAGTCTCCTTCAAGGGAGCGTTGCGTGACGAGCCCAAACAACGGCTGCGACGGAGACTAGTCAGAACGACGTCACCTCTTAATCGGATGCCGGATATCAGTTTCGTTTTTCTGTGTGATTTTGGACCATACATAAATATACATGTCCATAATATATAAGGAAAAGAGAACTTGATCATTATCCAACCATACACTGTAGCCATTCTGAACGTACAAGCTTGGTCAATTACCGATAAGTATCCATAAACAGGAATAACTGTTTATTTCCATAAAATGTATTGTAGTAATTATTCAAATCTATCAAGAGTCACTGTAATATAATTATTCCTAACCATCAAAAGCTACTTGAGTAATTATTCTTATTAAAAAAAAAACTTGCCATGGTATATTTCAATTCCTGAGGTTTGATTGATTTACAGGCCATGGTATCTGAGCTCATACACCATGGACCACAAATATTGTAGGTGTACGGATCAGCGAGACCAACAGGGGAGCTCAAATATTGCAATTGTTTGGGTGTTTTAAATAAAACAATTATTCCACTCGCGCTTGTTGGATATGAGATAGTTATAGCCAACTCGGCGCTACCCGTCTCGTTGGCTTTTATTCTTCAAGGACGCGCAGGATATGAGCTGATATATATAACCAACGAGATCGTAGGCTACAATCAACTCATATCCGGCAAGTCCGGGAAGAATAGCTGTTTCAGTAAATTTTCAAACACTCAAATAACTAAAACCGGAAGATGCAAGAACAAATTGATTTCCGCACCAACAAAAATGCATGAAACAAGTGTCACATGACCGCTACGCAACTCGAAAGCGAGCTGCGCGATTGTGAATGAATCCTAAAGAATCAAGTACAAGAAATTCGTCATCACTTTTCCACATTTGTTTAACTTAAGGATAATGGCTTAGATTCATAGCGGAAGGCAACAATCAGAAAGCTAGAAAATCATTATCCAGACTGTAACAAAACAACCTACATCCAATGTGCGCTTGTGAAATAATTATTAAATGTATATAATGAAAGATCTAACAACAGCTGAAATCACCAACACAGCTGTTGTAGTTACAAGAATTCAAGCTGACGCTAGCCTGCGTTGCAGCCGAGCTAAGCCCCGTTTAAGAATCAGGCTAGCTGACGCATACACATTGGCCGTTTCAGTTGCATCCTATACGGTATCCAAAAAGAAACTTAATTGTAAATTTCAATAACAAGCGTCCTGCAGATTTATAGAAAACAGTGATCTCCCCCCATAAAGCTGACCCATTTGTCTTTTATTCACATCAGTGTTTGCGTGGTAGTTTATCCCAAAAATGTCTATTTTAAATGATTCGGAGAATAACGGAATTATTATGACATATCGCCTTCATTTTTCTAACAAAATAATCGTATCGCCTATTTTGGAGGGTCGCTATTTCAATTTAGAGAGTCGTCTCTTTTAATATGGTCTGTCTTCAGTAGCAACGCGTTTGAAAAAACTAACATCATTTGCGGCCGTATATGGAAAGAGCAGAGGAAGCAGGGTTACCTTCCTTAATTAAACAACGTTTTATGAGAACTGAATATTTTAAGAAATTTCTTGCTCCGTGGAAAAGTATGGTATGATTGAATCGCTCAGCGACAGTTGTCCTTCTAAAAAATTTCACTCATTATCGCAAAAGTAAACATTCGTTCTCTCTCTTTTTTAATTTCAGTTATGGAAACCCAGTGCTACGTGCTACGGTGGATTCTAGACTACTAAACCGGGTGACTTAAAAGTTTATCCTCATCCGGCCTATCCGACTGAATTTACACGCCAGAAAACAATCTAATCAAAAATGCAAAAGCAAATTGTTATGTTTGAAATTTGAACAGGCAATGGATGAGATCAGCATATTCTTGGAATTAAAACTTCTCCCTTTTACGTTTTACAATGTTAACGCTTTCAGCCATCTATTTATTGTAGTGTGGTTGCATTGGCAATTGGCCATCAAGTTGGTAAAGTTCTACCATTGTATTTCAAAATCCTCGTTGGAAACCTGGTTTGTATACTATGGGCGTTGGTATAAACATAATTCACAAATCTGTAATATAAGTTGTGATTTAGAAAATATTTATGTCTTTGATTTTAAAATGTGAACTCGTTGCTGTAATACATTGGCAAAAAAGACTGTTGGATTTTCAATATTCTTACCTTTTCCTTCACCAGAACTAACGAAAGACCCGAGCGCTGTGACGAAGATGTTTTTCACTGATTGCTAATATGAGCTGCGACAAGTGTCACGATTTAAAACCTTTACGCCTGACGTTTTACGTCAGGTAGCCGTCTTTCGCAATAAGACTGAAATGCAATAATAAAAGCATTCCTGACTGTAAGCACCGTTACATTGACTACCGAACCATTAAGCATTTGCTGTGTTATATCTGAAAAAGGTGAAATGTTTTAAACCGGGTTTTGCATAAATTGCAGCTTACACAAATAAGTATATTAATTATATATATTTTATATTTGATTTCTTCTATAAATTTGCAGAACGCGTGCCATTGACTCTTATTATAATCATTTCGTAGTTGAAATATTTCGTCATCTGTCTTTTCAATGATATCCAGCCTTTCTTTAATATGTTGTGATCGTTACAGTTTTCCCGAAAGCACGCAATATAAATGACATTTTATTAGGTTAAGTGCAAGAAGCAGCTAACATGGCTAAGATCTACAAGTTAACAGTTAACTGCACTTGTGCTTTGATGGATCGCTACCACAATCCTATATTGATTCATGGTAAGAAAATGATGTCAAATAAATGGCCAACAATATTGGTGAACTAAAAACGTATCTCTTTGACGTCGAAGGTTGCAAATTGTCAAACACCCTGCGTGGATTTGTCCAAATTCAAACCCAAGAGGGTACAAGATACCATATTTCATGCTGACACGTTGAAAATTTGTAATATATAAGGTAGGCCCACACTGGTTTAAATTGAATTGTTTACGGTTTTAGACACTGCTGAAAAAAAAAAGAAAGAACTGAAGGAGCCATTGTTTGTGACAGAATAGCACCTTCGTAGTCTAGACATGTCACCGCGACTCATAAAAACCACCACAACTGCCCTTTAAATGTTTCTGAGTTTATTTTTTCATCGAGCTAAAAGAAAATGGTACCATAGTTAGTAACTATGATGGTACGAACGAAAGTGGAATGAGAACCCGGGCCAACAGCTGCATGGTGGTAACATTCACGGCGGTTGAGAAACACTGAGAAGTAAAAGTACAAACCGAAGCGAGACGAAAGACCGAGCACCTTATCCTCACACTGCACATTGCCTTTTCGTGTCAGGAAAGCTTAATTATTATAAGCTCATAATTTCCCAATTTGATTCAAAATTCAATTGGATAGGCACCTATTCTTTGATTTTAACGCGATTTTACTACTGATTGCATGACTTAGAAATAAGTAACTATATAGTCTTCTCTTACCTACCTGCAACGTTTGTGCGACCCAGCCTCGACGGCTCCGAGTACTGAAATCTGGTAAATTAAAATAGGTCTCTTAATAAGACATCATTGTAACAAAAGGTCTAGCAAACAGGTCTATGCTATTAACATATTTTGCCGCCAGAACTTACCAGGGTATTGTTGTTTAATCGACTTCGTGTAAATTCAAGAAAGCACCCTGCCAATCAGTTATACATACTTGAGTGCATATATGCCTGCCGACGCATACTGATAATTGAAATATCATATTTTTCTCACGCCTGTTCGCTTTAAACCCTGAAGGGTCGACAGGTTGCCAAACAGGTTTGGGTTATTAACATATTTTGCCGGAAAAGGTATTGTATTTCCGGTAAATACAGCAATACACCCTGCCGATCAGTTGAGTGCACAAGACGATGTAGGTTTTATTTTAGGACACTTAGGCCTGTTAACAAGTGGGTACTCAATTAACAAAAATACGAGTCGATCAAACGCACTTCCATAAAAAAAAAATCGATTTCTAGTTCGAGTTACAAGTACAGGAAACTTTTTGGGTAAGATGTAATAATAATGACACATGTTGGCAGCTAATTACGGCATGAGTCAAAATGTAAGCAATCTTTCCAGCATAACGGGAAGCTGTTGCGAAATTTTTTTACGAGTTTGTTTTAGCTTGTGTCGTGTGCTACTTTTCGACAATTTCTGATTTCTCCAAAGAACAAACAAACAAACAAACAAACAAGCAAAAAAAAAAAAAACGATAAAACCAAGTCCTTAAAAATCATCAAAACGAAAAAGTAAAATATTTCAATAGGAGTCAAGGAGAGACAACTAGTAAAACTTTGAGCAAGATATTTAATTAATTAGTTAATTTAACAATGAGACTGCTCTAGAAACGTGTTTTAATGAGTTCACTAGCCCCAAGGCGTCGAAAGGTTTAAGCCGTGCCCTCAACTCACAACTCAACAATGGCCGCTAGAATCAAGTGACGTATAGGCTTTTATTTGTATAGGTAATCACATGATTTTTCTCGTGCAATTTGGGATAAATCAGCACGAGTAAAATGGCACGAGCCCGTACTGGGGAGTGCAATTTGTAGTCTTTGAAAAATTCCCCCTGCTGATTTATCCAAATTGCACGAGAAAAATCATGTGATTACTTGTTAATGAAACACATAGAAAAATTTTTCTCCAAGTGGATGACAAAAAAGATGTGTTTGTGTCGGTCGCTTACTTTTCCGAATCGTTGTCAAAACATCACGGAGTTGCCAGAGTTTGTAAATCCAGATACTGCCACGGAATTTTAAAGCTGCCTGTCATGAGTTGTCAGATGCCTTTATCCTCTTTCGGTTACGTGGGTATGAAATCAAATGTGCGACTTCAATTCAGGCTTGTAATCTTCCTTCTTTACGAGCTATCGCGAAAGAAAATCCTCGATTGATAGCTTTCAGTAGTTTCGTATAGCCTCTTTTATACGTCCAGTTGCTAGCACATTGGTTTATACACTGATAATTTTCGCTAAATCGGTCTAGTTTTTCATTAATTAATGTTTTTGTTCTCTCCAACTCCGACAGCGACCGCCATTTTTTTTTGGTGCGCTCTCGCGACTTTCCTGTCAATCAACTTAATTTCAACTTTCTGCACTCAATTTCAACTTTCTGCACTGTTTGGGATTAAACGTGCTCTCAGCCAATGAGCCTGCTGAAATTTTTGCATGTGTATTATTAAACCGGATATCCTTTAGCGAAACCGAACCAATAGTTTCCAAAATAACGAAAAAAGAAGTGTTGATGATAATTTCGATGATGATGATGATGATGATGATGATGATGATGATGATGATGATGATGATGATGATAGTAGCAATATCTGTGACAATATAAATTCACATATTATTGCCATATATTTTTTTAATAGCTAGAAATAATTCATCTCTTTTCCGCAACTTCTGCTACGCTGGCAAATGTCTACCAGTCAATCACCCAAGCCACCGATAAATTTGAATTCCTTAGACATCTCATACATACTCTGTTGTTGTGTAGTCGAAAGTGATGTCGACTTCTCTCTTTTTCATGTCTCGAGAAGCTAGCAGATACAAGAATACATGGTGATCTACCTCCAAGAAGTGAAATTTCTGCCTCTTTTTAACGGCATTCGTAAATCATCAATCCCGTGTGGCTGGCAAGAATGGTTGGTGTAGCTCATAGGCCCAACTAGATCCACTTGTTTATTGATTTCAGCTGGAACACTTTCACAAGTTCAAAAAATGACGGGAATATTCGCTTTACATATGACCTGTTCGAAAACACGACTCACACGTTCTATATAAAAAAAGCTTAACGAACGAGACGGAAAAAATTAAAATAAATTTAGCGGGGTCCAAATCCGCTAGAAATAACTTGGAGGGTTTGGGCGCCAACACACACCGGCAGTCACAACTCATGTCCACGTCTCATGCCTATGTCCCGGCGTAAAGCAAGAGATCAATAGCGCTCTTCTCATGATCAACGCTGAGTACTTATTAATCGAAATATCATAGTATGGATTGGCTAAGTTACTTTGCTTTACAAGTCTGCCCAACAGTTTGGCGACTTGGAGACTTGACCGGCTGCTGGTTGTTTAGCCACAGTTGATCATGAGAAAATAAGGCTCTTAGTTGACTTATGTTTGTATGTTTGCTTGTTTATTGTTTTACGTAGTAGACTCGACAGCTCAAGAAATGATGATTATTGGTGATCTTGCGGTCTATTATGATGGAAATAAAGAACAAAAAAGGTTCCAGGTAACGCGATCCGCTGGTCTACAAAATGAGAATTTAAGTTATTTCGAAATGGCTAATTTTTTTTCTTATTTTTGCACTTATACACTGTACGTGACGTTTCCGTGGCTTCAGGTCACGGTGTGACTCAGCACGGTTGTCAAGTTTTTGCACCCTCTATTGGATATGCATATTTAACCTTAATTTAAATACGCCCATGAGCCCACTTGTCTGGTTCAGTTATTGGCATTGCTATTCAAAAGTTCCGAAAACAATCAAAGCGTGCCAAGATTGGCCAATAGGTCAGCCACTCCTAAATTCATTATTTCACTCTCGCGTCGTGTTCAAGCAGTGCAGTGCAGCCTTGCAACGCTCCAAACACACGAAATTGGTTTTTGAGGTAAGCAACTATTTGACTTTGCACTGGTAGCCTTTAATTTTAGAGGAGTGCAAATTGAACATAACATGGTTTTTCCTTCGAGAAATGTCTGGGTAAATTGCCTGACTGCTGTTACACCCAATTTGTCCGGAATTTATTCGTTCGGTCAGTCGACGTTCGACGGTCCAAAAATACATATGTAATTTGCGTCGGTTTAAGGTTACACGAATTTTAACCACTGTATCCTTGGCTTGGCAGTTGACAGTAAAAGAAATTATCAGTCGACTGTCGACATTTGGGCTGCTCGTCGTCTCGCCATTGTCAACTCGACCGCAGCGCTGGGGACCGGTCCTGGTCTGGATACATCGTCACCGTTGGGTTTCATTTGTCATGCACTAATATCTGTGGAAAAAAAACTTTGTTTTAACTGCCTGAAAATGCCTATTAACATTTGTCGTCTAGCGAAAATACTTAATTTATTTTTCTGTCAATTGTACTCCCATGCTAAGATTCAACGGACTGTGACTGTTAAGTTGAATAGCTTGGTTGTTCTTGTTCAGCAATGCAGAAATTATAATATCGCCTTAAAATTCATTTTTTTTACTATTTAAATTAACAGTACTTAGCGTACAACGGGCAACACTTTACTTTTATCATGGTTTAGGCCATTTTCGGTAGTTCTTTCCTACAGTCCGTGATTTCGAGCGGCGAAAATTAATTGCGCAAAATTATATTTATATTCGCCTTTAACCTCGCGGACAGTCATCTCAAAGAAAACATTGCAGACCCTGTTTTAATCCAACAAAGCTGAAGCTTATTTCTATGATGTGTCGAGATGCCTAAGAAAGGTTTATTTAATTAATTTTATTGCGTTTATCTCGAGAATTACCAGCAACAAAGTGTCATTCGTTAAATAAAAGCTTAAATCTAGGTTTACTTTCAAAAAGCCACTCAACCCTTGAAACCCTGACATGCGTGGGAAACGAAAGTGCGACGTACATTTTTTTAGGTTAATATACGCCATAGTGATTGGCTTCATGAGATTAGATCCCACTGTTTTTCAACGTGGGTCCTTTTGTTATCAGTGGGCGTTTTATATCTGCAAAAAATTTACGAAAATTTCCGTTGGAAATTTCCGATCGGGAAGAGCGCGTTCCATTTAGACAATGATCCCATTCGTTCTCAGGCTCAGGACGTTTTACCAGTAAACTGAAAGCACAACAAACAGAAGCTTATTAGGCGAGAATAACCAAGACGAAAATTCACGTATAAAAATACAACAACCGGTTTGGTGCTTCGCGAGGGAGAAAACGAAGCGCCAAAACGGCCGGGAGCGATGAGAGGCGGCAGTATTCGAAGGCTAACATCAACAAAGACGCCACGTTTGTTTGTTTCGTGGGCAAAAACCGCGCCAAGGACCATGGCACTAGTGGAACGAAGCAAATGGTACAGGATTTTCCGATCATTTCGGTAAAAACGAGAAAAGAGGAATACCTCTAAAGGTATTCCTCTTTTTCCGAAATATTTCCAGTGGAAAAGTCTGTTCCATTTGATTTTTTACCGGAACAACCGGTTTCTCCGTGCAAATGGAAAACGCCGAGTGTGTTATAACATTCTCGATAATGCACGGCAAATGGTTATTAAGGAGCAATTAGTATTTATTATCGTCACCTCGACATAAAATGAAATCAATAATACACTCTTTTTTTATTCGAACCTTTTTTATAAGAACGTTGAGGCTGAAATTTACCTAAATTTTAAGAACATGCTAAGAACATACCCCAGACTGAGAGTCGAAGAACGTCTTTATTTTGCCCATTTGATTTAATTTGTTTTGTAAAACGAGTAGCTTAAATAAATGCAAAACTGTCAGTGGTCTGACAGCAGTAAACTGAATGCTTAAAATGAATTTGTCCGCGGCACCAGATCACAGGGAGCGCATGTCAAGAGCAACTTGATACACCACATTTGGCAAACAATGCTGTTTGATTCATTCCTGGTTTCGTCCGCATTGATTTAATATAATACTAAAGCCAGTAAGAACATTTTCAGCCTCAAATCATGAAAAAAAGGACGCTCAACCTCGGCCCCAAAATTAGACGTTCTTATTAAAAAGAGTGTATAACTGTCGATGTCTCTCGATGGTGGCGTGTTCAGTGTAGCGAGGTTTACTTGCGAAAACTGATCGACAAAGAAAAGTTAATAGAATAACAGATTTCAAGAGAGAGATGAATGGCACCCAACGTACTCGTCCCACCGAGACTCTACAGTGACTCTACCGAGTATTCTTCGAGTGCAGAAGTGGAACAGACGCCGCTGTTTGTAATAGAGAGACTAAACAATTCATTGTGAAACAATAGATAGACTATAAATAACATCATTACGGTTAATGTTACAGTTTGTATAAGCTTTCGGTAAGATATTTCGTCGCTTTGTATCATTTTTTAATTATTTTAGCTTTATTGATTTTAGGACAAATAAGGCTAAAACTCGTCAAGATACTTTGAAGTTTAGAAAACTAGGTCGACTGGCAATACAATGAATAAAGGTTAATTTATGCCATTTAAAAATACCACCGTGCAAGAAAATTTTAAATCCCTTTGCACTGCTCATTTTGGTTAAACTGTAGAACATCGGGCCACTTACTTGCATCTCACTGAATTTGAATAGTTCCTTTTGTTTGTATATGCTTCGTTCAAAAAAAAGCTTTCAGAGATATGTAAATAAGTGGCCCGGTATTCTAAAATCGCTCCAGTGAATGTGTTAGCGAAAGTGCCGGGAAGAACAAGAGAAATAGCGCTAACACGTTAACAGGATTTGAACAAAGATCAACAGAACAACGAATTTTCTTAAACTGAGTCTAATGGTGTCCAATAGCACCCACTTCAGCGACTACTACCCGTTTACCTCTTTAGAGAGGGCTTTCTGCGACTCTCCTTCCCTGACTTGGTGATCCACAAACTAACGAACCTCTCTCTCCTCAGCCTATCCTAGCAAACGGCCATGTTTAGACAGCAGAAGAGAGCTGCTCGAGACATCTCTCCTGCGGGAGGAAAGAGACCTCGGCTATCGAAGGCTCCCATGTACTCACAACATCGACTAGGATCTCACGTGCAGGACAAGCGTGATCAGTGGGCTGCCCTTGGAGCATGGTTTATGGGACCCAAGGCGGAAAATGGAGATGTGTTTCGGAATCTTTTGACTCAAGCTGTCGATAAACACATCGGTTTTCGTCATAAGTAAGTTGCTGAAGGTGCCAGAGCTAAACACATTCATCTTGTATTCCATTTTTATCCGTCGAAGGCTGTAGAGCGACAGCCGAAAGCTCATGTTCTTTTAACATTTTAAGCCAGTCAACGTTTTTATTGTAATTTTTTTATCACGTCGGTAAAGTTACCAACTTAGAGTCCACTCCGGGAAATAGGGAGAATAAGGGTGACAAGGCGTGATTTTTCTTTTTCTCAAGCAGCTTAGTCTGAAAATGGATATGGCTTAAAAGACCGGTTCTGTTAACTTATAACAAGTATCAAAACGACTTATTTTGGCTCGGAATAGGGTTAGGAGGTAGGAAGCGGGACGCACTTAACCAACGAAAAATATTCCAAGGTGTCCCTTTCCCGCAACCCCCAGAAATTTCCTGCTACAGCAGAGGGTGCTAAATAACAACAGTGTGGGACACTTGATCCAGCACGTATCATATTAAGGCCTTTCATTTGTGCAAATTTTCAGCTATTTTCCCTTTGATCCGCCATACGTTACGGAGGACCTTCGCGAGGCCGGCTCCTTCAAGAATGCCATGGAAAAATTACAGTCGGAGATGGACAACTTGCAAAAAGACCTGCAGAACTCCGTGCCATTTTTTAGCTCCAGATACAAGGTAAGCTAATCAATACCATAACAAGGTCAACAAGCACCGTACTTATGGAAAGAAATGTTTTCAAATGCCAAGCTAAGAGTAGAGATGTGAGAAAATTGTGAAACTGTCGGTGACATGAGGCTAGCTGTTCGGAGAACTTTGTGACGCTTTTTCGAGGAGCTTGTGGACTTACCTTCTGAATAACATGTTTCCCATAACCGGTGCTATACCTCTTATTCAAACCGTGATCTGTTGAAATTGACTTTTTATATATCAAAATTTACTTGTGTATTTGCAGCATTGAGGGCAGCTAATTTCAAAATCATACCTGAGATTTGTCTGATTTAAGATCTCAGTCAAACCTCTGGTAAGAAATTGAATAATCCAGCTAAACAACTGATGCGTTGTGTAGATCCATTTTCTTTAATGCTCATAAATAATTTTGTTCAGGTTGCCGTGCATATGATCATCAGTAGTTGCTTGCTTAGTTGTAAGCTTATTGCACTGACTGCTCATTCTTCCTCTCGGCTATTGGTCTCATCGGCAGGCAAATGTTATCCGTTTCATACTTGGAAGTCGAGGATAGAGTGTCTCCATGACCTCAATGAGGGAAGAACTGTCTTCGCGGGAAGAAAATGATTGCTTTTCTTTTTTAACTCAGGGTCATGTTCTTTGGGAAACAGCTATGCCAGCAAACCTCGGTTACATGTCCGCCATGTTGTTTAATCAAAACAACTGTGCAGCGGAAGCCTCCACCGTTACCACGAAATTTGAGGTGGAAGTTGGTACCGACCTATGTGTCATGATGGGATATGATGGAAATCAAGCTATGGGACATCTAACAGCTGGTGGGTCAGTCGCTAATATTGAAGCAATCTGGGCGGCAAGAAATGTTAAGTTCTTTCCACTTGGACTGCAAGAAGCTTTGCTTAAGGAGGAGACACTTGCTGCAGCCAGAGGTTACAAGGTAAGGTAATTTAGACGGAAAAATCAAGAAAATGCTGAAATGAGCTTCACTCCATTATCTGGTGTTTAAAGCATACCCCATGTCATACGGAAATCCCATGATAAAAAAGGTATCACTCGTTAGCTTGCTGCTTATCGATACATTTCCCACTTCAAGTGAATTGAAAATTCTTTAGTTATAAACCGTTGACTATCGTTGACTATTCCATTCCTGAGCTAACATGGCTAAGCCATTAATCACTCTAACGTTCGAAGCAAGTTTTAAAGTCAGTACCAAGGGACTGTTTTTAAAAACGGCTGCATAGAAGACTATGTCATATCCTTTGATATATAGTATATCTTTTCGTTTCTTTTTTTCCCCTCACTTTGATTAGGTTTTCTTCCCCCAAAAAGGAGAAGAATCGGAATTGGCAAGTGCGTCCCAGTGGGAACTTCTCAATCTCGACGTGGACACTATTCTAAAGATGCCTACGGAAGTTCAAACTTTGACAGGCCTCGAGCATCAGGAGTTTATGGGAATCATGGGGCAATATCTTTACGAGTCCCTCGGAGCACAAGAGTTTGCCCGCCGCCACATGCTGACGCAGAGCCCTTGTGTTATAGTGCCTAGCACAGCGCACATTTCCTTCACGAAAGCAGTCACCATTCTTGGGCTTGGACGAGAAAGCATGGTTACCGTAGCAGTGGACGAAGATGCCCGGATGGACCCAAAAGGTAATTTTTGTCCACATTTTCACGTCAAAATAACTAATAATAATAAAGTTATGACGGAAGAAGCTGAAATTCTTCGTGAGTAGTAATGCTCATTTTCAATTTCCATTTTCATTTTTTCAATTTAATTAACTACATTCCCCCTACACACCCACAACCGTCGGACGTAACGAACCGTGGAAAAGGCTTACTTACAATATTTTAGTAATGTCGACTTGCAAAACGATACCTTCTGACATATTTTCCATATGGCAAAACAGTTAATTTTAACGTGATCTTCTGACGTGGAGTATTTCAAGCCCCTCTGTTTACCCGCTTAACATTTCAAGTGGCGCAATGTTCTACGGAAAGAGGAATTCTAGTCAAGAAATGCCTGGGTAACGTAATTATTCTCGATCATAACCGGTTGGCCATTCCCACTATCACGGCACTATCATTACATTCCCACTATCACGGCACTATCATTACATTCCCACTATCACTACATTCCCACTATCACGGCACTATCATTACATTCCCACTATCACTACATTCCCACTATCACGGCACTATCATTACATTCCCACTATCACTACATTCCCACTATCACGGGTCCCTCTTTGCTCACCCGCCTCGAACTGCAGAAAATAAGTACATGGATATCAATAGAGGATCCCTACGTAGAGCGCATGATAGGGCTGAAAGTAGCTAAAATATCTTAGTTAAAGAGAATAAAGGGTATTCCATATATGGCGAGAAAGGAGGCTATTTTTATTGATAAGTTTTGTGTCGGTGCTGCAGGATAATCGCTATATTTCGCCTTTTCCAGAGTTGTCCGTAAGGGGTTAGTATGCTCAAATCAATATACTTTGCTCAATCGACCTCGTCCGGTTATTGTTAGTTATTTGATTTGATTTCTTGTCCTTTGTTGGCTTTTAGATTTGAAACGCATTCTAAAGGAAAAGCTAGA
Organism: Meandrina meandrites; assembly: GCA_963693305.1. Lineage (NCBI taxonomy): Eukaryota > Metazoa > Cnidaria > Anthozoa > Scleractinia > Meandrinidae > Meandrina > Meandrina meandrites. Next base: position 37,091,318 of record OY855910.1, read on the forward strand.
CAACGAGATCCCGATAATTGCAGTGGTATCTGTTATGGGAACAACCGAGGAAAGCGCAGTGGATCCACTGACCGAGATTTTGGAATTGCGACAAAAGTTTAGAACGAAGGTACGACTGTTAAGGAATAATTTTGCTGGTTGTAATGCTAAACTGAGGATAATTATAATTAAAATTTCAAAGTCAATTCAAAAGATACTCGATGTCCCATTTTGGTCATCGATGTACACGTGCAGTGGCACGTGACAAGAGCCGAAGATCGTAATTTGCGAAACGCGGAAAACAAAAATACGGCAGTCATGAAGTTTCTCGCATGCAAAACACAGGTAAAAGTAAGCTGGAGATACATATTGAGGCATATACCGTCGATGTACTCTGCGAGTGTCTGACAGGTTGAAATTTTACGCGACTTATTAAGCTGCCTGTTTCTCGATTCTCAGGGCCTCAACTTCAGTGTGCATGGGGACGGCGCATGGGGGGGATACTTTTGCAGCATGTTGCGCGAACGTCCCAAAGCCCGTATGACAGGCAATGAAGAAGAAGGATTTGTCCCTGAGCTGTACTTGAGTTCCTTTGTTCACAAGCAGCTGGCTGCGCTGAAACATTGCGATACCATCACTATTGACCCTCACAAGTCTGGCTTCTGTCCCTACGCTGCTGGTGCGCTGTGTTACAGAGACAAAACGATGAACACCTTTCTTCAAATCACCACTACGGTGGTCTATTACCATGGCGACATGACACTTGGTGACATTGGCATCGAAGGATCCAAACCCGGGGCTGCAGCTGCAGGGGTTATGCTGGCAAACAGGGTAATGAGTTAATTTGCTGCTGCTGTTGTTAATTTTTGAAAAAAAATAAGAATAATAATAAATAGGAAAGCCTTTGCAACGCCCAGAACTTCGGCATCCAAAGTATGGAGAGGCTGAGAATATTAATTACACTACCATAGAAATGGATTTTAATCCATTGCAGTTTAACTCCTTCCGCCTCCTCCCTCGCCGCACAAAGCCTGCTATCAGGTTTTAGCAACACTTGCCGCGCATGTGCACATGCATACTCATTGTTGAAAAGAGGCACTAGAACTTCGAAAGGTATCTTACCACTGATTTCTTTACAAATGTTATAACCTGTTATGATTTACTATGCCTTAAACGTGAAGTTTTTTTAATCGTCTTTAATTTCCGTGTTGATATATGAATGCAATGTACATGTACAAATGTAGTTGGATGTAGAAATAGATATTTCCTAATCTGCGTTTGATTTTATTTCGTTGAGTGAAAATTACAGTCAATTATAGTGTTCTGTTGTACTTATTGTGTTGAAGTCAGACGTCCAAGTAAGGACGGTATGATTAATTTTCTATCTGTAGCAAGAAGTTCCAACGATAATTTTTCTGTCGCTCTATACCCATTATACAGGTTATTGGTCTTGACAAACATGGATATGGTCGTATTCTGGCTGAATGCATGTTTACCGCCAAGATAATGTATTGCCTGTGGGTCACACTAGCAGAGGAAGATGACAACTTTGTTATCGAAACAACGAAGCCCCTTCCCAAAAAGTACAACAATATGTCACGAAGGGAGCAAATCAAGTTCATTAAGGAGCGGATTCTGGGCAGACCCAACGAGGAACTTGTGAAGGTACATGTGCCCCAAGATACATAATGCATTAACAATATCAGGTTACCACGATTGTAGTCTGACATGTAAATAATATGCATATAATGTAGAAATAATTATTCTGTACACGTGGGAGCGTTAGAAAACATAACTATCTATGCAAACGCGCCTGGAAGTCTAGCCCTTGATAGATGAGAGGAAATTACACCAAAAAACCCTTGCCAACGGTGAGCTTAAGTTCACGTTCGCAGAGCATATCGTCGCTATAATCAAAGACGTTTAGGACTCTTGCGACTCGTATAATACGTTGCTTCATAGGCGATCCTTAATTTGTAATTTCGGCTTGAAAGTCAATCATTCATTTACCCGGGTGGGAATGTGGGAAATGAGATAGAGAGAAACTAGGTCTACGGCTGGGACTGGAAATCTATTGGCATTGAGAGCAAGAATTAGTCGGGTCCTTGTCTTGATTATTGTTGGGAATGATTATTAATCCTTTTATTGATATTACAAATCATGTATTTTGGTTGGTACATATATATTTTTTTTGTTATAAGGAGGAGAGTGATTTACTGTGGGAATTAAACCACTCGTAGATTCCATACGCCACTCGATCCGGGACCCGAGTGGCGTACAGTATTTTCCGTATGACAGTCACGCTTTCGAGTGTCATATCGCTCTCATTGACGTCTCGATTCGCGCCTTTTCCACTTTGTTGAATTAACTTGGGTTTCTTGTGTCGTTTGTTGTTAGTAGGTATCGACAAGCAGGTTTAATTTGTTTAATTAAGTGGCGAAAAATAATGTGTTTTCCGAAAAAACTTAAGGACGAGAACATGATAATGGCAACCTTGACGATTTTAAGGTTTTTAGATGGAATACTTCGCAAGGAATTTCACAAAGTGCAAGATGCTGTAAAGAAAAAAATAAGCAGTTGAAAATTATCGGCCGTCAAGACATTGCCGCATCGGTTTCAAGTCAAAGTAAATGATGTTTTCAGTTCTTACGTGTCACGTTATTTAGTTGGCAAGCGTTTTATGCATTTTGTTTGATTGGAATTTGGTTAGTGTTTCTATATCCTGCAGACGGGTGCTTTGTATTTTCTATGAAGACGAACGGTGATTTGTAAAACTGGCTCGACTATATATTCTAAACAATGAAATAACAATCGGCAATATCATCTATATATGATAACCGCAGTGATATATTTGTAGTTTTCATTTTTGGAAATTTTACTGGAATTTTTATCTTTTTTATAACATATACATAGTTTTTATTAATTTAAAAACAGAGGTACACGAGTTTTTTTAATAGACAGTGGTATTCCCTTTTTAGTTCTACCCTCTATGAATAGATAAACGTGATGTTGGATTATTTTGAATTAGTAGAAATGCTCACGTTCATTATACACTTTGCCTTCATTTCCCAGGACAAGGAAGCTATGGAATATCTTAAAGAAGTGGGTCCTGATACGATGATTCCATGCTTCTCTGTTAACTTGAAAGGAAACAAAAGCGTCGAAAAGTGTAACGAAATCAACTTGGCGCTTTTCCAGGATCTCGCCCACACAACAAGTGAACACACCGCCCACCGCGTCCCAATGATTGTCACATCTTCAAGTTTAGTTCCTCACAAACACAGCGCTTCTGTGAAACATTTTAAGGAAAGATTAGGGGTAAGTGGAATTATAGGTAGAAAACACAGCCTAACCCCTAAGGGAGGATGATCTAAGGGAAGTTAAGGGCTTCCTTCATACGTGAGCCTCTTATGAATCTATACGTTTTTCAGATCTATTTTTATCTACGTTCTACGAGTAGGCTATTTAAAAAACTCTACCGGATTGGTCAGCTCGAGTGAAACGGGGCACGGGAATCCTTCTCTTAGGTAAAGAAGACTGCTTCTATAACCCTGCTGTCAGTTGCCGACGTGCTCGCAGCAGTCAGAAATCTTCAAGGTTATATCCATCAAGAAACTACCCTCTCACTCGTATCAATACTAAACGTATTATCACGTTGAAAAATGCGAACGATTGTTTGGAGTAGTTCAACTAACTTATAAAAACAAGCAGAAGGCGGAAACAATTGATATTGAAACTTGATGTTCAGATTTGTTAATGGTGAATGATGTATATTACATTATTTATGGTACATGTATTTCTTGCTTCTAACACTATATCTAGCTTTACTAATTTGCATTTTTCACCTTGGTCATCTTAGTTGGATTCCAAGAATGACACTCCTGTAAAATACATTATCACAACTTGCATGGATCCCTGGGCCACATCCATGGAATTCATGGACGACATGGCCGCCATAATGAGGAACAGCATCCTTTGCGCCATTGGAACAGTAAGTGCAAAGTTGGCCAGGGCATTAAATGGGGGGGAGGGTGGAGTGATGCAAAAGAAAATGCCAAGACTGAAAACTGAGCAGTATTGCTCTCTTTCTCAATTTCACGCTAGTTCATCCCAAGCTTAACGGTTGAGCCAGCCATTCAACTCTTCTCATGTACTCACCATCATCGATAAAGGCATTCAGAGCCGGAATAAATTTATAGTCATTTCCAAAGACCAAAGCACGTTGATAATACAGGTTATGACCGGCATAGATCTCAGCTGTATTTTAAATAAACAAACCTATCACCATTCTGTACGTTTTCTATGAGTACGTTGAAGGGAAGCCACACAAACTGCTCCTGATAAATTGCAGGTAGATAGATTGGCAAAGCAGAAGGCAAAGTCACAAAGGAGAGTAGAGGAGTGACTATAGGTGTGAAAATTTAGAAAAGTTGGTTAACTGGGGATTCTAAACATCCAGCTTCTCGTACCTTTTACTTCCGGTTCCCGCTCCTTATTTAGTGCGCGGATGCAAAGGTTTACTCAAATTCTCTCGGTTCCCGCCCTCTCTTCGCCCGCGTCCGGTACCAGTTACGCCCCTATTCTCCCTGGCTAGTGCCCCATGACCCCTCCCCCCCCCCCCCCCCCCTCCAAGGAAGAGTTATAAGCATGTCTCAACCAGTAGGTAAGCCTATTCAGGTTAAAGATGGTTTTCAATAAATGCGTCAATTTCAAACATGCCATCTGTACGCTGTGCTTTATAGCTATTTTTTTATTATTTTCGATCGTAGAGTTAATTGAAAGGGTCAACATTTTGAACCGCCGTTTTAGATAAAAAGATGTTTAGAGCATTATAACAGTCCTTCCATCACAACTGGTTCAGTGTTAAAATGAACTGGTTAAATATAACTTGGAGAAGTAAATGTTTACATTGTCAATCTTAAAGTAGTTATCATTCAATTGTAAAATGAATTTCGGTTGCCTTTATTGCCATTTCAGGCTACGGATCCTAAGGCACTGCACAACTTTGTCAGCACTGGAGTTGTCAATCAGCAGAACGAGGTGATCGCATCTTACGTCGGAGACTTCAACGACGTGGCCAAACAATACGACACCGTGGTGAAACTCGAGTTCCTCCATGACAAAGATGCCGAGAAGTACATTGCCATGCAAGAGAAGTTACTTAAGTCGAGCACAGAGCCCCAGCCTATCGTGTTCAGAAGCAAGAAGGACAAGCACCACGACGTTTTTTTCGAAGAGTCGGAGTACGCTGGTGAGAAGGAAAAGTTCGACTGCTTTGTGGGCCTGCCTTCTGACGACGACAAGAATCCTTTCATGACTGTGAAGATGAAGATCGCGGATGTTGCACGTTACAAGCATTTTGATAACGGTGACTATCCTGACGCCTGTTCCTACTTCATGTATGGCGACATGAAAAGTGTGTTCTTGTTTCACATTCCCACCAAAAGCCCTGACTTCTTTCAGGTAATAACAAATAGTTATCGCGTAAAAATATTATTGAAAGCAACTGAAATGTTAATACAACCAGAGCGGTTACCATCATAACTTGTCATTAAGTTCTATCGTGGAGCTTCATAACCTAGTACAAAGATCCACAATTAAAATTATAATGTGGTCATAGTGAACTTCCTTTCGTGGCCGAGCTGTTATTCAGTAGCGCTAGCTGCTCTGATCTTTTGCAAAGTTGAAAAGATAAGAAAACGAAATCTCTGGCGCTCATGGAAGTATGCACCAAACGACAATCGTTATGGTAGACTTAACCCTGCATCGTACGAAAGCGATGAAACTGATTGAAATACTTATTTTTCCTATTTTGAGAGAACCGGAATATTTTTCCTTGAAACTTAAACGTGTTGACTAACTATTTAACATCCTCAATCACCATGAAAGCTAAACCCAGCAGTACGCGGGATGTTTGTCGATCTACGAGTCTCCTATAGCTTATTTAGGTAGACTGTCTTAAAGGTTTGAGGAAAGTCATAAGTTCGACTCTTGTTGACAAGACTCGGAATGCTCTTCCCTCCTAACTGACAAAAATCGTTCTCACATTTCCTTCAAAAGGTGCTGCAACTGGATGGCCCTCCTGAAGGCGTTGGCAGCGAAGAAGTTGAAGATGTGTTGCTCAGATATGGAGTCGAAATCGAGATTCCTGGAATTCCTGGCACACCAGTGATAGCAGGCGGAAAGGTCCAAGACCCTCTCACCAAAAATAGATACGACATCACATTTGTCGGAATCGACGGTGAAGTAGTGAATACCAAGGTAAAGATTGCAAGGAAAATTTGGTTTGCTGGAACCAATTAACGTGTAACCGTTGAGCACATGGATCAGTATTTCTCGGTGTGCCATAGAATACCTGAAAAGTTTTTCGGATTTTCATTTTCTCTCGACAAAGTCGCAAAAAAAGTCAACTGTTGCCTTAGACAGGAGTGGTTTTGCAACAGGGCCTGTCAAACACATACATCGATCGCGATTAATCTTTTATTTACCTTTGTAGACATTTGGCTCACTGGAAGTAATGTTAGTTAATGCATTGCCCAAACAAGTTTCGAAGCTTCGCAAAGGCTGTGTTGTCATATTCATGTACTGTTCTACACAAGAAAATAAATAGAAAAAAATGATTGTTTTGCGTTTTCGACAAATTCATTTACCCTCACTTAGAATCGTGTTATGGAGAACGGATAATAACGAAAATAATGATTTACAGTCTTGGTCGGAGAAAAAAGGAAATACACCGAAACCACCCCCTCCGCCACGACCACCACCACCACCAGCTGCCTGTGAATTAATTCACACTAAAAGCAATCAAAGGTCTCTTTGAAAATGCGACTATTTTGCATGATGAAGAACTACATGTATGAGAAGCATTATAAGCAGAAAAGATGTGAATAGAAGAACGAAAAGTGATTTTGGAACACCACCAAAATATCTTCCCTGGGGGACTCGTATACAATACCCCTTACATCCCTATTTTCACGCATTCAGCGTGCAGTTCTAGATCCGTGGGGACGTATTACGTAACCACAGTCCTCTAGTTAGTTATAAGGACTTCAAGACTCGCTTCTCCGAGTTCTGTCTTCGAATGCGACGTTGCCTGCTTCGCTTCACCCCACCGTCCTCCCGGCAGCGATGAGCTTACTTTCTTTCCGGGAGCTCACCGCTCCCAATCGCCTCAGACTGATTTTCCCATATCTTATCTTAGCCTGGTACCCCAGTGAAAATATAACACTATCTCTTTAAACCTCTTGAAATTTCACTCAAATCGCTGCCCCGACTCCGCAATACAATAATGCATTACGCTCTAGACACATGCACGCATTGCGGACCTTGGCGTTAAGTTAGCTCAATGCCTTTGTACAGTGCGTTGGTACATGTATACTGTATTTGAAAGCAGGGAGGGCGAGAGTTCAACACACGGGGGTGGGGGGGCGGGGGAATACGAACTAATTTATTATGTTTCTCAATATTCCTGCATTGCATACATTATGTCCTTAAAACCCACGCTTGCCTGGAACCCGCGTTCATTTCGTAACAACGACACTTATTGCTTTCTAGATAATGTTTTTGAAACCACTCAAATAAGAAAATGCTTGCAAACCATGTTCTAGACATAGCTGATAACTATCTCATCATTGTTTCACTAAGTTTTGCATTTGTAAACATATAATTTCATCTTCGTCAAGTAAAGTTACGCCTTGGTCGGGGGAATTACAAACAAACGTCTAAGACCCAAGGAAGGATGGCTTGACCGACCGACCGAGCGAGTGAATTTTATATTCGCTCGTCTACAGTACTCCTATCGTGCATTGTGCAAAATAGCCGTAATAGTCGTAAAAATTAAATCGCACAAGCAGGGGTGTTTCTCCGTATCCAAGAAATTCGGCATATTCAATCATATTTTATAGTATTCAATAATTAATCATTTGACACACATAGTGTTCACTCTGTTGTTCTTGTATGTATTCTGAGAAGCCCTCGAACAATTTTCCACTAAATTTATGAAAGCTCCTTCGCTCTTTGAATGACCTTCTTCTGAGAAATCAACTCGGTATAAGCAAGATATCATCAAGAAACAGAGGATCCGCGTTCGATTTCCAAAGGGATGAATGAAGTCAGCCTTAACTGACTACAAGGTACATTTGTAGTAATTCATTTTGCCACTGATTTCTGTCGGTAGAATCAGTAGACTCGTGTTATGCTACAAATTACCACTACAAATCTATTTAACCCTACAGTGCCCTCAATTGGCTCTCTGCTTCGCTATCATACCCTCATTCTTGGCATCTACTCTAGCTTAAAATAAACGAAAATCCCCCAAATTTGCACTTGTTAAATACAGAAAGTTACAATGGGAAGGAAGCGAAAGAATCTAATTTCCTTGTGCTTTAAATCAAATGTATCAGTTGACGTTTGAAGTCAAATTACAGGAAAAAAAAGTCATTTGGAGAGGAAGATCAAACCTTTAAATTAGTATTTACATGTCACCTGATATTTCATTAAAAATCCATTAAAGCAAATATCAAAAGCAATTCTATCTTCATTTAAGAAATTCCATGTCTCGACGATTTTGCAAAATTAAGACCCCCCACTTGCATGTGCGTTCGTATCAGTTTAATCTCTTCTATTTCCATACTTTTCCTTGCGGCTGCCCGTCACTGTCCAAGACTGTAATCTTGTTCGCAATACAAAGAGAAATAACTCCTCCTCAAACCGAAAACTTATTCTCACAATGAGCGGTGTTTCTCCGTGTCAAACATATCCGGAATATTTAATAGTAAATATAATATAGATTCGTGCCCCCTCCCCCACAAAAAAAATCATTTGACTCACTTTAAATTTGTGACCGGCTGTTACCCTTGTATGGTTTCTGAGAAGCCCTCGAACAACTTCCAATATGGCATAAATTGTTTGATCGTTCCCGTCCTGTACACTTCAGTTTTGCTTCTTTCGGTGACGTTTTCAAGATGAAACCAATACAAAAGTAAACAGACTTGAAAATTTTATATGCTGTGCTCGATAAAAAAACTGGAAGCATGCCCTGTAATAATTTATTTTTACTTGTATTTATCCCAATATATCAGTTATTTTGGAGTAACTACAGAGGTGCAGTGCGTGAGACAAACAATTCTCGGTATCCCGTAAATAATATTCTAAAGGTGAATCTTTTCAAACACTCCAGCAACTATGAACCGATCTTTCTAAATTGTTATACGTGAGCTTCATGCATGTAAATTCCGTGAAAAAAAAGTCAAAAGCAAATCCATGGAAAACTAAAACATCCATCAAATTTAGTAAGTAATTGCTTGACGTCAAGCCAAGATTTTAACTCCCTCAAAAATCCTCCCATACCAAACCCGTAGATGATAAATAACGGTTTCCTGAGCGACAACTCCAAGATCACGGAATTCGAAAAAAGAAATTCATTTGTTTTAAAAATTTATACAATATATTATTTTCCACTAAATCATAAAATAAAACCCAAAAGAGATCCCATTTATTTATAGTAAACGAAAATATTTTTTTAGCGTAATAGAAGTGGAATATCTAACGCAAAGAAATAGCGGAAATTGTCAATGTGGCAGGAACTGTCAAGCAAAATGATGAAGGTAAACAAAAAATGCACTTCTCTAAAATCAATTTATCCACGCTTTATTCAGTTCGACTTATTATTCGGCTGTCAACGGCTGAGTCACCAGCAATGTTTCTTAGATTTATAAAAGCTCCCTCGCTCTTTGAATGAGTTACTTCTGAGAAATCAACTCGGTATAAGCAGATCATTATTTTCAAGAAACAGAGGAACCGCCTTTGATCTCCCAAAGAATGAAGTCAGCCTGAACTGCCTACAAGGTACATTTGTAGTATTTTTTTGTCGAATAACTCTGGCACGTCTGTTTGTGTCGGTAGAATTGACTTAAAAACCTTCGTTAGGCTACAAATTCATTATTTAATCCATTTAACCCTACAGTACCATCGACTTGGTCTACGGATCGCTGAATCTTTTCATTCTTGGCTTCCACTCAAGCTTAGTACAAAGTATTGTGAGTTACCGAATTTTATTTTGAAATCCTTGCATCGAGATCTCTTAAGTTTACTCTTTGAATTTCTTGTTAATATAGGGGAAACACCCCAAATTTGCACTAGTGAACTACGACACTTAAAATGCGGCGGAAGCGAGGGAATCTAATTTCCTCGTGCAATAAATGAACGTATTTTTGACGTTTCAAGTTAAAATTACTGGAAAAAATCATTGAACATAAAGATCAATACTTTAAGTGGTATTTACGTGCCTCGCGCGTGACGAACCCTAAGAGCATCTGCCTATACGGCTAATATTCCTTCAGAAATCTATTAAAGCAATATATTAAAAGTCATTCTAGTTTCAACTGAGAAATTCTGTACCTCGACAAAACTTTTGCAGAATTAAGTTACACGGAAGCGTTACTTTAGCTTGAAAGTTAGTTCGTACTTTAATCTCTGCCATTTTCTGTCTTTTCGTGGCTACTAGTCACTTCCAGCTGACGGCTAACTGTTCCACGAGCTCCACTGGTTACGCAGGCGTTAGAGTTTATACAAACGCTGAAAAATGCAAGTTCCAGCACAAGAATCAAAATAAATTGATTCTTGTGTTTATGTGATTTTTGTACACAAAAATAGAAGACAGTTGTCCTGTTAAAATACAGCTGTTTCGGGAAGGTTGTCCTACAGCATAGCGTATGAGCCGACGCAACAATACCGAAAGGTATTATGGGGGCCTCGTTTCAGCCAGATAGCGATAAAAACCATCAATAGAGATATTTCAAGAAACGTTGTCTGATAGAAGCGATAAGCTTACGTGATTAGAGTGAATGGTAGTGCAGGTGTTCATTCGCACATAAATCTTAATTCTTTTTGGAACACAGTGATGCATTTGCATTCGCTTTCATTTTTTCAATTTGTATTTCTTCAAAATTTGTATTTGCTTTTAGCAATGCTGCATGTTTTTTTTTTCTTAAAATTCTTCTAAAAGCTATATGGCTAAATCTCGCTTGCTTCTTCAGCTTTGAAATAAAAAGGAAATGTTAAAATGCTTTTTAGGTTGTTTTATCGTATTAGCATTCAGTGTGTGCTACCCGCATTTTCTACTTTTACCCATCCTACCTTTCGACATTGTTGCGTACCGGTTTTTACGCCTTCTTTGACCTTTCTCGAAACTGCAGTATGTACCGTTATACTTCGCTACGACCATATAAACTAAGTTTGATTTCGATACGACATCACGACTTTGAAATTATGGCTGGAAGGGAGAAAATATAGTAACTTCCTTATATATACCGTTCTCGCTTCTACCCCGTCCAATATGGCCACGTACGAACATAAAATTTTATTCTTCCAACACTGTGCTCAAAGTTCTATTGACTGTACAAACAACTTTTGTGCTTCGTCTTTTCTTCTTATAGTTTCCCATGCTATTGTTGTAATCTGCACCCCACCTCAAAGACCGGCTGGTGCACCATTTCCAATAATTGTACTGGAATTTTGAAAACTTATGAGGATGGATTGCGATACGCAACGACCACCGACCTATCTGTCTTATATTTCCATGATCTCATCAATTTTTCTTTCAACCATCACCATACCAGGCAATTTACTCGTATTGTTAGCGGTGTATAAAGATCCTCACAAGGAACTGCGAAAACCGTTCACAGTTTTTGTGGTCAACTTGGCTTTGGCAGATTTGACTGCGGGCTCAGTAACAGAACCAATGGCAGCTTATTTTACCATCCAGGAAGTGCGGGGCGCTCTTGTGGAAGGTATCGCTGTTTACGTTACACATTTGAGCTATTTCATGTCGTGCACAACTTCGGTATTAACCCTTGGTGTACTAACTGTTGATAGATATCTTGCGATATCCCATTCATTGTGGTATAAAGCACATGTTACTCTGGAATCTGCCATTAAAGTTAGTATCGTCATTTGGGTTGTGTCTATTACACTTTCACTGGCATATATCAAGACGGGTTTTATCAATTTCGCGTTCGTTTTTGCAAATACCGCGGTCCTGACCACGACGTGTGTGCTGGTGTTTTCCTATTATAGAATCTTTAAAACTCTCCGAAGCAGGACACTTCAAGTTGGAGTCTTACATGAAGGGCGAGAACAACATTCTGAGAAACATCGAGAGTCGATGATCTTGGAAAACAAACTGACAAAGTTATACATGATGATGCTGGGAGTGTTTTTGCTTTGTTTTGTGCCTTCGTGCTCGTTCTTCTATGTTCTGTATTTTTGCTCGGTGTGCGCTTGTATTACAATTCATTGGCTTCGCGACATGAGTTTCTTACTTGTTTTAAGCAGCAGTTCACTGAATCCAGTTTTGTACAGTTTAAGAATGAGGACATTCCGTAAAGCGTTCAAGAGTATGCTAAACTTTAAAGGGAAATGTGAAAACGTAGACGTAACGGCACAACCAGGTCTTTCCACAGAAAATCCTGTTCATGGTGATTTAGGTTCTAAAAATTATGTTGCGGTTGGCACGGCGAGTAAGTGAAGGCAATTAGTGTTAGAAAAAGTGATTTTTTATTTTTATTTTTTAAAACAAGAAGTTCCTTTACAATGGAGCCTGGCCTTTCATTATTGTTCTCACTCCCAGTTGTAAACCATCAAAACAGCTAACAAAATTTCTATGATCGTTACTGACAAAAATGTCATTACCAAGTTATAGGATAATTTTGAAAGTGTTCAATCTTAGAGTTAGGAAGAGCTAGAAGGCTCAGAAGTTGACACGTCGGTGGAGGAGCTGATCACAGGGTTCTCACTGTCACTGCGATTCTTTAAGATGGAGCGAGCTCGGAGGACAACCACAACACACACAATGAGGAGAAAGATGCAAATCGCTGTCAAAATCATCAATACACAAACTGGCGAACACTTCAGCTTGTCATCTGCAACTCAAGAAAAGAATGATTCAGTTGGAAAATAAATAGTAGCTGAACACTTAATAATTAATATGATCATATAGTTGTTATTGTCAATAGGTACGAGTCAGTGAGAAAAAAAAAAGCGCATAAGTCTTTCAAAAAGGCATTTACCGCTCTTGATGACTGATGTAATTTCTTACAGTTGAGTAACTTGGGAACAAGTAAGTCAGAAATTATTAATGGCGCGAGTGCAACGTGTTTTCATAGGATGCTAAGGGATTAGTAAGGTGTTTGACTGAAGACGTTTTGTCATTCGACCATTTCCTCAAGGTTTCATGCCGCTGCATTAGCCAAGGAACGCATTTCCAAATATCTCTCTGATCACATCAAAGGGTGTGTTCATTTTTCGTGTCAGGTGTAGCACAAATTCTAAGTCTTAGAATAGTTGCAGGGATACAGATTGTGTTATTAGGATGTATCTGTCTTCAGACGCCTGACTAACTCATTCTTAATAAACTATTTTAATAGAAGAAATTACTGCTTCACCTGAGACCCGAATATGCACATAAGTCTCGTCTTCTTGTGTGCTCAATTCTTTCCCTGACTAAGAGAGGTCTTTCGACCCTAAATGTCATACTGAAAATCTCTGTAATGAGCGCGCCACGTGAGGTGTGCGTGCTTATGTACGGCAGTCTATAATTACCTGAGTCTGATTGAGCGTCTGTCTTGCTGGTTCTGGTACAAGTTTGACCTTCGGGACAGTCATCTGCACCAAGAGAGGATTTCCTGCCTGTAAAAAAAGAGACCACAAGCCTGAGTTTTCTAAGGGGGACTAGTCAACTATGCGACGTTTAGTCTAATTATTCCAGTAAACGGTATACGAAATATCGCAGGTAGAAACTAGTTCAATTTTTTTTAAGGATAAAACATGAACTAGTTTTCTCTATCATGGGCAGCATGTACACACGATCGTGGTCTGCTAGTGAACAAGAATTTACAAATCAGAGTCGTGGATTTGGATCTAAATGTTTATTGGCTGAGTTACACAACGAAGACATTTAATTCAGTCAGCCTGTGCCAACGCATGTGTCAGTGAGTCAGTCAGTGAGACAGACAGTCATTCAGTGTGGAAGGAAGGAAAGAAGGAAGGAAGGAATAAAGCAAGAAAGTAAGTAAAAAAGGTGGAAAGGAAAGGAGAAAGGAACGAGAAGGTTTAAGGGTTGAAGAAAGACAAGTGATTAGGATGGCTGGAAGGAAGAACATTACAATGACATTAGCTAAACGCCTTACCGGTAACGTCTTGGCAGATTTTGCCTTCATGGCCTTGTTTGCAGGTACAAGCGAAGTCATTGATTCCGTCACTGCATATTCCTCCGTTTAAACAAGGATTAGGGTCACAGTCGTAAATATCTAAACAAACATTCGGAGAAAGAGAAAAATATCTTCATTAGTAATCTTCTTATGCATCACACCAAAATAAAGCAGCAATACACATTACTGTACATCGCAAACAAAGATCGGATCGACAGACTGGAAAATGTCATTTGAAATATGCCGGAACTTGCACTCCGAAGGTATTAGCATATGCCTCTGTTTGTGACAAAAATTGCAAATGCAAATTTTTTGATTGGCCTCTTTAATCAAACAAAGAGAGCAAAAACAAAATAAAAAACAACAAAATCATTAACAAAACGACCAATACTACTACTACTACTACTACTACTACTACTACTACTACTACTACTACTACTACTACTACTACTACTACTACTACTACTGCTGCTGCTGCTGCTGCTGCTGCTGCTGCTGCTGCTGCTGCTGCTGTTGCTGCTGCTGTTGCTGCTGCTGCTGCTGCTACTACTACTACAACTACTACTACTACTACTACTACTACTACTACTACTACTGCTGCTGCTGCTGCTGCTGCTGCTGCTACTACTACTACTACTACTAATGCTGCTGCTGCTGCTACTGATGTCGCTACTACTACTACTACTACTACTACTACTACTACTACTACTACTACTACTACTACTACTACTACTACTACTACTACTACTACACTACAAAGTATTACAACAACAGCAAAATGGCCGAAAGGAAAGATGAGAGGAGGGGTAAAACGAATTGCGTACTGATTTGAAGAACTGAGTACCGAGAACTGAGTTAATCAGTTTTACTTCATATACCGAAGAAAATTGTATTGGGGAAAATGGATGATAAGACTGACACCCCTCCCCTTCCCTCCCCCCACAATACCTGATGACCTCAACAGTACCTTGGAGACCAGAGCACTTCAGCTTTCCTAAGGTGTGGTAACCCATTTCACCTTTGGATTCTTCTGTGTCACCAAAACGAAGCTCTATCACGGGCAGGTCAGGTTTCCAAGTTAGATAACCTTCATCAGAGCGCAAGACTCTGTCGTTTTTGTTACAGTTGCACTTTTTAGATGGATCCGCGCAAGTACTGGGCACATTCACTCCGCATGCGCATACGTTACGTCCGCGATTATTACCAGTTCCTCCCCAATACGTCCTCGACCCACCATCACTTGACACCCACCAAGCATATGTCCTTAACCTGGAATGGAGGCATTCATATTTGAGGAACTGCTTGCATTCCACTGAGATTTCAGTAAGGCGGGATAGTTGGGCGACACTTGCAGGGTAGTTAACAATACGACGGTATGATCCCATGTTGTTATAACCAGAAACTAGAGTCCTTCTTTCACTGTCGTGACTTATTACTGTCACGCCAACACCGCTCGACATGTCACAGTAAACCACAAATGGAGGGTTGCGGCCTGGACCATCGGGATCTATGGTATAGTTACCGCTCGGAGTGGAGGGCTCGTTGATAAGTAAAGTTGTGCATGTCCTTTCTGGAAGTGCAGACAAGCAAATATTGAATGAACAAACGAAGGAACTAACGAGGGAATGAATGAATGAATGAATGAATGAATGAATGAATGAATGAATGAATGAATGAATGAATGAATGAATGAATGAATGAATGAATGAATGAATGAATGAATAGTAATAGTTAATAGTAATAGTAATAGTATTTGATTCTTATACAATTAATTAAAAAATAATGCTCATTTCGTTTGTGAGTTGAGAATCTTGTTTTAACATTGAGTCAATATATTTACCTATTTTCATATTTTTCAGTTTGTATTCGTAATGCATGGCATCTTAATCTAAGCCTTGTCAGCTAATTCTGTGTGAATGAATGGAATGAATTTCACTATAAAGTAAATTATTAGTTAGCTCAAGGAAACTTATGACAATATAATTAAAGGTTAATTGTCATATATTTCATTGTCTAGAGCCTGAAAATACAAAAATCGATGCAGTTGCAATTTTTGCACCGAAAGCTATTCTTTAATTTTTGTTTTGGACACGATAAACCGTTTGGAAAAGGGCTGACTCAATTGCACAATTCTGCACAATTCAGCAGTTGTTCCTGAGAGAAATTGACAAAGAATACATAGAGACACGACAAGATAAATATCATTTGCATTTCTATTTTCAAAAGAAATTCTAATCTGCGCCATTAAAAACGGGAAAAATCAATATGAAAGCTATTCATTTTTAATAATTTGAAATTAAAACCGTTGTGATCAAACTACTTAATAAACTTGACTGTAAGTCGATTTTGTACAAATAGATCTCACACTGTTTCTTTGTGTTTTATTTCGTAATTAATATTTTTAACAAAAGAATGTTCCAGATTAAAAAACTATTAAAAACTAGGAAATTACTCAACAACTGGCTAAAACAAACATTAAAACCAGCGTTGAAAAATTAACTTTAAAAAGACGTTTTGATGAAAAAACTCTGATTGACTGTTTTTTAGCGAGTGATCAAGGATTACTCATACTCATATGAGTATACATACTCATATGAGTATCCCTGGCTGCAATTTTAATATTTTTCGAAATAATTATTGTACGATGAGCCGGTTTGAATGACGACTGTTGACTGGAAAGTGTCTCTCGTTTTCTCTCAAAAAATAGCATTAGCAGGAAGCATGATGCTCCCGCGAGAGCCTAGGCTCCAACCCCATAATTATTTAGCACGCCACGTTACATCAACCGTACTCGCGTTAAAAATACGTACTCTTATACTGGTTAAGATTTTTTTAGCAATGATATGTTTTTGTTTTTCTAGCTTGTGCTCTGGGCGAGAAAACAAATACTCAAGTTGTATGGAATATTTTCTGGCTTTCAAATAAGTTCGAGCGCTGTGAAGCGGTAACCAAGGTCACAAAAAGTGTTGTTTGTTTACTTGTATTTTCATCCGGAGTATTTTTTTTTTCAGGAATATTCTAGATGAAACAGTAATTTTGATCATTTTAAACACTTGACAACGAACACAGACAAAAACTCGCTTACAAGTTCAGTTAGAATTGCTATTCACTACTGCTTGACCTAACTGCTTAAACGAGTAAATTAAAATAAGAGTATCGTTCACAGGAGCTGATTGCTGCGTGAATGCTGAGTGTTGCTAAAATTGAACACGCTGATGAAAAAGCTCGTTCACTGTCCAGTGTATAAATCATTTCCTAGTAAGGTAGCTGTCGATACCCTTGACAACCAAAATTAAAAAGTTATATCTAGGAATGTGCATTTTACTTTATGAAAAAGAAGTAACGGCGAAATCATCTTAATAGTGTACGCAAATAAGTAAATATTTCGCGCTTCAAAAAAGGCTAATGCGGTCATCATTAACTAACAAACAAGATAAAACAAAGATCTACTTACCTAGTGCTTTTGTAAGACTGACGATTGCCACAAGTATTACAACAGACCAATAAGCCATTTTATAGCGACGTTCCAAAGCAATGCTCTTCGACTCTGTTTCCGACAAACAAGTAACAAGCAAACAAACCTATACCAACTCCAAAGACAAATATTTTCGCAAAACAAAGATTCCAAACATGAACATATATAACTAAAGACCCTAGAACAATAACACTTATTTTAGTATTGTTAATAATCACCCTTAAATTAATTTTCATTCTGAAATCGTGCCTTGAGTAAATCTAGAAGTCTCTTTTAACGTCATCGTAACAAAGAGTGCAATTGTTATCATTGTACGCATTTAATGAAAAGGTCTGGCATTCAGACAACGGTAGTAGTAGCTTTATCGATTTTTAACATATTTATTATTAGCAAGCCATTTCGTATGTGTTGTTTTAATATGATAAAATGGCTAAAATTTTGGCGCGAAACTTCCCAATGGAAAATGTTGGTCGTATAAAGAAAATATGACGTCAGACCGCGCCGGGAACATTCGAGCGGATTAGCCACAGTCGGGTGTTTATACGAAATTCAGCTTTTCAAGCATTTCTGAACAGACTTAAATTAAATTAAATTAAGTCTTGCTGTGGATTATTGGTCTAACTAATTTTTTGGAAGTTTCGGGATTTTAAATTTTCTTGTTTACAGACTCAATAAATGCTCACAAGTTTAAACAAAGAAAATCATAACCGTGAAGGAGGTTTGGATACGCGGTCTTAATTAGCATAGATTTTTACGATTTCATCTCTCCCAATTACTCCTTAGTTTTTGTCTCGTTTGAGAAGATATATCAAGCACGTCGCATTTTCAACTCTCTTCTCGGTGTTTGGATATCCCGATGAAACACTGTCTCTCGTGTTTGTTATATTACGTATTCTGGCGACTCCGCGAGTCAATGGTTCTGAAAGATGCTTTAATTTTTTTCCGGCAGATTGTTTGTGAGAACAGTTCATAGCCGTGTACCGTAGCCTGCGTTGCAGAAAAAATAAACCCCGGTATAGTCCGTCTGCGAACCAGCGACCAGGGATTTTTATAATAGCCTCTATTTGGCTTTTACATATGGCCGTTCTTTCGTGCAACATGATTGGTCGAGTGGATCTCGTGAAACCATAATTACGCCTTCGGTGAATACCAGATACAAAATGGACAAAGCGGCGATCACGGCAGATCACTGTAAATTAGCGTTTGAAGCGGCGAGAAAGCATTTCGAACTATCTAACATCCTTCCCTAGCAACGGAAATTTATCAAAGCTTTTTCTGAGGGCAAAGATGTTTTTGTTTATCTCCCTACTGGTTTCGAAAAATCTTTAATCCTTCAATGCCTTCCGGCCACTTCACGGCACTACAACTTAGAACTGGCTATAACTCATAACACACCAGAAAGTGCACACCAGTTGTTTCGTATCAAAAAAAAATCGGTAATACGCCGTTTAGCAGCCCATCTATTTTCTTCGAAGATTGTGAAAGGAGAAAAGACTAAAAAACCGTCGATAAGTCACTTTTTCAGAACTTATTCTCAACAGACGCACGTACACAGAGAAGCCAGTGTAATCAATGTGATGCAAATTGCATGATTTTAGCCTTTCATTGTTTTTGCCTAACTTATTATGCATGGTCGATCAACTGTCATTCCAGCAATCAAGCAGAACGTTGAATGAAAATGTTTGGTACTGGGCTGCCGCTTGTGGAAACCAAACAACAAACCTCACACTCCCTATTCTCGCTCTCCGTTTTGACATTGGTCCCAGTCCTCGCGTTGGAAGACCGCTCGAGCGCGTTCGCAAAAATTACGACTGTTTAGCAGTCTACGGACCTTAAACGATCGGAAGATTACTTTCAAACGTGCCTTGAAATTTCCATTTTCGTTGTATAAATTAAAGGTATTCTTGTAAATATTTATAGCCTTTACGAGATAGTAGGTTATAAAACTTTGCAAAATAAGATTAGAAGGTTCTTCCAAAAACACAATTAAAAAATAATAAAATGCGTGATGGAAATACATTTATTGTTCTTAAGGTGATTCCACTGAATTGCATTGCGCATCCTTGCTGCGCACGATTTTTCGCGTCATTTAGCGCGCGCACGAGCGCTCGCGCACACAACATTACGGCCGATTTCCTTCAGATTAAGCTTAGCAGGGAAATAAATGGTTATTTTCTTCTAAACGGGTTATTTTCTTCACAAACCGTGTATAAATAAAGTTGCTTTACCTTTTACCTTTACCTTTTACCCCCATTTTTTAATGCATCAACTTAAATGGCATACGGTTGACTACAATATATCGCGATTTAAAGAAAAGTTGATTATTCTATTTTGAGATATTTTTATTTGAATTCTTTAAAAAGCACGTATTTTGGTAGTGCTGCTTACGTGCGCACGCAGCAAAATCTCTAAGTTCTTTTATAATCTTAATTCCAGTTCAATTAAAATAGTTTGTTATGTAAGATTAAAGTCTATTTTGTATAACTGCTTCGATATTTTAATGCAAGAAATGATTTTTTCTAGAAATGATAGTTCCCTTTTCGGATTACTGGGATTCCTAATATAAACCTCGTGGGTCATATATTTACCATAATAGCCATCCAGGTTGCACAAAAACGAGCAAGGTGACCCCCAGTTTTTATTGCATTTTTGCAATGCTCATAACATAATTATGAACTGGACCAAGTCTTAGAAAATTTTGATTACTCCATCTTTTTCAGTGGAATCACCTTAAAGCAATCAAAATTAAATTTGCGTCAACATTAAGATCAAGAATGATTACGCCATTTTGATCTTTCAATGTGGTAACTGATTTTGTTGTCGTATTGGAGACAATTGAAATCAATTTTCTGCCTCATATAGTTCGATTTTTGCCACATCAAGGCTGCTTTAAGGGAAAAGCTTGTTGGGAAAGCCAAAATTTAAATAAAATCAGTGTTCGAGCTATTCCCTGTGATAAAAGTTTTGCTATTAACAGGTTTACTTTAGGAAGTAAAAAAAATCCTTTTCTTTATGAAACGTTTTAGCGCAAGGGCCAAATTGTTTAATCAAGTTGTTTAATTTGTTTTTAAGTTGCCTGACGGCGGAAATATGCTTCATTTAAATTACTTCTGTTATTTAAATAGCGGTCTCTTTCATTCTAGCAAATGCTAGAATGAAATGCTTGTTGATTATTCTACATGGGCGTGGGTTTGGGCATTGCCATCTTTGCCATCTTTGCCATCTTTCGGAATAAATCCGGTAATATGTTTCCGAACAGACTGAATCTTAATTTTCGGGTCTCCGAATGATGCTTAAAGATTCCTGTTTTCACACTGGTCGTTACTAATGGAAAATTTTGGAAGGGACAGTCCACTGCTGTACAAATCAAGCTGTCCACAGCTGATGAAAAAGAAGTAAATATGAAATTATATGTTTTCAATGTTTTGTGTATTTAGCTCGAAAATGGAATTTAGCTGATGTAAGCAAAATTACAATAACACTCAATGACATTGCAATTCCTATTTACCAATACAATGGAGAACGATGTCCCATACCCTGCGAGCAGAGTCTTCTTCGATCTTCCTAGATTAGTCGGGAAGAGGAAGAAGACTCTGCCAACGGCCTCGAGTTTCTTTGAATTGCCGCTCATCCGAGGAAATGGTTGAGTCAGACCAGTTTTGACCTAGTCAGACCGGTTTTCCACTATTGCGCATGATCAACCGTACGAATTGCTGACTTTTTATGCGCCTGCGGTAACTTGTTTACAGTCGATCGTTGAAAACGATGGCTGCTTCGCTTTCGTACAAAGTATTCGTAAAAGCAGCGAATTCTGCTAGCTGTAAACTTCAAATCTGGCAGATTTCAAGCCTCACGGAACCACAATCACGTCTCTGTTTAGTTTTCGAAGTGGCAAAGATACGTTTTTATCGCTTCCGACCGGACATGGCAAATAGTTGATTTAACAAATCTGCCCGATCGATGGTTGCAAAGGAACTCGCATCAACGGAAAACCAATTCCCAACTGAAGCAGTGCTCGTCGATATCTCTCCAATGAATTCCCTCATCGCCGACTAAATACAAGTTTTGAGCAGGTAGCAATCGATAAATTAATCTCTGACTCGTAATGCAGTGTATTTTCTTGCCGGTCATTTCGTTACAACTTGAGAGTGAGGCTGAGCGAGGCTTGGTTACATTTGATTTTGGAGCATGCTCAATATGAATTCTCGAGGCCGTTGGCAGAGTCTTCTTCCTCTTCCCGACTAATCTAGGAAGATCGAAGAAGACTCTGCTCGCAGGGTAGATGTCCCAGTGCTTGATCCATAAAAGGGCTTCACGAGGGTTAAGATTACGTAATTTTCACAGGGTCCTGCTGCAGGTTTTGTCACAGAATGGTTAATTTCAATTGTTTCCCTGTGGGCTTCATTACCTTTTTTTTGACAAAAAGGTCGTTAAAATTTGCAAGGCAAACATTCATTACAATCAAAAAGAAGCAAGTTGAAAAATAAAAACAGTGGGGACAGTCACGCCCAAATTTCTGAGCTCCCATCGAGATGACACGTAATGAGCCAATCGTGGTTTACTCTTTAGTTAAATACAATTCTACAAAAAAAGATTTCTTTCGAGCGGGTTGAGAACGGGAAAGTAAGCAGGCCCATTTCTCATGTCATCGATATTCTCTCACATTAGCCCTTTCTCCAAATCCCTGTGTAGGTTATTACGTAATATAGAACAGAGCAAGATAAATTATGACGAAAATTTTCCCGATAATTAAAGTTTGGTTTTCATCCATCAATATTAGCCTCCTTTGAACCGAATTTTTCCCAACCAATCGGGTGCATCTGTTTGTAATATCGCACCTCCGTGGTGTAATTTTACAAGGTATAAAACTCGAGGGCAGGGCTTCTAGTCGATTACGACGTGTGATTTTGTGCTGAACGAGAACGTTAACCAAAGGATCGACATGAATAAACTGCTCCGAGTTGTGCTTATTCTGTTTGTGGTAAGTGCTATCAAGGCAGAACAGTATACTTTTGATGAAGATGCGGACGCTCAAGAATTAATACCATTCGAAGGTAAAGATCTGGAAGAACTTTCTGATGCGGAGGTAAGATTTTTTTATGAGCATTTTCGGTCATTTTGGTGTCCCGTAGCGTGAATTAGGTTGCATTAAGGCGTTTCCTTTAATTGCAAAATCATCTAAGCGTTCACAATATTAGGTAGGTAATTCTAAAAATTCTGGCACTGTTAATTCGAAAATATTACATTTTAGAAAACATTTGGATCAGTCTGCTTCATACAATACAAAATAATATAATATGTACTCAGCGAGGTCCATACGTCTTGACCGAACGCCCAATATTTCCCGTCCAGTCCGACCTAACTCAGTCAATAAGCAATTTATCATATGACCACTGATTTTCTTTCTTTTTATTGTTTTCCTTTCGAGGATGCAGACGCAGCAGCCCGTTTCGCACGCAGTTTAAAAAACAAATGGTAGCCCGTAATCTTTTTAGTGTATTTGAACCGTAAGGTTCGTGGAAAGTATTCAAACTCCTGTTTTTATATTGTCAACATGACAACCAAACCTTCGAGTTTTAGCTTTATTCCAAGGAGATTTCAACCCGGCCATATTGTTTGTACATGTAGGACAACAGTTGTAGAAATTTCACATGAATCGTTTATGAAGGACTACATACGACAGAGAATTTGCACGACGTTTCGGCTAATAACGTGCTCGTCTCGGCTTAGACTGAATTGAATAACATAGCGCCGTATATTTTGAGTCGAAATTCATACTAGTACTTGGTTTGAACGAGAGGACTGATTAATTTTCAACCAAGAAGGATTTTCGACGTTAAAAACACCAATTATTTATATCTATTCTAAGGAGACGGGTAGATCTTGGAATATGATTGTACAAGCAGTTGATGAGGATTTTGCTTCGCTTCGTTTCCCATTCGGTTTCAAGTTGTTTTCTTTACCACTGATGATTCTAAACGTCTGCCGTTGCTGCCTATACAGTGGAATTCGTTAGTTCCTCGATGATGCTAAGTCTAATTACTGTTGTCTTCCACTTAGTGGTTAAAATTCTTCGAATTCTTCGTGAGAACTAGTTGAACACTGTGTAAGGTTTCATAAAATTATATGTACTTTCATTTTTTGGTGTGAATTAAGAATTACACAGCTACAGATTTTCAAACTCAGCAAGAGAAATTACTTGGCTTTCGTATTTTTACTTCAATGTTTATCATGGACTGTAGACGGTAAATTGTTGTCAGAAGTCAATGTTGTGGTCGAAAAAATGTATGTATTTCTTCGTCATTTGCCGTGTTTAAACATGTGTTTAAAATATCAGCGCTTGCTAAGTTCATTGATTTCTAGATAGTCGAGTTAAAACTTGCCGCATATTCCTTGCTTTCAAAATCTTCAGAATAACAGTATCGCTCATTTTGAATTCAAAATTATTGAATCCAATGGTTTCAAATTCCATCCTGTGCTGGTCGTGGGTCCCTACGCTTTTCTAGTAGGGCCGTACGACCTTTTCCAGCCTTGTGCAAGGCGTACGGCCCTCGTACGGGACTTATTTTCATGCGGGTTTCCAAGGAAATAGCGAGGTGTCTTGGAAAGAAATGAAGGCAGATGTCAAGCTTGCATATACAATTCTCAGAAAGTGAGCAAGGTATTAGTCACGAATCGCTCGGGCGAAAATTTTCGAGTTCTCCGAACAAGGGTCTAGGTTAACTTTAACCTTCCGCAAACTGATCGGAGGATGATAATCTTAAGATTAACTCAAAGCAAACGGACAGGATCGATAACGAACTGCGAAATAATAACATTGTACTACGTTAATCCATGTGCTTGTTCCTTGTCCAACAGACTATATTGAGAGACCCTACTGGTGGCCCTCTTCCCTCTGCATTCCCATCTCGCCTTCGTCCTCGCCCCTCGGGACGTCCGTCTCGTCGTCCTCGTCCCTCGGGAGGTCCTTCTCGCCGTCCACATCCTTCGAGACGTCCCTCTCGTCGTCCACGTCCATCCCGTTTCCCGCTTCCTTCGTGGTTTCCGACTGGTTACGCACGTCCATCGTGGCGTCCATCGTGGCGTCCCTCATGGCGTCCATCTGCTCGCCCTCTTCCTTCGGGACGTCCAACTGGTGCCACTCGACCCTCATGGTTCCCAAATATTTTTCCGCGTCCTTCAATGTTCCCGACTGGTTTTCCGCGTCCTTCAAGGTTCCCGACTGGTTTCCCACGCCGCTCGTGGCGTCCGTCTGGTCGCCCTCGTCCCTCAAGGCGTCCGTCCAGTCGCCCACGACCCTCGTGGCGTCCGTCTGGTTTCTCTCGACCTTCCGGACGTCCGTTTGGCAACTTGGTCTTATCGCAATAAACTTATAGTTTTGTCAGTTTAACGGAAATACTAGTAGTAGTAGCATTGTAGCTGAACAGATGGTAGCTACCAGTACATGTGAAGTAACAACCTTTGTTAATAGAAATAAAAACACCAATTAGCAATCTTGCATTTTGCTTTTGTATACTACGCGCTACTAACTTTCAAACTTAGTATTCCCCACTTGTAATGAGAAATGATCTCTAGATGCAAAAGTAAGGTGAGAATTAAGTTGCATGGTAAAATTTAAGTGGTCAGCCGGAATAGGATATTTTTACCTTACATCATAAAAGTAGTCTTTGAAATTAGATTTCAAAGTGAAAAACAAAATATGAGCATTCTACCAATTTCAAGTTGAAAAAAAGGACAGTATCTCCTTATCACTATCAATAGATTTTCAACCACGCAAAGAGCGTTGGAGAAGAAGCCAGTTTATAAAAATGCCTGGTAATCAGTAAGAACAGTTAGCTTAAAAAACTGAATTGAATGGATTACGTTACCAAAGAAGTTCTCTTACTCTGATAGCCGAGTATATGCTGTTAATTATGATCCAGGAACTTTTCTTCACTCTATTACGTGTAGCAAAAGAATGTTTTTCTTTTTCGCAAGGAATGCTCCTTTACGTAGTAGTTGGTGCGTTGTAGCTTAAAAATAAACAAACAAACAACTCCCTGAAACAAAACTTTTTCCTGAGTTTGATGCAGTTTCTTTACGTTAATTGTTAATGCGGCAGTTTGTCTGTTTGTACGTTTTTCTTCAAATGGCCAAATGTGATGTGGAATCTATCTTCTTCAACTATCTTCAACTGAAAATTATCTTGCCAGATTTTTTCTCTCTCCTTTGAAAATCACGAGAAAAGAGTTCGAGACAACCACATTCTAGCTTTCTCACTTTAAAGAGCAGATAAAATAACATCTTTGTCAACAAAAGTGTTAAGTAAACATGCGGGCTGCAAATGTTTTTTGCGCAAAGCTTTAAGGACAGCAAACAAAGGAAATAAAAGATTCAGGGCTTGCGCGATAACATTTTTCGAACGTTGTATCAGTTTAAATTCGAAATAGTTTAATTTATCCTTGGTTGCTGCTTAAGCCGGCGTTAAAGGGTGAGGCTGTTTAAAAGCTGTATAAAAAAGACTTGAGCGCTTTTGTCTTAGTTAAGTCATGAGATGAGAGCAACACGCACCCCAGCAAGCCCCATGCTCTATAAAAGCAAGCGCAGTAGCCGTGTATGCCCGAGCGGAGATGGAATATCATCACCAAGCCATCTTGCATTATCTCGAGATAGAAGATCAGGAAATGGCGAGGAAGGTTGGCAGTTACCTCGAGCCAAAACTAGTCGCACCAGCCATCCTCCCGCACACAGCCACAGGGCAACCCACTAGTGTGCCTCCAGGAGTTGTAAGTACTCTTTGCGGGGATTTGTTCCAAAGGAAAATATTGTAGTGAAATCAGATTTAACTCCTCAAAAGCAATATTTTCAATAATTTCACAGCCAGACAATAGAAAAGTCAGTCCGTAGTTTATAAAAACTTCCCTCTAGCGTGTCGAACTATTCATCACACCAAAAAACCCGTTAGAGAGTTTGCCATAGTAAAATAAACTGTGGTTATGGATTTTGGAAACCGTCCTTCTTGTTATTACTTGTACGATTTGGCGACCAGTTTCGGAGTTGGAGTGAAATCTGGAACAGGAACGTTTTTAAACGGAGGAAACGACCAAGGATCTAGTAATTTAATTATGTTATGCTGACAGATATCAGGTTACCAATTTACGAAGTTTATTATCCGACTTTTTTAAATGTACAGCTTTTTAATTTTTTCAACAGGAAAGGTGCATTGGGTTGGCGGTTGTTTGTCACAGAAGACCTGGGGATGATGCTTGCCTACACTTGAAGTGCACCGGGAAAACAAGCATTTGTGATGCGTCCAACCCCACTAATGGCGTGCACTGCATGCCTTACTTATTCTTTTAGCTCCAGACATGATAAGCTGCATATTCTAATGAAGCAAAACCTACACTGAGATTTTTGTCTAGATTTGTTTAGAAGTTGTTTTTCTTTCAGGGACGTAACTTTTGAAATATAAATGGCGTAAGGGGGGAACCCCTGCGCTCGTTTACGGGCAACAACGCTTTGTTTATACGTCTATATTCATTTCAAAGAAAGAAAGCTATTTATTAATTCGAAACAAGAGAAATAATAATTGGTCAGGATACTCCAGTAAAGGAAAAACCTGCAATTTGTTAACTGATGTGAGCTAATCACGCGTGAAATGCGTTTATTTGTTTATTTATTTTATTTTTTTCACCCATTTTTAGATCCAAGCATTGTTTAACACAAAAGTAAATACAATTCAACAAAGTGCGAGTTGCCCGTATGCAGACTTTGTTGGATTTGCCTTGTTTCATTTTAGAGAAAATGCCTCCCGGTCATCCGTCGCTGTATGTTATATATCAAGACATGCGTGGAACGGCTGTGTTGTTTCGTGAGGTTTGGAGAGTGTTTGAAGAAGCTTGGAGATGAAAAAGACACGGCTTAACTTGAATAAAGCCTAGAATAAAGCCTGCAATTTAAAAACAGTAGTTTTACATCGATATCAACTTGTCATGAGTGAACAAATGTAGAATTAAAAGATCCTGATTGATATAAACCTGTGTGTGTCGAGTTTATTTTCTCGCGCGTTGGTTGATAAGAGGCTCTATCCGGCTGTGAAAGCGATCTGGTCGATCTGGTTTGAAAAATAGATTTCGCTCATTTCTTGAATTATGTGTTACAAGACTTATGATGTACTTATACTAAAACCACAATCTGCTGGACCGGATGATTTATTCTCTTTCGAGTTTTTAAGGATTCTCGGTTCACCCGAACAAGAGCTCGCGCTAACGACCTATGTCAAGGCTTAAATTTGCCTCAACTTTGAAAATAAATTAAACAAAAACTAATAACTTCTGTACAAAAGAGCTAGTTATATTATGTTCTGTTTATTTACCACACCGACTTTCATGAACATTGACTTCGAATCAAGCCAGCAGCAAGACATTAACAAACCACAAACCTGGATGAAAAAGTGAGGCGGTCTATTTTAATTAGGTCAACGCAGCCGAAAATTAGATACAATAGAAAATGTCACAACATAAAGAAACCTTGCAGTGTATCGTCTTAGTGAAATATTTAAGGTTGTGTTAACTTGTCAAATTTCCACGATCTTCGTGTTTGCGTCATTTTGAGGGACTCGTCAGGACGCTTTTACATAGACAGCCTCTAAATCAAAATCGTGAATACCTAATTTGAGCATAACCTAGTCGTTGACATCTATCAGCAAACTCACAATCTGATTGGCCACACAGGCACCTATTATCGATCGATAAAGACTCCCGGCGCTGGCTCGTGGTCTTTTTTTAATATCAGATTTTATTTATCAACCTTTAAAGCCAATTTGATTCCTAACTTATGGATACCTTTCACCAGGATAAAGTTTTAGGTAGGTCGAGCCCCCGGGGGGGGCACTTCCTATAAATGGGCTAATGGGGATGTGCCGCTGGATGGGGTCGCATTTTCACGAGTGGACTGACTATAATGGGGTCGCTTTTTCAAGCATTTTTTATAGGGTGACTAGAATGGGGTCACACTTTTGCGGGATTTTGAGAGTAAGAAAATTCTGGCAAGTTGTGATTTACAAACGGAAAGATTCACCGAAAAAAAAAAGTTACCGTATTCATTGCTGTTGTTTAATATTTGACAAACGGCTCCCATTAAGTGACTAAGTTGGGGTCGTGAAAATTACATTTACCCAAAAGTGACTAAGATGGGGTCTTTAATTGGCCATAGAATATGACTATAATGGGGCAGGGGTTCTGAGAGGTTAGCGGCACATACCCAACAAAGATTGGCCCAAGTACCCCCCCCCCCCCCCCCCCCCCGGGGTCGAGCCTTACGTGGAATGGCTCTTAACGTCTCTCACTCGAACTTGTCGAGAGCCTGGCTTCACATTCCAGAGGGGTCAGGTTTTACTCTAAAACAAGACCCGGTTTTTACTGGCAGACAGCAGGTATACTAGCATATTATACAATATTGTTGCACGTGTAGTATAATAGGTTGTCTGAAGTTACAGTCAATAAATCAGGGTCAGTGTAGCTCACTGAAGGCTGGGCTAACCATGTGGAGTTAATCTTGTGCCGCAGGCCAGCATGGCTCCATTTACTAATGGAAAAGTGTACTTTATGCACTGATGTTGGGAACAGGAAAAACAGAAAGATTTTCCGTAATGGATAAATCTTTTACTTCTCATTGCGCTCTTAATCTGACACGTGTTTACCACGCTAGGAAAGAAAATTGCTGATGCACAGATGTTTTTAATTAGCTACAAACTAAAGTTCGATAATCAACTGTTGAATTAGACTGTAATTATATATATATTAACTGAATTGCATGTAGAAACGTCCGTTATATGCATTTAGGGAAATTACACTTACAACTTAGATGATATTTATTGTAGCAACTAGTGATAAATGTATTATTCTCATTATTGAGCTGCTCAATGTAACAGGCTCATTTGGCGAATTATAATGTTACAAATTTTGTAGCGAAACTGGCCAGGATTACAAAGAATATTATATCGACCTCATAAGAGTATAATTATACTTAATTATACATTCATTTCTACGACTGTAAATACTTGTTCACTTAATACACTCGAAGGTGAAGTGCGAAATCGCATTCATTCGATGAGACCTGAAAGACAAAACAATATAGCAACATAAGTTTTATTGAAAATAACCATATATGTTTTTTTTTTATAATTTCCAATATTTTGCAAGAAATGCGTTTGAAAAATGGGAACTTGCGCCACATAATATATATTAAGCAGGTATCAATATATAACAGCTGCATAAAGAATAATTTGAAATGTTTTTACTTAAAAGAACTGAAAATATCAAATTATGCGATTTGGAAAACATGGTTACAAAGCAAAACAAAATAAAACAACACAAAGAAGGTCGATGAAAAATCACGTTTTTTTGGTGGTTCAAAAACCATTTAACATAAAATACTATAGCAGCTCTCGGTTGCGGGTTATTTTCGAGAGCTGTGCAATACTCACAAGTATTTAAAAGCGTGTATCAACCCTCACATGAGCAGTAAGAGACATAAAGGGTTCTGTTTGTGTCCCTTGATGACATTTTGTGTTGTCGTGCGTGAGGTGACGATAATTGCCATCCTGTATCTCCACTGCTTTATTATCACTTTTCCCATCTGCTTCAAGAAGCGCATCAACAGTTCTGCGATGTTTCACATTAGTGGTAAGGCTAGGCATGTCAGTTTCCTCTGTTTGTCCGTTTGTCTGAACCATACCACCAGTAGCTTCCTGAAAATCGCTGAGAGGGAGAAGCAATGCTAGGCAGCAGGTAAAGGACCACTGTGGGTTTTTACGCCATTCCGTAAGGTAACGAAATAAGTGCGCTGCATACTGAACTGGAAGCAAGAAAAACATATACACATGTTGTATAACATACAATGATACCAAGAATGAAGCGATGGATCAAAGGCTTTGGAAGTGTCAGCTAATGTAGGGCAGGGTCTGAACAGATGCTAAAGAATTTCTTTGTGTTTTTAATGTGAAAATCGATTGAAGGTTAATTGTCTCCATCTAGTGAATGTTCAACCAGCTCGTGGATTAGCGTGTTTATTCCTTCGATTCCCTCGTACGTTTAGTCCCCAAGCCAGGAGCAGAAAGAAATAGAATGAGGACTCGTAGGGTTGTTCTCAAAACACCCATCAAGACATCCTTTCCAATTTCTTTTCCAGATTTCTGTTTGAATTTCCATGCGTTTATATTCGCCGAAGTTTTCTCTTCACTGGCAAAAATGATTACGCCACTTTCAAGAGAAATCTTTACCGCTGTTTCCTATTGACCTAAAAAAAAATTCCACCGAAAAACAACCAAATACTCCTTTTATGCAGCATCAAGTAAGTGCCGAGTGACCATTAGAAATCAGTAAAAATAATACCCAGTGGGTACATGAGTCTAATGCGTCATGGACTGTTAGTGCGGTTGAAATGTGTTGAAGTAGTTTCGGTATTTACGGCATAGAGCAAGAGGTGTAATAGAGGCTTGGTAGTAAGAGTGGTTCAGAAGAAGTCGATAATATTTGTTCTCTTAAGTATATATATTTAGAAAGTTGCCGAAATGTTACATTTGAAATAGGAAAAACATGTTACTTAGGGTTTGAGTTCATCGATTCCTGTTAAAAGATTAGTGCATTGTAGACCATAGGAAGATCGTACAGATTTAGAGGAGGGGGGGCGGGGGGTGGGGAATCCTGAAAAATTTGTTTGCAAAAGCAAAAAAAGCCCAACTAAATTTTTGCAGGCATGTAAAAAATTGTCTGCAGGAAGATGATACCGGAAAAAAAATGTTTTCACAGACGACGATACAGAAAAAAAAATTGTCTGTCTTGGAAAAATTTCCAAAAGAATAATGGTCCGCCCCATAGATAGACAAGACACAGCCGCTTATTCAGTATTCTTAATATCCTAAATCCCATCAAAATAAGCCAAAATATATATTTTTTCAATTTCTTTGCAATTTATGCAATACTGCTCAACAAAGATTTCAATTTCCTTAAACGTTTAGACACAGGAGAGCAAAGAAAACATTGCGTGCAGAATGTAATTTAATTAAGCGAAATATTTTCACGTCTATTAAACACTGCAAGCAGTTGAATGAAAGAGTTTTGTTTTCGTGACTGAGAACTGCTTTCAAATAGTCAATACATGGAAATAACAATCAGATTTGAATTCAATAACTATTAAAGCGAGTTTTCACTCTGTCTTAACTACTTTTTGGCAAGTTTCAATGATTATGCAAATTTCGCGCGAAATGTAATTTGATTACACTGTCGTGTTTTCAAGCTCAAGATTGAATCTTGAATGGTGAAAACAAAACTCTTTTTAATGAAAGTTGCATTCTGTGAATGAAATCCTACTTCAGTTGAATTGAACAATCAATTGCTGACTACAATGTTATTTAATTTTCCATTTTTTTTTCCAAGTTATTTTTTGCTTATGAACACAAATTTCAGTTCCTGATTTTTTTCATCGAAAGATGTCGATTTCACGTTGCGTTTCCCAGGGAATATAAAAAAACATGCAGCTGGAAGGAGAACATCTTAAGTGGCTTCACATTTGAAAACGTGGATTCATATTATTTTGCAGTGTAAAACATTTATTCCAATTACATACATGACAATTTCTTTTACAAGTGCGTGTCGTCCTCGAGCTCCGTTCGACCGTTGCTTCGTTAACAACATCCTTGCTTCCTGATTGGATTACGATCACCGCACCAAGCCCGCAATGAGGCGGGCTATTGTTTATGCACAATTACACCGAACGATTATCGATCCCGAACCATTCCCAGGGGATTGCTAACAGCTTTTTCCACTACATAGAGTCTAAAGCGCATGCGCATTAGACTAAAAAAAATCGGTAACTGAAGTCATTGCACAGACCAATGCAATTTCCTTTCAAAGAGTCGATCGGTCATTTACCTCAGCTACAGGAGTCGAGTATTCAAATTTCGTGTAGTCCAACTCACAACATTCATTACAAGGCATTTATTAATTTTCCATAAGTCAACGAATTAATAACAGTTCAATTATCTTACCTACAGGTAGGGCAATAACCAAAGTATTTGCTCCAATTACCAATCCATTAAACAAGACTGCGTCCGTGTATGGGTCAGTAGAGGATGAAATATTCTCGGCGGGAATTCTACTCACAGCTCCGATGCCCAGGTTGAAAACAGTAACCGCAAGGGACGCTGCCATCAATCTATTCTCAGCTGCATCTTTTATGGGTCTGCTCCAAGAGAAAAACATACCATACATCCCGGCCATAACCCATGCCAAGCCAATGTAGGACCTACTCTCTTGGCCCACAAGAATCAGGCCGGACGTAAGGAACACTTTACGTGACATTTCAACCAATTCCCAATACCAGGACCGAGGATTGTAGTTCTCAAAGAGAAAACGCAATCCTAAGATTATTTCCGTACTCGAGCCAGGACCTTGAGATGTTTCAACGTTTCTTGTTGTTAGTGTTACCCTCCGTTGTCTCCACAGGACGATAAATGAAGCGGTGGGGAGAGCGAAGACATAAACAGTAGAAATGAACGCCACGATCAGCAAGTGATGGTATTTTGGAATTTGGCATTTTATGCTGTAATCTGTTTTCAGGTATACGTCACACAACTCCTCTTGATCATCTCGGCAAAGTTTCTGGCAAGCGAGCGGTAGAACGGTGGCTGTCTTGGTACAAGTGTTTAGGTATAGCACGTAAAGGAAGAAAAACAAGTTTCTGTAAACAAGTTCTTTTGTCTCTGAAACTTTTATTGACCTTTCTTCATTCGTCAGACCTTGACTTCTTAAAATAAGCAGTTTTCGCACTACGAAA
Organism: Meandrina meandrites; assembly: GCA_963693305.1. Taxonomy (NCBI): domain Eukaryota; kingdom Metazoa; phylum Cnidaria; class Anthozoa; order Scleractinia; family Meandrinidae; genus Meandrina; species Meandrina meandrites. The sequence continues at coordinate 37,124,795 of OY855910.1, forward strand.
GTGACGCCACACAAGCAAATGACAGCTCCGTTTATTGCCATCATCGCAAACAAGTTTCCAAACGCGTCTATGTGTGATTCGGGAATGAGGCATTGAATGGGTGCTATTTGAAGTATATCCATCTGTAGTATTCCCGAATACTTGCCGATGATTTGCAGGGAATCTGGCCATTTTATGTACGAGAAAGCTTCCAGTAAACCGTAAGTGACCTGATAAAAGCCAATTACGATCTTAAGTTTGGATAAGAACATATCTATCAAAGGGCGCTTTCCAGTCTTCTTCGTATTTCTTTTGCTATTCCACGCCACAACCACCCAGATTATCAATATAATGGCCAGAATTATTAACAACTGTGCCACAATCCACTTCTTTGAAGGACATTGTTCGCACGTTTGCAATGGATTGTAAAATCCAGAGCTGCAAACTCCACAGAGTGGGCCTTCGTATCCTTCCTCACACGGTGAATCTAAACCTCCCTTGCAGGACCATTCTACAGGGCACTTATAGGGATTTGGCATCGGATGGGGATATTGTACACTGAAAACATCAAGTGCCGGTGAAGAGGCCAACAAATTTTTAAGAAAATGTCTGTAGCGATCCTTGTAACTTTCGTTTCGCCATTTCCACCAATAACCAGGTTGTAAAGTTGCATAATCATCTTTGCACTTGAGACCATCTTCACATTTGTGGCATCCCTGGAACATGTGGGTTCGATGAAAACCGTGCAAGCATTGACAAGCACGTAATCCAGCAAAGAAATCAGTCTCTGTTCCTAAAAGAAATGTTTAAAATGTCAGACATATTTTTTCATGGACGACTGTTACATCTTCAATTGCCTGAAAAGTTGAGACAATTAACCCCTCGAGACAGGTTGAATATATTCTTCTGGAAAGGTTTAGTCGGGTAATGAACTAATGTTATTCGTAACAATAGTCACAGTGACACGTAGCCAACTTTTGAAATCGCTTGATGATATAATAATCTGTTAGTTACTTAAACAGAATTCCGTTTGATTTTGTCATTGTTAATTCGATCATTCTGAGAAATATTGCAGGACATTGCCAATTGCAAAGACTACGTCTTATAAATGTTTGATTAAAGCCTGCATGTTAAACTTCTAACGTTAACTTCTTCTGTTAAACTTTATCTTTTTCACTGACGTACGTAGTTTCAACTGCAACAGGTGTCATGATTGTGTAAATAGTGTAATCACTATTTACCTTCTGGGCAAGACTTGCAATCTTGCGAGCGTGTTCCTGGTGCTTTATCATATGCTACAAAAGACCCATTTGGACATTTCTTGCAGCTACTGGCCACGTGGCCAACGCTATCGGAGTAAAAACCTCCTAAAAATTAAATCAGAATTGATATGCATAAGCCCAATTATATTCCGGGTAGCTTTTAATAAAATAGTAAGTCAGGGCATTTATGGATTTCTTAAGCTATGATACCGGCACAGTTCAGCTTTAAATATTAAGCCATCAGTTACAATAGTTCGTTAAGAGGAATTAAGCAAGGACTAGGTTTGTTACATAATTAATAAAACATTAAGTTTTTTCTACGGGATCTAGTTTTATTTATGCGGAACTTGGCTCTTGTAGGACGTATCAATATAGAAGAGCTACATATTTTGTTATGGATGTTTTAGTCATAACCATGACGACAGACAGGCGTGCCGTTGCAAGAAAGCTTAGGGTTAGCCGTTTCTTTAATTCTCGGCGTAGAACTTCTTGTTTCGCACATTATGCCCTAATCTGTATAACGGCAGATGTATTTCTGGGTATGTTATTCAGCACCCTTGACTCGGCAAACAATGTTCTAATAAGTTGTTTAATGATGATGATGTTGATGGTGGCGGTGTTGGTGTTGGTGGTGATAGTATCACACTATGCCCTAGCCTGCACAATGACCCTTCAGAAATTTCCAGTTTACCTGGAGGGCATAGTATACATCCTTGTTCTCCTTTAGAGGATGAGTTGTAAAATGTTCCCAGTGGACATGGCAGAAAAATTTCAGCATTATACGGGTTATCATCTTCTATCCGTCTGAATCCAGAAGCTAAGAGAGCAGAAATAAAGGTTCTACCCATATGTGACTCGGGATTTTCCACTCTCACGACTTCTGTGTCAGAATCAAGAGGATTTCTGGCAGAGAATATATATTTTTATTAGTAACGTACCATAGCTGGTATATTGCAATTCCTGAGTTTTGATTGGTTTACGGAATTACGGGCCATGGTATATAAGCCCTTAATATACAATCTTCGTTCATCGTCCAAAATGTGCGCGCAATTGGCTAAAACCAATCACGTGATTTTTTTTTGGCTGACGTCATGAAACTCCAACAATGACACATAAAATACGTGCAGGGCTTCAATGTTTGCAGAAATGGAAAAAGGAGATATATCCCAAATCATCTACGATTCCAAACCAAAAACAAAAACCGCAGGCAAGCAATCTGGGGAGTTTCCATTTTCAAAGGTAGAGTGCATCTCAGCAATCGTTCAACGGTTATCAGCACCTTTGAATCGCCAAATCTGGAAGAACGTTATGGTACAATAACGTTTGTGATAAATTTACTAACAGATATATTGCACAGCGTCTTGTTCCTTGATCATAATATCTCATTGTTCCAATTCTTCTATTTTTCATCACCCTAAAAAAAAATCATAATTCTAAGACGAGTTATTATTAGATGCACATCTGTTTTTTCCAGTCACACCAGTGAAAACGATCATTGTAATTCCATAGACAACATCTTTCAGTACCTTGTAGCTACATAAATTACTGTGTTTAGCACGTGTCGGCTGGATGGTGCCTTTTATAATATACAGTCAACTCTCTCTAAGACGGACACCATTGAGACCGGCTCCAACTGTCCGTCTTAGAGAGGTGTCCATCTTAGAGGGCGTTTGGTTTCAGTGAAATGACTGAAAATAGGCAGGAAACGGGACCAACTCTAGGTGTCCGTTTTAAAGAGGTGTCCGTAACAGAGAGGTTACTGTACCTTTGAAAATATTTTTTTAGCATTGAAATATTAGTTATCCGGTGGTGCGTTTTTAATCGATATTCATGAACAATACTGAAACACATTACATTTTAGAATCTAGCCCATTCAGTCCGGTGAAGAACTCAACACTGAATATCTTCAACTTCGTTCGCAACAGATATCTGTTGAGAAGAAGATAAATATAGCAAACTAAACAATGATTTCTGAATGTAATTTTTCATTGTCATATCCATTTTATCTATACTAGTCAACATGGGCTTTTAAAATATATGCCAGTTATCATCTTAATTTTAACATATATACCGTATTTTTTCGAATAAACGCCGGGTCTACAAGGTGGAGCTGAAAATAGGCCCCTCAGGTATTTATTTAAGGTTTAATAAGCTGTAGGGTATATTAGCCAGATACATTTTTGTCAAAAATAATGAATAAAAACCGTTGCTGAATGAAATCCGGGCTCGAATAAACTGCGCGAGTCAAATAAACGCCTGGGGCGTCAAATGGAGAAAATACGGTACATATATAATTCTAACTTATATAAAGCCCAAAAATGTTTCAATACTATATTTTTTAATAAAACAGAAATATTTACCAAAAACACCTAGCTTCTTCCTTGTAACCAGTACACGTTCCATGAGAACTTACAAGTTTAAACTTGGACTTCCAAGCCGAAATGCCTCTGGTTCAATCGTCTTTAATGGATTATCCGATATCATTCTAACAAGAATAAATTTACAGTTAAACAAATTTTGGTGTAAGAGAGAAGTCGTGTCTTATTGTTTACGACTTTTCCTATTCTGTTTGCTGTTCAATACTCACAATATTTCTAGGTTATGCATATTGAAAAAGGCTCGATATGGGACGACCTCCAATTTGTTGGCGCTCAGAAATCTAAATGGTAATTAAAGATATCAGAGTGAACAAATTTATTTTTCTGCCTTATCCTTACTCTTTCCGTCGTATCTTATCAAATATAAAGCAAAGGCAGAGCTTAGCAAAATGGAAAATTCACTACATACATACTAACCATGGGAAATGCATTTTAGGTTTGTTCGTGAAATATCAGTATGGTTAGAAAGAAAAGTCAGAATTTTTGTAATACATCCATTCGGCAAGAATGTGTACACTGTTATAATATTTATACGTACAGATACGCCATATCATTCAATTTAGCAAACGTCGTGTTTGATACATAGGTTATCATGTTGTTCTGCAGCAATCTATAACATTCAAGGCATATAAATGAAGTATATTCCTGGCTGATAAAAACACACAGCCTATCTTTCTATACTAACATGTTAGTGTAAGAAGAAAACATTAAATATGCATAATAATTTAAGCATTCAATAAAAACGAAAACGAAAACATGCCTTTGACACTGACTATTTCAGGAAAACCTAACCTTTGTGCAGATGTCGCGGCTAAAGTTAACTTGACGATGATTAAGATGACGAAAATTGAGAGGCAATGCGCTTTGAATGTTCTACACATTTCTTTGCCTTGTTTTTGGTAAAAAATTATTTTCTTTGTTTAGAGCCAATAATATAGAGATAGCAAAATGTAAAAAAATCATGTTTTAGTTGGAGACTTACGACCACTTACAAAGATGTTAACTTTTCCGTACAACAGAATACTTCAATTGGTAGGTCTTTGATTCGATTGTAAGAAAGGTCTCTGCAGATAAAAATTATTATTGAATTACTATTTTCAACCTTCTGTGACGATAAGATTATGCATGGAACAAGTCTGCTATAAAACGTTTTCAACGTGAATAATTTAGGCCCATAATTTTGCACAACTGCTACTGCCAGAAATAAATAATACTATAAAAATAAAAGCATTTGATATTAGATTAAAGAAATTTATTTGTTAACACGTTGTAACCTTACAGAATGAGTAAATTTTCTAGTTTGGAAAATACATCTTCGGTAAGATTTTGAATGGAATTCGAGGTCAGGTTCCTGCGAAAGGAATACTAGCATTAACTATAAGAATTCTAGTAGTTTTCTAATGCAAATGCTATAATTTGATTGGTTTAGCTGTTCATATGCCAAAGCCATTACAAAGCCGGAGCACAGCATGTTGAAATGATTATTATTTTCCCTCATATTATTACGAAAAGAGGAGAAGCAACAAACAGCGAATGCCGAGGATGCGCAGTAAAACGTTGAAGATGTCCAAGATGAAAAGAATGAAAAGAACTACTGCCTTCCGCTGGCACATGATTGGTCCATTTTAATTTTAGTGGCGCGGACCGTATGGCAGGCATTTCATTCAAGAAATGGTTGCCATTGGAAACAACTTTTATTAATAATGACATGTTAAACCAAATTGCTGCCGCATTGTAGAGAGGAGGATCTTTACATATTAATCATTTTTCTCTAACGTACAGTTGTTCTAAATTTCTAAGACTGGAAAATATATCCACGCTGAGATTTTCAATCTTGTTTAAACCCAAGTTCCTTGAAAGGAAATAAGAAAAATATATCAATATGCAAAATAATCCACTAAGTAATGGAGAACGACTTTTTTTTGCTATGAATCTGGAAAGAATCATGCATTTGAAATATTCTTATAAATTCTTAAACAGAACTGTGCAAATGAATTGCGCCTTTATGTCCGTGTCACTCACAGGCCAATCAGGTTTGTCATGTTGGCAAACAGTCCGACAGGCAAAAATGAAACATCATTTACAGATAAATCTCTGTGAAAAAATAATGGCTTATTGAGGCCAATTTAGAGATTAACTTTTGGTTAAGCCATACAATTGTAAATAGACACTATCCTTACGTCATCTATTCAGTTGTCATGGTTGTTGTAAAGCGTATACTCTTTAAGTTTGATTTTATGGCTAACAAATAAAATACCGGCATGGTAAATGCTTTTGTTTTGGCAAGTTTGGCAAGTATCCAAAAACCAAGTGCATACTGTTTATGTCCACCTCAATTTAACGAAAATTGAAGAGAGCTTTGCGAAAACGCAAAAGCAAAGCAATTTTCTTTTTTATCCACGATTGTGCCGCCTACGCAGATGTCTTGGGCTCGCGCAGGAGGCTAAGATTGTGCTATTCCTAGTAGCTGGTGTAACCGTGTTTGTGAAACAAATGTCTTTAATAGAAACATTAACAAGTAAGAATCCCCGCAGGCAGGAGGCTGACCAAATTTATACAAAGCGCCTGGGAGGGATTGAATTCGGGACCACGACAAACACAAATCCATCTAGTGGAAGGGAGCGGCGTTTGGATCCTGGATCTCCGCGTCTAAAATCGTACACAGTACACACTATCATAACACACCACCACGCCTTACCTACAGCCAGTCAACATATGTCATTGTGGAGAAAACTTTGTCAGGCAAACTTGTAATAGCATTCGAATGAAAATGACTGTGAAATGGAATAATACAAGTGCTTTGAATTAACAATTACTGATTCGTAAGGTTTTTATTTCCTGTATGTACAATTGAGCGGAAGTAAACTCTTGTCATGCAAAACAAAAAATAAATAATGTACTGGACTTACATCCATGTTAGTTGTGTCAGAGAGGAAAACATTCCGGCAGGCAGAGAAGTAACGGCATTTGTAGAGAAATCGCTATAAAGAAGAGGCATCAAAAAGGTGTACGTTACATACCGCATTTACTCGATTAAGCGCCGTCCCGTTAAAGCACCGCCACAGATAAAGCGCCGCATTTAAGAGAAAAAAAAAATTAAGCGCCGTCCCCGTTTAAGGGCCGCCATAGATAAAGCGCCGCATTTGAGAGAAAAAAGACCAAAGAGCGCCGCGCTCGCATTCATTCACAACAATGCGGCGCTTAATCGAAGTATCATCAGACCGTGTTGTTCGATGAATCAAAATAAAACTACAGCAAGTACGGTACAACACAATCTTAACCAGCCTCGAAAGTTTATTCTCCCCAATTATGTTTCCCAGTTCAAAATAGCTTCATTTCATTGCTCTCTTTCTCTCTGTTATGATTTTTTTTAAAGAGTGCCGTCCTCAAATAAGACCCCCCCATAACACCCCGGATAAGCGCCACAACCGGAACAATATAAATTTAAAGAACGCCGCGGCGCTCAGTCGGGTTAATGTTAACACCCGAACGTAAGGGGAAGCTCGGAAGACCTAACAAGCAATAAAAGAGCAAAGCTGGACGTCCTGGTCTGAAGAGGACGAAAAAAAACCGGTATTAAGGCTAGGGGAAGAACCACGCTCGAGCCATGGCCACGCGGTTAATTGACCTTAATTAGAAGGCTCAAGCACGTTGAGGAGTTATGTGCAGCAGGGCACTAAAAGAGGAAGGGACGTGATATGATACTTGTAATAACAAAATATATGGAACGAAGACGAAAGCAAAACGATAAAGATAATAACACTGGACTATTTTTTATTAGTCAAGTAACATTTTTATAAACAAACATTAAAATTTAAGGTTGATCAAACAAACGTTATAATTTACTTAGGCCCCATTAACATGGAAAGAGGATGATCCTAGTACTAGGATCATTTTTATCGTTTTTATATCAATTCTACCGAATAACAAATTTTCATCATTGCTTACTTTTGATCATTTCTACTTTTCGGACATAAATACAGGAATCAAATTAGCCGTCATACATTAAATACCTTTATAGCATTACAACAAGGGTTCGGGAATTTACTCACAGTACTCGTAGATTTTTCAAGTTAGCGAAAATCCCGTCAGGTAGAACTTTGATGGCGTTTGAAGAAAACTCTCTTTGAATCGTACAATATGCCAAAAGAAAACGAATTTAACACTTTCAAATAAATGATATTTCACATGCGTATGCAGGCCCAATGTTCACTATGGAATAATTCAAGTTTCGTTTTGCGATCGAATATTTGCGGATACAGACAAAATTGTAAAAACAGAGGACGAACCAATTTCTAGCAGCCTGGTGAGAAGGTGCAAATTATGACTTACAGCCAAAACAATTTCTTCAACGTCGAGAAAATGCCGTTAGGCAGAGTTGTAATCAAGTTTGCAGAGAAAACCCTGTAAAAAAAGACATCCAAAAAGTAAGACCATAAATTAATAAATACCAGTTTAATAAATACTGGTATAAGTACCAGTTTAGTACCAATTTACCACGTGTAATGTGTGAAAATCTCAACAAATCCGCGCTGCACAAAATGTAAATGACAATTATCCTCGTGTTAATACTTTTTTTTAACACGTTTTACTTCTACATTATTACTTTTGCTCCTTTAGTCTCACCTTATTCTGTATAAATTTTAGATTGATTTTAATTTCATTGTAATCCATCGAAGGCCAAAAACCGAAAAGATCAATTTCTCTTATATATTTTTAGCCAGAGAAATGCATTTTTAGTTTGTCTTACCCTAGATGCGCGTCAAATCTTAAAACTAGCCTATAAACCCTCGAAGCTTCGCTTCTCTCTTACATTTTTGCTTGGTAACAGTCAGCCAATAGTTCCTCGTCAGAAACACTCTACTGTTCAGTAACGAGAGCACGAGTTCGGGTCAATTATAATTGAAAATATTTAGTTGGATGTGCTTTAATGAAAATTCTACGACAAGAATATGATTATTCGCCCTCAATTTCTATAATATAAGGTGATTTTCAAGCTCATAATCGTTTTTTTACTTATTTTTTTGCTATCTTATATCTTATCGAGCAAGCTTGTTCGGTCAGGATAACTGGATATTGTTGTCGTTCTGTTGTCATCGACTGCATCTCGGTACGTAAACAGGCCAAAAAAAAAAAAATACTTGGTCAATATATTTAACCATCTTGAAACTTTTTGACATTTGGTCAGTAACCGATAACAATATCTAAATGGGTGTTTTTCATTTCACTCACAGCTCATTGAGGTTTTCCAGGGCGGAGAAGACTCTATCAGGTAAAACTCTTATGGCGTTTGAATCAATATGCCTATAAGGAGGAAACCGGGAGAGATAATTAAAAATACTACTGCAACGATTGTTAGCATCGAACAATAGTGTTAATATCCTCAATCCCTTTTAAAATGCGATAGATCATTTCATTCCAGTGTCGTGGTATTCCCTAAGCCTTTATCTCGCGTACTGAATTTATACACACAAACGTACACACAACACGCACACAAATTTACTACATTTTCCCAACGTTTCTCAGATAAACAAAGGTTTAACAAGTGCGGTTACTTCCTTTGTTTTGTCTTACAGCACTCGCAGATCTGTCAAACTGTCAAAAACTCCTTTAGGTAAAGATGTAACAGCGTTCGAAGAGAAATCTCTGCAAAAAAAAAGGTCATCACGAAGTGGCGTCAAAGGTAAAAGCTTTCTTACAAAAATACTTATTTTTATCGTGATTCTTTAATATATTACAAATAAACAGTGAAAAATTAATAATAATTCACAATCGGGCGTAAAAGGAAAAGTCGTGCTTGAGATAAACTGCATAGTTCCGTTTAAAAGGAGAAATGACATGAGACATGAAATGTGGACATAAAAATAAAAATAAATAAATAAATAAATCACTTTATATAAGTGTCAGAGTATTTGGCACTGTCGTTCTAATTGTGGACACTGTAAATAAGCAAACAAATATTACAAATAGAACAGAAATTTGTTAAAAATCCCAGCTGGTAGGAGGCTGAACAGCTGGCTATTTACAAAGCGTGGAATTGAATTCGGGACCACGGAAGACAAATCCATCTAGTGGCAGGGAGGAAGATTTGAACCCGGGACCTCCGGATTACAAGTCCAGCGCCCTAACCACTAGGCCACGCTGCCTCCTATATAAAACGACTTAACATGAGATTGTCATCACATTACAGCACGTCTGAGGGTTGGTCACATCGAACTTAAAAGCATTCCTAGAATTCCAAAATACGCTTCTGTTTGACTGATGTGACACGGGACGGCTTAAAGGACCGTATGACTTTAATATCTCACAGATACAACAGAAACAACAAAATTAACAAAGTCTTCTGAGGTTACTAGTTCACTTACAGTGAATACAGTTTAGCGAGTTTCGCGAACACTCCATCGGGTAAAGATGTAATCGAGTTTGAATAAAAATCCCTGTGTAAAGAAACCGTTTACCAACATTATAACGAACATATTATAAAGTACCCTGCTTATAACCTTCTGAGACCAGGGAACACATACTGATTAAAACCCAAAAAAATTTTAGGAGGACGAGAAGTCGCCGCCAAGTTTGGTGCAATAACTTTACCCGGATTAATGCTTCACTCCGTAATAGCAAGTTGTCCTTTACTCTCTTCTACAGGGTAAATGAATTAAGTAAACAATCCTCTTGATTGCTGCTACGAGCCACTTTCAGCTTACTCTAAGCATTTTCATGGGGACTGCTATCCATCAATCGTGTAAGTACTTACAGATATTCCAGATTCGTAAGGTTAGCAAACACTCGGTCAGGTAATAATTTAATGGCGCTTGAAGTGAAATCCCTGTCAAATCGAAATCATTTCAACCAGCTTCAGTCCGTTTCTTATAATAGTGCAAAATCCCTTTGTCATTGTAAAAAGAACTTTCGTTTATCCTAAATTGATGTAACATAAATTGTAACTTTTTGGTGAATTAATTTTAGCTTTTGCTTATCGTTCCCTTACAGCCACATCAAATTGCTCAGTTTGTCAAATGTTCCGTTCGGTATAACCGTGAGAAATTTTGAAGAGATATACCTGATAAAAGAAATGAGTAACACTGAAATTAATAATAGCAAATTTTGTTGCCTTCATTTCGAACTTAAAGGAAGCTAATGCGTAATGGGTTACTATAAAGTTGATTATAAACCGGCAAGAAGATGCTGAAGGGGAAATTAACCAGCACAGCAAATTTGAAAAAGGTAACTTATCGAGTGTTAGCCCTTCGTCGTTGCAGAAGTTTACTCCAAGGAGTAGAAAAGTTAGCTTCCTTATATTCCCTACAGTACTAAATTTACAGTTATCAACTTAAAGCTGATGAACTAGGAGCCTGAAGGAGTATACTGGGAATTGGGATTTGCTTGTTTTTTCTTGTTTTTTTTTTTCTTGGGAAAAAGGATCTGAGTCAGTGCGACTGGGAATCACTTAAATGATGGGAATGAGACAGGAATTTGGGCAAAAAGTATTTTAAACATTCCCATCTAACATTTTGTATAAAGAACAAGATTTAAGCTAAGGCGGTTTATTAAACGTAATGTTGGACGAAAAGGTTTGGTCATGTAGCTGGAGCTTCAAATTCTCTGGTGATTTCACCTGAACTGCTTTTTCCATTATACGGATTGTTTATAATTACCAATATTTCGACATTATATTGCGTATTATTATTCAACAAGCCCGCGCGAAGCCCATATATGGTCAGAAAGCCATTGTTATCTGTAGCAGATATCCTGCGATATACGTAGATCGCCAAGATTCGTCCGAATCTTGCAAAGCGCCGCACAACCACAGTTATTCTCGCTACAAAAAGCGTTTCGTTGACAATTTGTTGAATAATAAAACAATTATCCTGCTCAATCTTGCGGAATATCGTCTGATTTTAGCCAACTCGGCCTACGGCCTCGTCGGCTAAGTATCAGGCGATATTCCGCGCGATTTCGCAGGATAATTGCTAAATATTAACATGCCTAAGATATTTAAGTTGCTATCATTACATGACTCTGTAATAGAGCCGAAGTATGGTATTAATATCAGTTTTCTTGGAATGAACCAAAACGTGGTTTTTGCAATGATTTATTTTCTCGGCCTTGCCTTCTTCATCTTCGGATTGTTTATGTCCTACGTGTACTTTGCCGCCATGCTATCTTTAACTTACAGCTCTTCCAGATTTGTGAGGTTAGCAAAGATCTCATCCGGTAGAATTGAAATAGCGATATTATCTAGCCAACTGGAATCATTACAAATAGAAAAGATAAATATAATTGCATCACCCGTAATTAGGGGACCTGCACAGCTAGAATTTAAGTATGTGTGTGTGTGTTTGTGTGGTGAGAGGGGGGGGGGGGGGGGAGTAACAAGCCCCTCCCCCTGCGCGGTCTTTGCATGAATTGCCACTTGTTCGTGGCATGGCGGCTTAGGGCGTTTTCCTTTTTTTTTCAGAACTGATAGACAGAATTCCATTAACTTGTTAGTCAGATTTGTCCAGTCAAATCAATCCATGCATGAAAAAAATGTACATTGTCATAGTTTTGTGGGAAAATCTTGAGGAAAAGTTCCATTTCACATTCAAAAACCACCGGACCGGGCGGCCACAGAGCGGCCAGTTCTGACAAATGGAATGCGCTCTTAGCTACAATGTTCCTACAGCCCTCCACTTACAGAATCTTCAGATGTTTAAATGGAGTAAACATTTCCTCGCGTAGAAATGCAATCGGATTGTTGTTCAAATACCTGGAAAAGAATCTTTCGATAAATTGATAGAGATAAAGAAACAATATCCGGTCGGCTAACGGCCGACCGGTTAGCTCAGTTGGTAGAGCGCCGGACTTCTGTGCGGGAGGTCTCGGGTTCTAGCCCAGACCGGACCAACACTCAGGGTCTTTAAATAACTTTGCAATGATATCTGCTTCTAGTCTTCTCTCCGTAGGCCCCGTCTCCTGCATCTTCTTTCTTCTTCACCCACACGCTCATCGTTAAGTGTAGGGCACGAAGTTTCCCGGTGTTGTGGTCTGGTCTTTACCCGTTGTACCGTTGTACCGCTGAAATGCTCGGAGACATTAGCTCTGTTGGAGCTACTCTATAATCCGAGGGTAAATAAAGTATTCACTTCACTTCACAACTAAAACAAGAAGTGTTGGGTTTCGTTCTGCTTTTACCTAGATTTACTCAGAATACATATTGCACCTTCCAATAAAATGCGAACTCTGATGTTCAAAACCCAACTAACGATTGCGACAGCCAAAGAACCTTGAAAAACAGAAACAAACAAAATGGATCGAAATCCACCAATCAAGACCTTTTTACCCGGCTGAAGTGAACTTATGTTTCCTGAGAGGTCCGCTTAGATGAATAGAGGCAGTCAAAAACGGGTATATAATTTATGTTAAGACACCATATAGTCGCCCTGCAGCTTTGCTTGTAGTTAACATTTATTTACTGCTGTTTGCTTGCGGTTAGCATTTTACCCTGTAGTTTGCTTACAGTTAACATTTATTTACTGCAATTTGCTTGCGGTTAGCATTCATTTTGTGGTTGGGCGACTATATGTTTTTCATTGTTGGCGGCCATGTTGACTTACCATGAAGTATATGCCCAAAAACGTATACCATTGGTTGAGGTTTAAATGTCAGATTTCGCATGTTATTGTAAACCGCAATAATTGTATGCGTTAATGACCTAGGAGTAATTTTGTTTTTCACTTACAGGGAGTATTACTAAACAGACTAACGGAGTAACGAGAAACTGAGTAACGGCAAAAAAAAAAATCCAAGAGGTTACACCATGTAATAAAAAAAAAAACGAGAAAACTGGAGAAATGACACTTTAAAAAAAACACACAAACAAAATAAACAAACAAACTTAAATCAAATGAAAGTACTTTTCTTTTTATATTACAGCGCGAAGCGAAGTGTGACCTCTTTTTATTTCTTCACCGTGATTTTTCCGTGCAGATCATCCAATCAGCCGCCAACGACAGCTTCAAAATAAAGCAACTTGGCGTTTTTTCGACCCTGAAATGTTAGGCTTAAATAATTTCTCGGACCGAAGCAAAATATTTACGATGTTTAAACTAAATACAGGTAACATTTGTCAGTTGAGCGGAGGCAGTTCTTGGCTTTTTTCTCCGAAACCAAGAGAAGAAAACTATTGTTTCGGCAACCCAGCTGGAGGTTCTGTTAAAGATGGACCAGCGCGGACGGCAGATCCGGATGGCAGATTCTATTTATATTTTATATCCCATGCTGTTGTTGTCCATTTCCTTTTTTAACTACAACTCGGTTTTTTCTCGTTGCTACGTTACTCTGTTTAGCTACACCCACTTACAGGTAAACCAGATTTGTTAGGTTGTTTAACAGTCCGTCAGGTAGAATTGTGATATTGTTAAAGGACATATCCCTGCGGGAATAGTTAACCAGATTAGGCGGGTCTAAAGATCGGTAAAATCACTGCATGTAACAAAACTGGCACCATATCTCCAAGACATTTTACAGAAATTACAAATTTGCGCAAATATGGTCACGTACATACACAAATTATCGAAAATAACAAACTGTATAGTTCAAAATTGTAAAAAACGGAACATATTTGAGACAATTACGGACTATAATATGCCAGGTAAACTTTACTTCATATACAAATCTGAACTTTTATTTCAAAAGCTGAACACGAGTCCTTCAGGGAGGCCAAATGCAAGATGAATTAAGTTATAGTAAGGGGCATGAATTTGTTGTAATGTCAATTACGGCATACTTCTGAGCGATTCCCCTTTTTGGAATTCACTTTATAAGACCTAGGCATCAATTCAAATAAAAAGCAATCACTTTGGGACCCAATAGAGCACGGGTATCGAAAGAAATTGACCGCAGATGCCTGTAACGTCGCGCTTTGTCCTACAGCGAAAGATATATATTAATTGCACGCATTCCTGAATAAGCAGCACTTCGGTAAATGTTAACCGTAAAAAAGACAAGTGCTTTGTAATAATAGCTTCCCGTTACCCTAAATATTTTATAAAGCATTCTTCATGTCACAAATAACATTCAGTACGTGGCATCTTATACTTACAGTTGCTTCAGATACTTTAGGTTTGCAAACAGTTTTTCATGAAGAAATGAAACAGCGTTTGAACGTAAATCTCTGTGGACAGAAGGCATATAAAAATTGAAACGACAATTATTAGATCAAAGCTATGCGATAATGAAGCTATGTGAAAATTTGATCTGATTTTTATAGAGAGCAGAGAAGAGCATTTGGATTCAATTATGCCCTACTCTGAGGTTTTTTCTCTTTGCATTCTCTGGTTTTTATCCTTCGACGAAGTTATTATTTCAAGGATATGTTAGAAATTTTAATTACGGGTCATGGCCGTGATACCATTATTGGTAACCAAGATTTTTGTAAAGGGCGATGTCTTATTTACTCTAGTTTAGGCCTGGTCTAGGTCGAAACTACGCTCTGATTATTAAATGAAATTATCGAAAATTAGGCCCTGATAAGGCAGTTATTAGACCTTTGATTCACGCTTAGGTTAGGTACAGGGAAAGGATCAGCTATAATAGATGTGACCGTAAAAGATTAAAAAGAACATCATATATAAGTTAAGTTTTACAGGGTTTTTCAGTGGTCGTGTAGTGGTAAGATGGAGATGATAGCTGGATTCGACCCTGGTTGCCTGTGATCGGTGCATATTTGTTTAGTAGCAAAATTAGGTGATAGTGATGATAGCGGCATCGACCATTAAGTAGAGGGAAACCTTGCATTACTCTCAAACGTTTAATGGCAAAACAAACACCATCACTTATTCATTTGCTCGTTACAAGTTATGCAAGAGTCAAATGTCTGTATAATTAACTTACATCTCCCTTAGATTAGTCAATGTGGAGAACAAGTCTTCAGGAAGAAATTTAATAGCGTTTGCATCAAAGTGTCTGTTTGAGGGGCAAATGAAAGAATTATCAGTAAATAATTAAATTATCAAACAATAGTGAAACCTCCTTAGACGAAAGTATTGAACGTGCTGTCACTTTCTTCTTAATACTTCGTTTGTGAAAAGTGCAAAAAAGTAAATATAAATAACGTGATCTGTGTTAGGGACCATTCATTTTTTATACCAGGATGTGGGCTGGGAAGATTCAGCATAAGCAAAACCAAAACTTGTTGACCCCCTTCCAAACAAAACAAAAAACATAATGGCCCCTTTGCACAAAATATGAAAAATCGATTGCTGTGGATCACTTACAAATTGATTATTTTTGGGGGGTAGCAAAATTGCTGTCAGGAAAAGAATCATTTGCAGAAAACGGTATCATATGCACCACAACGTGAAATGATCAAAATTTTACATTATTGGGACAGAGAATAATTTCAGATTGATTTGAACTTCATGTTGTTCCAATTTCTATACGATTCTCGCTTTAAAAAAATGACAGTGGAAACTGAGATTTTAGTTTCAATTCTCACTTTTCATCTACCACATTTATATTTTTGAATTTTTGATGTTCAGTGACGAACTCTATTCAGGCAGAAATAGTAAATAGTCAGCAATTATTGGATGAAGCTGAGTATGATATAGAGGAGATAGATAGAGATAGAGGAGTTAGATAGAGGAGGGTGTTATCAGCCGAATTCGAAGGCTGAGGCGGATAACACCATCCGAGATCTGCATAATTCTTCATATCATATGAAAGCTGAATCCAATAATTGTTTTATTATTCATTCAAAATATTTCCAGAGCTCAAAAAACACAAAATGCATTTAAATGGATTCTCACTTCGACGTAGAACTTTGTGGCCAATTCCTCCGTTTTTTGCTGGATTTTGAATGTTTCTCTCCTGAAGATAAGCTTTAAAATCAAGTGGTTTCACTTCGAAGCTTTTTTTGTGTTTTTGCTAACTTTATCACTAATAATTTGGAAATGTTTTCGTCGCCATGTCCAAACCTTGCGGCCTTTTGCGCGTTTCCTTGCTGTTTGGCATAAAAGCCGTTGTTGCGTGACCTCAATCGTGCAATAATTTTTACGTTAATCGTCCAATGATAGAAACGTCTTCAAAATTTGGTCGGTGCTAGCTGGTTAGCTGGAGTAAGCCGTGGATTGAAAGCCAATCAGAACCAGAGAAATATTTTGAATGAATAATAATACCACATGATTGTAATATTGTCCATATCGCCCCGTAAAGAATCAAAGAATGTATTCCATACTTACTTACTTCTTTATGATAAAAATGATTATACCAGAAGTTCGTACGCTAAAAGGCTACATCTAGGATTAGGGCGCGTGCTATGTCTTTTACAAGTAGGCTATTTTTAGAACAAACCTTGCGCGCGAGAAAATGACGTAGATCATTTGGCGTGCACGTGCACTTGCAGGGAGATTGTTGCACATTGTTGCAAATAAAATTACGGCCTTCGGTCGCGGTCGTAATTTGTTTGTGCGGGCTGTTCATTTTGGCAGACTATGAAAAGAATATAAAAGAAACAGGCGAAAATATTTTCACCACGAGCCCGAAGATGGTGTTTATCAATAGCGACGTTTCAAAAGGAATTTAAGACGAAGGAACTGATTAGGCAACTAAACCACTTCTAACAGGAAGGCAAGCGTCTCCCAACTTGCGAGTGAGCCTATCAAAACCTGTGGACGGCAAATGCTTCAACTTGATTGGCTACTGGTTCGCGGAAAAGCCGTTCTTAAAATAGCCTACTCGGGAAAGACATATCTCAAGGCCCCAAACTTCTGATTGCGTTCGACGATAGGAGAACGCATTCTACTCTTGTGTATATTTTAGCTAAGAAAATTTCGTTTGGAATGCATTTGCCTCGCTTTCGTTTGGACACACATTTGCCTCGCTTTCGTTATTGGCCTCTGTTTGACGATCTCGCTCGAGTAGAGTCCATGATACTTTATATAGATTGCGATCATGCCACCAATGTCAACACAGCGAGGGAGTACTAGAAAAGACTTTTCCTTGAAACTTGGGCCCTCTCGGCGAGATCACAACTCGGGCAATGAGCGTATTGACATACCAGCAATTTGCATGTCTTTCGCATGATTCGATCTTGCGCAGCAATCGCTAGCTTTGTGACGTTTGCTATCGTAGCACGCACCAAATAGTAAACTGTTAAAAAAGCCGTTATTACCGGTCTTTATGACATTTGAAATTGATGAAGACCGAAGATCTTCGGTCGAAATGTCTCCTGCATGGGAAAAATAACAGTTTTTCACGGAAGGCAAATTACAAGTAGCACGTTGTTCTTCAATGGCGGGCATGTCGAACGCACTACGTAATCTACGATTACTCCTAGTTATACATATATAAATGCTCCTTAATCAAACAACTAAATATCAGTTAAGTACGTTTAGTAAATTAAATTTTCACTTACAGTTCTCTCAGATTTGTTAGTGTGGCAAATATTCCCTTCGGTAGGGATGCAATGGCGTTATAAGTGAAAACTCTGTTAAGAAAACTTGCAATTACCCTTGTAATAATATTTATAATTAATAATAATAATAATAATAATAATAATAATAATAATAATAATAATAATAATGATAATGAAGTGTTTATAAATAAAGTTTTATTTAAGTTCTCTCAGATTTATCAGTCTTTGAAATGTTTAACATTTCCAACACTGATAAATCGGAGAGAATTTTTTTTTATTTTAAATATTGTGTTTGCTCGGGAAAAAGTGTGATGGTGTTGACAGAGAAATCTCTGTGATAAATTAAACGTATTTTTATTATATAGTCCCTGCTCATTAACCTCCCAATGATTTAGGCCATCTCAGTTGTATTGACGCAACTTGCTGAAAACTCGCGAGGAACGTTTGCTATGATCGCACGCTGATAATATGGCTTCTGCTGAAGTCATGTATCAGTTGTCATGACAACAATGTTTTTTTTAGGAATCATACAAATGATGATAGAAAAAATGACACTGTTAGATTAATTTAAATTGTCAGTGCAAATTACTTATGTGCTAATTTTGGATCATGGTACGCTTCAACTTACAAAATTTCCAGATTTGTCAAGTTGGTAAACACGTCTTCAGGTAGAAATGTAATGCCGGTATTGTAGTATTCTCTTTGGAAAGGAATCATTTAATTCACGTAAATTTAAAAATTAAAAACGGGTTGGATGTTGATGACAAGAAAGTAACCCTAACCAAGCAACTATCAGTGTGTCTGACTTTGACTGTGGTGCAACCCTTTTACCCACGCAAACGGAACAACGGGAAGATAGGCAAACGACTGCTATCCTCTGAAGAAACCAATTCAGTCAGGCAGAAATTAAGTAAACAAAGCTTTAGATTTGCTCAGCTCCGTTGCCAACACCTTGCACCTTGCACCCAGGGGCCTCAAATAAGTTTCACACGGGAAGGTTTCGCCCCAAGGTCCAAACCTTTACCCTTTCATACGTACCATACAGAAAAAGTAACCTTTTCTTGTACCCTCTGTAGAAAATGGTACCCCTGTGACACCCTTCCAGTAGAGAGATCGCAAACCTTTTAGCGTGAGTTACTCACATACTAAGGTGAATCAGCTATCGGGCAAGTGTGTGCGAGATATTATGAAAGGCCATTTCAAATCATGACAGTTTCACTCCCCTTTGCGATACTTTACTATAGTTTACTATAGGAAGTTTAAGAAAACATTCCCCATCCCAGAGCAATGAATTAATTCAATATCAGATGAAATGACCAAAATGGAACCCCTAAACCAAAAGGACGGACAGATTGGATAAAAAAATACAATAGAACGATAAAACATGATATGATAAATTAACGGACATTGAAAAGAATGAGAATATTCCCACTTTAATGAAGATACTTACAGCCACACTAAATTGATTAAGCCAGAAAAGCTTCCAATTGATGTATGGGAAAGGTTGCTTCGACTCACATACCTGTGAGGAAAAATATCTTTGTTAAAGCCGATAATTCGAGGGTTTTTAAATTCTGGGATACTTCGCATGAAGAGAATCCAAAATCATCGAGTTTCTCGTTTAGATAACCACACTTTACGCATTACATGGCAAAAAAAGATGACCACATGGCTGCAAGCGGGTAAAAATGAACTTTAGAAAAACTAAAACAAAATAGCAATCTTACAGTTTTTGAGTCATGGTTGGAGTACATTTAATGATGTCCATGGGTGATATAACGTTTCTGCACCTTAGAGTGTTGCCCGAATATTTGGACCATGAATAAGAACATTGAGGTCCACAATCTAAGGATCAAACACGGATACAAATAATGTTAAATAGTCAGTCACCAGGATAGTGGGCATCTGCAGCTCCGTACGAGAAGTATTACTACTCGTGATCACCACACATTTTTCTTCCTAACTAAGCAGTTATTTGAAAGTGCTGGAAGGACAACAAATGAAGTAAATGAGGGACAACCCTAGGCAAACAGGAAAAACTTTAATAAAAATGAAATGTTCATTTGTCACGAGCGTGGGACAATGAAAAAATATGAGTCCCCAACTGGAGTCGAACCCATGGACTCCCAGATACCGCTTGGGCGCTCTAACCACTGAGGTACGAAAGACTCTTGGTGAGGTAGGCCATTTACTAGGTTCATATGTGGCAGAAAATCTTTTGAACTCGGTGGAATTGGAGCCCACGATATCCGACTATAGATAACCGCTGCTCCTCCAACTGAGCTACGAGGCCAAACAAGAGCAGTTCATGTGCACAAGGCGAAAATTGACTATAATGTAGGGTGCAACTGCAATGCAATGTTGAGCCAAGATCAAAACATTTTTCTTTTAATTAACTAGTGTGGCCTTTCCTTAGAGTCAATGCTCAGACGAAATTCACAGGTTATACCTCCAACGCTCTGAAGTACTACAGTGTTAAGCCTTGGCTAAACGATGAAACATTTTCGTCCAACGCTGTGTTTGTCGCACACAACATAGGATGGCTAAACGAGTGAACTATTTTGTATCAAACATCGAACAAAGTGAGCCCACGTAACACTTTCTGTGTATTACCACTGAAATTTAATTAAAAACGTGCACGCGCATCACTTAGATTCGGTTTCTGATTGGTTGTTTTTTCTCGCCTGGGCTTGCTTTGTTTGCAGAGGTGGCTAAACGAGCAAACATTTGCTCGTGAAGCAAAATCAAACATGCTTTTCCAACGCGATGTTTGGTGAAAATGTTTGATCGTTTAGCCGGGGCTTTAGTTATCTTATTTTCAGCTTGACTCATATTAGTGCTGCGTGGCTCAACATTACAATACAATTATGATACTCTTTACAATGTAAAATACCTCGAATGGTACAAGTAAACTCGCCCCATTCGGAGTATATTGCATGCAATATAATTTTGCATGACTAAGAAAAACTGAAGTCTTGTTCCAATTGTCTAAAAGCTCTCACCGTTGAAAATAACTGTAAAGTTTTTCACGTCAGTTCCATATTTGCTTTTGGCCAGACAACTGTAGTTTCCTTCCTCGTGCAAAGTGATGGTTGCGGTGTTTGTTGCAGAAATAACCAGCGTCGTAGAGTTCTTTATTACTTCTGTGTTTATGGGAAAAGTTCCATTGACTGAACATGGAGATACTCTGAAGCCGGGTAATGTTCGCAAGAAAGGTTCTGGTACCATTAACTTAGGTGGAACTTATGAAACAAGAATTCAAATCAGTTAACTTTACAAATAATGTGTGTCGTTGAAACGAAATCCGTGGGTCACTGAAAAGGGACATCATTGGGTGATTTTCGGCTATACATGGACAGTTTTGGAAATCTACGGGTTATTTTTATACGCGTTTGGAAGACTTAGGGTGATATTCGGTCATCTTTGGAAATCCGCAAGAGTTCTTCTTCAGGGGCGTAGCTAGGATTTTCCAAGGGGGGGGGGGGGAGGGGGGGGGGGGGGTGTCACACTGTGCCATACCCATGGTACCTACATGGTCTACTGCAGATGTTCGGTCCTGAAAATGGAGACTATAAAAAAAGCAGAGACCGATACAACGTAGAAAGGTTTTAAATTTGTTTACTATATTTCGGCTGGCCAAACCAGCCTTCTTCAGGGAAAATACATTGAAAGGGTTTTATATGTAGTGATTGCGCTATTTTGCGTAATACCGGAAATACGTAAAGGTAAAAAAAATTGACAGTGTAAAATG
Source organism: Meandrina meandrites (assembly GCA_963693305.1). NCBI lineage: Eukaryota > Metazoa > Cnidaria > Anthozoa > Scleractinia > Meandrinidae > Meandrina > Meandrina meandrites. The sequence continues at coordinate 37,146,560 of OY855910.1, forward strand.
AAATAAAAATAAAGTAAAATAAACTAAAAATAGTAAAATAGCTGAGTACAGATAAATAAATCAGTATGTTTCTTCGCGGATGTTAAGACCTTCGGGATCAATTGTCCTGCCTTTTAACATTAAAAAGGCTTCCCTGGCCTTACGGATTGAGTCCCTGTTTGAAAAGACTTTTTCGATGGGGATTAGCTGCATGTCATTAGCAGTGTGGTTAGGGGAGGGAAGGAAATGTTCTGCAATTGTAGTAGGTTTAGATTAGATTAATGGCATGTTGATTCGCGCTTTTTCGCCACCTGAATTATAAGGTTTGTATGTTGTTTACTTAAAAAATTGTCTCACAAAGGGGTGGGGGGCGGGGGCACGGGCACCCCAGGATCCTCTTGGCTATGCCCCTGTTTTTGAATGTTTGGAAGACCTTGGGTGCCTGAAAACTGCCAATCATTCAACTTTCTGCAGTTTTAAGGGATAATGAATATATTCTCAGCACATCTATGCAATTCTGCAAATCGGAATGCTGCAATTACAATTTAGGAGATGCCTTCGCATTTTAAAAACATTTAAAATTAGACTATGAGCTGGACTAGAGTTCATTGTTTATTAGTTTATGGACCTGCATTTGTCTCAACATGAGCATGCTCATTACAACCGTATTTTCAGTTACAATGATGATAACATTCGAGTCTTCGCGTTCTATCAAATGGATATACAACGAGGGCGTTTTCCGCCCGTTTCATGTAGATCGCATTACCCTAGCCACTTTTGCCTCCACATGCAGTGGACGATTAAGCATTTATTACACTTACAGATTGGCGTAAAGCTAAACAACATCAGAAATCCCTTTTTCTGGAGACTGTAGTCTGAATGGAATATTATTACCGTATGACGCCCAGTTAAACGGAGTTCTTGTCCCGTCTTCAGACCACAATACACTCCAAGTGTCTCGTTTTTGTCATTTGTGATCTGAACATAGTCGTAACTACAAAAAGGAAACATATCATGGTACATTTTACGGACATAAAATCATACATCTTTAGCTCTTCCTTAAAATTTATTAGTGAGCAGATAAGCTCCGATACACATTTCAGGAACACCATGAAGAAGTATAGTCTTATGATAAAGTGGTTGGCTGATTAGCTCTGGTTAGTCCTGATTAGTCTTGATTAGCCCTGATATTCTCACATATTTATATTTGAAAACATGTATTTTATGTTCTTTTTTCACATGATATAGGTTGTTTCTGAAAAGCCCTTGTAGGGAGATCCCGCGCAAATAAGTTATTTTATTGCAAGTATCGTTTCGTTCGTAAACTGGACCCATTTTTCATACATTTAGCAAACAAGAGGTTTCGTGACCAGTTGAATTTTGAAAAAACCATATTAAAATTTCAAATTTCAAATACGACTTTGAATCCCTCAGGACCATTTGGCATATGTTATTTCATATATGTTTTTCTTTTAGTGTAGCAAAGCTCTATAAGCTCTATACCTGCATAACGGACCATGCTCCACATCAAAGTCGCTGAAGTAAATGACCATCTCCATGCTTTGCGGAATCGGAACAATATAAACACAGTCTGTATTGTTTGGATAGTTTTTTGGATAACCAGGACTTTTTAGCGAATTGTTTACCACTGATCCACATTCTGTTGAAACAAAGTAGTTAACGTAAATCAGCGCTCGTTCTTTCTAAACTACTTACATGCTGAGCGCTTTCATTTTTAGAAATTCATCCTGGGCTACCTTCGTTAAATAAAGACTGACTGACTGACTGACTGACTGACTGACTGACTGACTGACTGACTGACTGACTGACTGACTGACTGACTGACTGCTTGGTTGGTTGGTTGATTGATTGATTGATTGATTGATTGATTGATTGATTGATCGATCGATCGATCGATCGATCGATCGATCGATCACAGTGCATCGGTGTGTTTCGAACTTAAGCGAGAAGATAATCCCTTGTGCTCTGTTTGTGGCACCTACTGGCGTTATACCTATTGGCCGAATTAAAGTACACATGTAAATTTATAAACTGTAAGATTCCCAACGTGCATGCACATACCTTTGAAGAGCGGGGGCTGTGTATCATTCACTGTGAAGGTAAAAGAGAAAATTGCTGAAATTTAACAGTCTGTTTTGTTTCCCTGTTGTTCTGAACAATGCTTGAACTATGACCAGATCAAACTAATTCTAAAAAATAAGTCGACTAAAATCGGTAATGGTGTAATTTTTTTCCATGTTTTCAACGAGAAAATCAGAAAATTATAATTTAATATTACAACATTAGCTTACGTGCACAAACCATTTCTTTTGGCACTTCACGCTTATAAACTGCAAGTTTCCATACCTGGTAAAACGGCAGTAAAGACCATGAAAAATCCTCTCTTTGGAGCAGAACCGTCTGAGTGAAATTTTATCACTGCGTAGTCTCCAGTCACAAGAACTTTCTTCCCAGTCCTCTCGCCACAGTACACGCCAAATGTTTGGCCATCTTCATTTCTGATTATGACATAGTCCCATCTACAAATACAAAATCGGAATGATTACCTGTTAAAAATCATATTATTTCAAGAGGTAAAAATTTATTTTATATCACGGCTATTTTTATTTATATATAGCATTTTTCAACAAGACTGAACTTTAGCATTTCTGACTTAATTTATTTTAAAACTGATGCTGCTTTTCAAGATTGGCTTCAGTTAAGCTTATATTAAACCAGAACCATGCAGCATCCCAGAGCACCATCATCAAAAACAACAATAAAAACAAGAACAACAATTATAATACTTTATGTGTACCGCGCGAAATTAGTTTGTTAAGACATTGCATGTACTCGATGTACATGCACGGTACAACAAACATCTTAGACAATTTTACAACACGTATGCCATAAATTACTTGCCCGCAATATCGATGATACTCCACTTCAAAACCGTTGAAGTTAATTTCCATAGCCATGCCGTTTGGAATTGGAATCGAATAATTGCAGTCCATATTGTTGGGGTAGTAGTTAGGATATCCGGGACTTGCAAGAGTATTGTTAACTAGTGAACCACAATCTATAAAAGCAAAAGCTTGTTTTTAAGGTCCTAGTAATAATACTTAGTAGCGATTTCTCGGGAGGTGGGGGGGGGGGGGGGGGGGGGGGCGGGAGGCAGGACGCCCCTTTTTGGCGGAACTGTCAGGCTACACGGTAATCGCAATACCCCCCTCCCACTCTGGTTCCCCACGTTTTTCTGCAAGCCCCCCACCCTGTATGCAAAGCAGCTCAAATCCGAATTTAACACTAAATGTGGAGCTCAAAATACCTAGCTGTATTTCAGCTTCATAACTGCATTTTTCTTCATATTATTAGTTTACAGTATGTGCAGTTCAACAGAGCAAAGACGATCGATTACAGGACAAGAAGAAAACATTTTTACAACACGAAGAACATGTAGCTACCATACTTACAGAAAAACAGAACCAATAAACTGCTCACATTAAAGCAACTTCGATTCGTCTTTTGTTTCGTTTGTTTTTTTAACTGAATCTAATCTAAGCTGACTGATCTTGAGAGAAAAATGAAGCTTTTATCTACTCACCTTGCATGGCGACAGCGCCGTCATTTTCAATCGACATTAACACGGACAGTAAGGCAAGCAATTTAATTGTGGAGAAGTACATTTTATCCAAAATCGCACAGATTGTCCGAGGAGCCATCACCCCTGAAAACGGTGATAGTAGAAGACATTGAACAGTACTTGTTCAAAGTAACCTCCAAATCATTTCAAATAGTGAAAAACGTAATATAGTACTGTTTAAAAGCAAGGTAGGTCAGCATCTCAGTACGTGACATTTTACTTTATAGGAAAAAAGTATTATATTATTTTTTTAAAAAACTTACCTAATGGACGATTCTATCTAGCACTGAACTAGTCTTGGTCTGGAAACAGTTTCGTTCACCTACCACAGGCTGAACAAATCCACCTGAAATAGGACATTGAACGCCTTGCAGCTGTTGTTTAAACAAATTGGCTGGAAATTTCAAGCTTCTGATAAGACGTTTTTACAACTGTCGATCCCTGATGTTCGCTGCGATATCTATTGGTCAGTTAAGTTAACAGCTTGCGAAAATAACTTTACCTCGGCAGCTGCCAAGCCCCTTCCTTGATAATCTCGGTAAAGCAGTGTTTTTCTTGATAGTTATAATGATGACACCCAGGTACTATAGCTTGATGTATTTTAGGTTAAGATTTTAGGGATGTCAAACTTTGTGGATTGATTTGATTTTAGACATTAAGAAGTGACAATTATAATACATATAGATGCTGACTATAATTTGTAGTTCTATGAATCGAAGTTACTCTCTTTCACCGTAAAGCGGAAATAATTGGTTTACTATAAATAGCAAGCGATAGAACATCTTTTACTACTACTTACACTGATATCTTTATTAGTATTAGATTTTTTCTAATGAATCCCACGTAGTCTGGACTTACAAATGCCAACGAAATAATACTATTAAATCTTACCTCCTTGACCTTTTTCTTCTTTGTAGTATGTACCCTTGACTCTTTCTGAATTACAAATAACTAACTTACAACGCCAAGGACCAATAAATTGTTTTCTAATTATTCTAGCTGAGATTGCGTTTTTTCGTTTAAGGAGATAATTGAACCAGCAACATGGCTTTAAACAAGACCAACGCAGAGTTCAAATAAGGCACGAGAAGATGTAATAGACATTTATCATGGCACAAGCGGGGGACAACGGGCGGGCGCTCTTTTGATAGGGGCGCTCGCCGGGTCGCCCACTACCTCTCGGAACGAGTTTCTTCATTGGTTCTTTAAACAATAGATAACAAGTCATAACAATGCCCCTAGCCCTGAATAACAATAGAGGTAGTGTTTACAGCTGGCGAATGAAAATAGAGGTTCCAGAGAGGTAGTGTCTTACTGCGCTCGCCCGCTGTTTGGGAGGTCATGGGTTCGATTCCAGTCTCGGATTCAGTTTTTTTTTCTTTGTCCCACCCTCGTGAAAAGGTGAATATAACATCTTCTGGATAAATGTATATTTTCATATCCCTCTAAAGAAACACTGATATAATAACACAGTCCCGGCACTTAAAATTATTGAGATCTGTGAATTGAGAAATTCTGTCCAAGATGGCTACGGTAACAGGTGTGTTTGTTGTTTTTTAACAAGGTTCAAGCGTCGTGAAGATTTGAAAATTGTCCGACATGTAGTCGTTCACACGACACACGACAGAGTTCACGGATAAAATTCCTATTAGTTTATTTTGGTTAGCGTATTTCGGCTTGTTGAAGTCGAGATTTTCTCCTTGCATGCAAACTCGTCATATTTGCGCTCAGTAATTATATGCTGAAATGACGACAAATTAATTGTGACCTTTTAAAGCTCTGTAATTCCAAATGCAAATAAACATGAAAGGCCTTTGAAAAATCAATTTCTGGTAAAAAAAAAAAATAATAGCAAAATAAACCTGTCTTTGATATATGAGATTTTTAAAATATATGTTTAAAGTTGAGGAAAGGAGCTATGCCATTGCTTTATAATCCTTTGTAGTCGCCAATTTCACTAAAATTGAAAGTGAATTAATCAGGGTTAACAGCAGATTGCTGCACCACAAATAAAACCGCTATCATCTGAAGGATTTGTTTAGTTATTGATATTCAAACACACAAACAATATTACGAAAAAGTACAACTAATTTTTCATTTGTCAACTTCAATTCAGTAATGTCAGTACAAATGATACTTTTCACTCGAAGTATATATATTACTATTGTTTTCTTTCAAATTTCGTATTTTTTATGAGCGCCGTGATATTCTGGGATCGCTAAACCCCGCTAAGATAATCCACACAAAAAAGTTGCCTCGAGCTAATTTAGAAAATTCTACTAATGGATATTAAAATGAAATATGCCGATTCACGGGCTTGGCACTTATTTCCAAAGACATAATCTTTCTTTGAAAACTTGTCAAATAGCCGGCAAGGCAATCAGACACGGAAAAAGTTAGTTTTAAGAGAAAGACGCTGTTTGCCTGTCAACGGTTTTGGGTAAAATGACAAAAGAAATGTCCTTCAGACAAGATGATCTTGTTGTTTTGGAATCACTGACTTGCACTCTACTTTTGATTCTATCGTTCGTCGGCAATGTGCTTGTCATTGTTGTAGCGTTCAAAAAACCTCGCCTTAGCACCACAACTAGCCTCTTCATCGCCGCTTTGGCGACAACGGATTTAATAAACGCTATTATTCCTGGACCAGTTTTCCTGGCTTCCCTTATCACTGGAAAGATGCCGTACACTTCTGCAGGCTGCGACATCAGTGGATTTTTCATGCATTTTCTAACCTTGGCTTCGGTGAGTACAATGGGTTTAATCGCCGTCAACCGCTATTTCTGCGTGTTAAAACCAAACCTCTACAAACGAATCTTCACAACCCGTCGGTCCGCCATTTTCCTGGCTTCGTTGTGGATGTTCATCGCTATGGTTGTTGTCCTTCCATTAATCGCTGGCTGGGCCAGTATGGAGTTTAGCCCCCAAATGGCATCTTGCAGTTTGCATTTTAACTCTTTGGCTTCCGAGACTGGATTCACCGTTTTTGTCATTCTCTCGTTCGTAATTTCCAGTTTTGTTATCGTAGCGCTCTGCTACTACTTCGTTTCAAAGTCTCTCCGCCAACACAGGAATCAGTTAAATAGTCGTGGCTTAAGCGTGCAAGAAATCAACCTGACAAAGACTTTCTTCGTTTTAGTCGTTTCATTCATCGTTCTGTGGCTGCCAACGTTTGTTGTCGTCGTTCTATTTCGTGTCGTGCTCAGGAAAACTTTGCCTCGTCAACTTGCACTTGCCATTCCATACGGGTTGCTCACCAACAGCGCAGTAAACCCTTGGATTTACGGAGCTATGAATCCATCTTTCCGCAAAAAGTTTATGTCAATCCTGAAGAAAACAGATGCACCAAATCGGACAAATCGAGTTCTGCCAGCAGAAGGCGCTACCATTCCTTACCAGAAGAATTCTCCAGGTATTCTCATGAAGACGATTAATATTGAGGATCAGGAATTGGAATAATTTACAAAATTACACTCGGTAAGAATTGACAAATGAAAAGACACTTAATATAGGAACATGCTTGTAATTCTGAAATAAGTGGAATGGAATTTCTGAAATATTATGCATGAATTTTGTAATTTTTGGCTGGTTATATGTAAACATTCAGTAACTTATTACTTCTCAAGTTTGAAAATTGAAATATTCAATATTACTTAACGATTTGATGGTGGTGCAGCTGCCGGCTATTTTCCCGTCCATTAGAAATTCATTTCTCGCATTATTGAATAGCTATCCGAAATATAAAAAGCTGTAAGGGAAAAGCTTTTATTCCAACATGATGACTCGAAGGTTGCTGAGTAGGCCAATAAATAAAATCAACTAAAAAAAATCAGACAGATGGCTTTATTACCAGCCCAGTATCTCTTGTAAGTATTTCTACAGCTTTTTTCAACCAACAAAATCAATCTCCCGTATAACAAATAACAAGTCTCTTATTTCTACTTTGGTTTGGGACCCTAATGAGGGAATATCGGCTATGGCTGCGTTTCCCAAACTTCCCGAAGCCATTTCGGGTCCGAAAAGCGATAATTAATGCTTGCAGAATGTTTATCAACAAGCATTCGTTTTTTGTCTATTTTAAAAGTAAGCATCGAAACCTTACATTGCAAAACGAAAGGGCTATTGTTGTTGTTGTTTTTTTTCTGGACTATACCGCTATTTGATAGAAATTGAAGTTATGAAAAGCAGCACTCGGGCCAGAAATGGTTTCGGGACGTTTGAGAAATGCATGAACGCCTGGTCTTTTGGTACCGACCTTGCTGCGCTCAGTGCATACCGGCAAGACATGAAGGGCTAACATTCTCCCTGTATGATCCTTGGTCGCGCTAATGCATACTAGTTATGCAACGCTTTCGAGTGGTATACCATGGAATACCCCACGAGTCACTTGCATTTTCTCAGTATACACACAAGCCTTTCTATTTTATATCATGCCATAGAAAATATAAACGCTTCCTAAATTTTGTCGGGAATATAGTGGCACCCCACGATGGGAAGGTTGGGTTTAATACCGTCGAATATACAACAGCTTTCCTGTATTCTGATTGGTTGTATTTTCTATGGCATGGTATAAAACCTAAAACAAAGGCTTTCATCTTTTCGTGCATGTTTTTACTCATTCTTTATTACTTTTAACATCATAAATTTTTGATTAAATTTTTGTAACTTGGACTATGTATACCTGTGTGCCTTCTTCAAGTGATCTTAGTTTGTATATTGTATTTTTATCCGACATATTTTTCACTAAAGAGTCACTTTTATCTAGACGACAAAACGATTAAACTTAACCCATCATTTCAACTTATAAATAAGCCGATAAAAAGTATTATCTTCTGTTAAGGTCAATCCTCATTCACCTATGCGACCATCGCATAAAATAAATCTCGCACCCAGCTTTTGCCTCCTTCACATTTTTTGTCGACGGAGCCCGTCAAAAACAAAACAGCATAATCACTGACAGTGTGGGCACTCGAACGCTCCATTCAGTACTTTGGGATGGGCTTTCTTTTTTCTGACAGAGAAACAGAAAAAAAAAAGAATAAATGTTAATCCTGGCGTAAAGGAAAACTAGATATGTCTGAGAAGCTTGAAAAAGGGATTAGTTGTCTGACTAAACAGTTACATGTGCTGCGTCGGCGTGCAAGCGCAACTGCACTTAATAGTTTATTTTTGCATTTATTTTTGCTCCGAATTCAAACTTTCAAAATTGTCTACGGCGCTACAAAAGGCATCAACTAGGTTTACCCAATGACAGGTTCATCCTTTATTTTTTATTTGACGCGGCAACCTCCAGATGGCGAGAGATCTGCTATAAATAGTATAACTTATACCCCATTCACACCAAAGCTTAAACACGTTTAAAAGGAGTTTAATTAAACGTGGTTTAAAATTGATTTCTTCATAGAAGTTGCTAACTGCAACTTTTTGACTTCAAAGTTAACACAATAAAAACACAAATAACAGCTTATTTGAACCTTAAAATTCAGTCTCTCAGTTTTCTGTTGCCGATTTTCGTTTTGTTAAAACTGATTTTACTTAACGTGCTTTACTGTTGTGAGTGGGGTATGACTTTTACTGCGCGCATTTTTAATGGAAATCTAACAACCAAGACAATAGCTCTCAAGATATGTCTAACCTGCTTTCTTTCCTCGGATGCTTCCCTCGTCGTAGCAGCCAAAGTATCCATCGCACGGCCGTCTTTTTGGCGCGCAAATTTTGCGATATTGAAGCGCGTTGCCCTTGGCAATATAGTAACTGTAGAACATGGCAGGATGAGACTTAGTTCCAATCCCCTGCTGATTTCTGGCCACGTGTCCTCTTGTCTTGATGCCTGACACTTTTGTGCGCTCCAGCGATGACATCACACAGTCCACATTAGGTGTTTGTACCTCTTGTTTGGAGCGTTTGCTTGAGTGCTTTTTCTTTACTTTTGCACTTCTTTGTCGTTTCTTCCATGGAAGAATGCAAACGGGTTTCCCTCTTTTCAAGGAAGCAACTATACACAGAACAGAAATAAAGGAAAATATAAGACCAGGCACGTTTATATAATTAGTGCAAACTGAGCCAAGCAATCTCTAGCGAGACTGAAGAAAACTGGGCTAAACTGGGATAAAGCACAACGAAACGCGCAAGTTTTGCTAATAACAATGCACAGTAATCGATACCTATAGCGACCACTCAGACAATGTCAGTTTGATTAACAACTACTTAAGCAGTGTTTTACGAATGTTCCATAATTTCGCCTTGTATCGTCGGACGATTTTTTCGCACGTGCATACTTTTCCCTTGCAGTTTTTCTTTTGGCCATGAATTGCGCGTCCCTGAGAACAAGTTGAATAAAACTTTGATCACGTCTGGCGCTTTTTGTAAAATTTGCGCTTTGTTTACGTTAAACATTGATCAGCATGCCACAAAACCGTCACCACATACTAAGTTTCAGTTTTCTGTTTTTGAAATCAAGGAGATAAACAAATGTAGAAAAATGAAACTAAGATAGCGTTTTAGCCCTACAAGTCGAAAAGGGCGCGAAATCGCTGAACTTGCTCATGTTTTGTTACCATCTTTCTAACTCGAAACAAACATGTAAATTAACTTTAACGCAAAATTAGTTAATGCAGAGCGCGACATTATTTTCTTAGTGTGAATTCGAGGTGGCTTTGTTTTGATTTGAACGAAAAGCAGCAGGGCCGAGCATAGAAAATAACCGCTCTTCCTGTGTTCTTTTGCATTAAATCTGCATTTCCTATACGTGAACAATACGAAAGATAAGTCAATCTTTCTTCAGCTTTGATCATTTTCGTGAAGCTTGTGAACTTTGTCCATTTTCGCTCCGAAATGATTTTTCCAAACAATCGGAAATGAATAATACATTTAAGCTATTTTGACGCTGCACAAAAAAATAGCTTGCACTTCATTTTTCTTCTTTAGAAATTATTGACATTTGTCGTTATCTAATTCGTATATACATATATGGCTAAAAAATATACTGGCAATTCAAATCTTACCGTTCCCCTTTTCTGCCGTAGAATGGTGTTCATCGGGGCATCCAAAATACCCGTCACATACCATACGAGTCTTCATTCGATACGCCATTTTGCTAACATTGCAGGAAAACCTCTTCGCCAAGCCTGAACTCAGGAGTCTAGTTGTGTGCGTGCCCGAGTCCATGAGAATCTCTGGCGTTTTCCGCGGTGGAAAAGTAAAATAGTCGCTTTCAGCCGCAGAATTTCTTGAATGCAGGAGATAAAACCTCGAGCTTTCGACCTCAGATTCAGCTGCTCCCAATTTATATTCAGAATATTCATTGTCCTCGGGTAATTGAGATTCATAAACAGAGAAGTAACTTGGAATATAGCTTTGGCGTCTTACTATTAAAATATGGGCGCCGGTTGAGCCATTAGCCATGTTGACTACCTCGGGATTCGGTGAAATACGCTACATTGTCAAAATATTAGTCAAAACCTGCTTAAATTTATCTTTCTGGCGGATACCTCTTTCGGAACTTCCGGGAAAATGTGGAGATGTCGCCGCGGACAGAGAGCAAGACCAACCAGTATTATAATTAGAATTTCGTCTTAGGAAATCTTCACCTTTTAACCACTGTGGTTGCTGGCAATAATTTGTCTTATATCATTTGTCAGAAAATATCTATAATTAACGTCCTTCGCTTTTAAACTACGGAATTAATCGTTTGTCATCGAATCAATCGGAACCGAAGCAAGCTGTGAAATGAAGGTTCTCGCACGGCATTATTTTGTTTCTTTTAGAATTTATTTATTAAAAATATAAAGGAATCGTAGCGCGATCTGGCTGCGACATGAAATAGAAGCGACTGATTTATTTAAGCGCAAACTAAAAATAGTTACCAAAAAGTAAACGACAAAAGGACTGAAAAATTATTTGAATATGGTTAAGGGATAAGCTAAATAATTACTTAAGAAACAAGTGTTTACGAGTTCGAAGCTTTCCAACACTTGAAACGCATGAAATCTGTTATTACGAACTTCGGGTTATATCCAGTAACAATCGACGCAACATTAATTCAAGTAAGCCACTGTATGACAAATTGAAAAAGGTAATGTTTATGATCATCTATTGAATTTGATTCATCGGTTCTAACACAGCTTCGGTCAATTCGGTGTTAATGTTGTCTTTGCTTGCATTCAGGATGTCTTATTTGATGGGCTTACAGGTGCCCAGAAAAAATGTCAAATTTGTTGATAGAATTAGTCAGTATTTTTTATTTTATTTTATTTTTTTTGAACAAAGATTTGTATCTCGGAAGATTTCATTCGAGAAAAAAACGAAAAGAATAAAAAAACATACCAACAGATGTAATTCAGTGAAAAGAATGCCTAATTTTGCGAAACGAAATTGTTTTGGGGTCAAGAGTCGGAGAGAAAAGGCTGCTTGTTTCGTTTATGACATGGTCGAAGATGGCCGCCGTGTATTGAGCAAAGTGATTTACTCAACAAAATAACTCAGCATAAGCGTACGGGCCGGGGCAGCCACCCCAAAATCTTGGGCAACTCTCAGCAAGAGAAATTTGGGCAAATCCAGTTTGAGCTTGAGCTCAGGTTTAGCGGAAATGGCCAAGAAATACTATGTGCTTTGGGAAATATCTGTCACAGTGAGACACTTGATAAAGAAGGCTTCTCTTGTGTTGCTAATTTTTAAAAAATCGACGGCGTTTCCGGAAGCCGAGCAGAAAATGTACGCGAGTTTTCGTCGTGTGTGCGGATTACGCTACATCACTGTTTCAGAATTGTTGGAGACAATGCACGAGAATTATCTCGTTAATGTTTCCAGAATTTCCTAATGTGGTACATAACCTTCCAGTGATACCTGTTCTGCAAAACGATCATTCAGTGCGTTGCGCAGATTGAAATCTTTGCTCCACAGCACCATGGAGCAACAACGTGCCAATAACATCGTACTCATTGAAGGGGCATCTGCCAACTCTGTAGTCAATAATGACATGGATCGTATCATTGATATTTTTTTCCGCCGTCGAATTGGCTGAGACAGCTATTTCTTGTAAAGTGCTTTACGTGTTTCATTATATTCATATGCAAGAATATTTTCACTCTATATGTAGGCCTATGGTAGTGCATCGTATGACCCTCGTTTCTTTCCGTCTGTTTTATAAAAAAATGGGCAACTTGCGAAATTTTTTTGGGCGAATGGTTCACCGACCCCCTGACAAAAAAAAAATGCTCGTACGCCTATGTAACTCAGAGAATTACAAATAAGACGCCGAAACAGAAGATGCGCTGTGTACTCCCCCAACAAATCCCAAGTGGAACGGGAACCACTATGAAGAAATCTGGGCGGAAAGTTACACCTTTGTAGTGATATCAAATCCCACAACAAATTAGTACAAAATTGTAATTCGACTGAATTATTCAGTATTACAAGTTGGCCCCCAAAAGAAGTGTAATGTACACTAGTATATCTTTAAAACTTTATTTTGAATTTATTAAAACTAACTAGAAAATCTTAGTTATTTTGAGAAATTCTTGAGATCTTATGCACAACATTGAATTTATTTTTAGTTAGTTTCGTAAGCAGGGGAATACTGTACATTTGTAGGAATATAAATTGTGTACAAAGGTACGATAGACATAAAATAGCAATTTGTAGCAAATTGTCCTTCAGAAAAGAAGCAGATATAATTACATTCCCCGCCTAATTTGCCACTCAAAATATTTGAAGAAAATTGCGAATTGAACGGCTTTTTCTTCCTTGGCCAGATTTAAATTCTAATAAGCTCCTATTTATACATGTATGTATTATTCAAATATTCGCCTTCTATAGATCTGGTACAGATGTTGCTGAACGTAAAACACTTAAACTTTAGGTTTGCAATGAAAACAGACATAAAATAAACAACAAGAATACCCAATATCCCAGCTAAACGTGGCGTCTGAAGCGCAATCAACTTCCACGCGCTACAAAAACAAGGCTATCAGCCTTTGATGTTATTTGCATATGACGCAATTCATACAGTACGCCTTATGCTATCAGGAAATTCCACATTGATGACGTAGCACCAGATAGTAACTGGTGGTATCGATTATTAGTTAAATGAATTAATAAGGGTCCAATCACAAGAACACTCTCCAGATCTGGGTAGCATAAGTCCCCAGTGTGGTATTTCTCGACTCTTGGCGCGGACGCTCTCGGGGTGTTCTTCTCGTCACTTCCCCACCAGAGCGCTTGTTCATGGACTTTCACGGAGCGTATTCCTACGAGTGTTTACTTGGACACTCTTTTTAAGTCCATGAACGATCGTTCCTGTGCACCAATAAGGCCAATTCGTACATTTATTTTCTGTCGGTTTCAGCAATTGTTCCGGTCCCCAGCTGAGCGCATAGTTTGAATCCACGTTATAAAATGTTCTATATCATAAGTGTTTTTTTTTTTAAATCAAAAGCTGTCCACAAAACTTCCAGGAAACAAGCCTGTTTTTCCATTTCGTTCCAGCGTCCCTTTGTACCAGCCATCCTGCCGTTTTTTCGTTACGTAGACAACGTCGCCGACACGAAGTTCCAGCTCGGCCTCGTGCTGAGGTGGATAAGCTACAATAACACGGTATCTGATGAAGAAAAAAACAGATATATTTGATGTCAACCATGTGACAAGTTTTTTAAAATTGTCACTTGAAAAGAATTGAAACAAAGATGCACTTTGATTTAAATGGTCACACAAATTTCAAGCACGAACCTTTCGCGTGCAGGCGGATTTTCAACTCTGTGATGGGTCCTTGTCTGAGGAGCAGGAGTTTCTTCTCTTGCAACCTGAGAATAAGTTGGGCACATACAAATGAAATCCATCTAACATTCTGCTAACAAAGACATTGAATTCCTTTTCGTCTAACGGAAAATGGAAAGACTACTGACAAGATAAATTTAGCTGCACGTACACTCTTACCAGCCACTGTGTCACTGACCTGGGTGTAAGATGTCAACAGCGCTCCAAAGTCATACGGCGGGGGAGATAACGCACTGTGTCCTGCTGGAACACTCCTGAAACGAAACGAAAAAGAAATTGAGTGTCGTAAACCAAAACCAAAGTAATCAAAGGACACAGACAATCCATCAAGCCAATTACAATCAAAACTAGAAGCAAATACAGGTAGCCGGCACGAAGCGCGGGAAAACGTGCACGAGTGGGTCACGATTGGAATTGGTTTTACTTCTGATTGGTTGAGAAAGTGGCGCGAGTTTTTTAAACCAATCACTGAGCGTAGTAATGCAAAACCAAAGCAAACGCGAATAACTTTCGACACTCAAATGAAAACCGCTCTATTACAGTCATAGAGACAAGTAAAATATTAGCCAAACTGATCTATGTGCAAGGAGCAGGAAGAATTTTAGTATTTTACTCTTGTGATACACGTCGTGTGATCATAAAATAGTGTACGCGCTGAACCCTCTCAACGTTGTCATGCCAACAATCTACTACAAGGTGATACCAGATCACTTAGCAACCCTGTTAGCTTCATATTGAGGTGAAGCAGATCTCGCTCCTTAAGGAGTTAAGGACAAATTTATAATGGACGCAAGTCGCCAGATACTAAGCCGCCATCTTGAACGCAATTGTTGTGACGACCCTATACTTTGTAGTGGTTTATAACGTAACTCATAACACAGCCTGACTCGTTAATTTGTATAATGATCCGAGCGTCACTCAACTGATTGTTTGAAAGAGATACATACCTTTGATATGGAGGGGGTGGGGGAGGGGGTGGACTCGGTCTTGTCCTCTCTTTTTTCTTGCCCTTTAGCTTTTTCCAGAAACTACTCTGAAAATTGAAGTATAAAAATATTGTCAATGAAGGCTTCAATTGAAAACCCGAACACTCCAGTACATTTTATCGTGTCGGTGAAGCGATAAAATCTCGTAAATCAATAGCTGATAATCTGCGTTGGTTTTCGCTTTCCTAAAATTGAGATGTTTATAGTCTCAAATTTTCTGCTGCAGTTTGCTAGCATTGTTTTCAATGTTATTTTAGAATTTCCAAGTGTGGAGACGGTTTTCTTTAATCGCGTCACCTTGTAGCTTGCAACTTATCGACATTGCGAGGAGAACAAAATAATATTGGTCATACCGATTTAGGTGCTGGCGGCGGAGGCAATGGTGGCGTGGGTGTAAATCTGCTCCTCTCAGGGGTTCCCCCGGCGACGTTTCTGTTTTCTACCAAACTCCTTCCTTGATTTAAATTAACAACCAGGCTTTGCACTGGCAAGCCAGCCTGTAAAGGCTGGGGAGGGGCAGAATCTGATCGATGATATCTCGGGTGGGATCCTCCCTCAGACATGGCGTGCCTTGGTGGCGGCGGTCTTTGGTGCGGTGGTGGCTTGGGTTGAGCACTGCTCTGGGCAACAGCGTTTGTAAAGTTGTCCTGTTCTATGCTGCTGCTTCTTGATCTCGTCAGTAAATTGTGTATGCTGCAAAACACACAGGCGATAATTAACGGAGCTATACCACGGGGATTTTGTAGATTTTTTGTCTAAACTGTTCTGAAATTAGTGGTAGGCAACTTAACCCGTGAAAAACATCATCTTTGAACCTCTAAAGGAAGATATGACCTTAATTTGCCGATGGAAATCAAACTACGACTATAAATATTGATTATCATTTTTCAAGTTGCAATCCATTTCCATCCAAGCCATCCGCAGCCAAAGACGCTTGTTAACAGTTTCAGTGCTCTAATAAAGCAATTGTTAATAAAAATGGCCCCTTATTTTAAAGTTTCCTACACCACAAATATAAATTTTGGTTGTTCAGACCCTCTAAAACAGGTAATTTAAGATAGTGTCTTGATTTGAACACTCTTAAAGAATTAAGCGAAACTGGGCTGGGAGAGGGCTGCCTATACAATCAGGTTAGGTTTCTTTTTGCTCCACCGAGTATAAACACACCTGGCAAGCCGAACATAATTTCCAGGAAAGACTCCTCTCTTTTGAGAAGAAACAGAATATCCCTTAAACCATCCATCTTTGCACTTTTCCGTCACACAGTAGTTTTCATTTCTGACCAGTTCTAACTCGTCTTCTTTTGTTGGCTTGTAAGTATAAAGAGCAACATATCTGTTGATAGAAAAATATCAATAATGGTGAGTTTACAAATAGTATTAAAAGCTCACAAAGTTTCCGACACAAACAGTGACATACATGTATTAGATTTATTCAGCAATTTCCATCTTAACAAGTAGCTGAGTTAAATAGTTGAATAAGTCAGTCATTCTGAGGGTAACGTGGCTGTGCTTGATGGCACATGGTCTCCATGACAACAAATAATTTTGTAAGCAACTCCAGATTACTGTATAGCATGAAGGAATTACTCAAATTACAATTTTACAGTGAAACGAACTCAACCGAGCCACCCAACGTTTTGTTTAGCCAATCACAAGACAAGTTCAGAACAAACGAATTGGACTTCCTTCATCAGCGGACCAATCACAGTAAGGGGCAAATTTAACCGCTGATGAACGGGCACCAATTCTTTTGTTCTGAGCTTGTCTTGTGATTGGCTAGAAAACGTTGAGTGGCCCCGGTTGAGTTCGTTTCTGTGTAATTGTTGTCATAAAAATGGGTTAGCCAAATAATTATCCTAATTTTGTCAGGTTTCTCTAACTAACAATTCCCTGGCATTGCCACATGAATTTTACACCTACTATGGGGCTCCTTGCCAATGAATGCAACACAGCACAGCTAACAGTACTTACAATTCTTTTCCTAGTTCTGCAGACACTGGTCTAGATCCACCTGTGGTAGATCCCGAGGGTGACCCTTGTCTCCCTGTTGCCGAGCAACCTGGGCTGCTTGGAGGCGGTGATGATCCTCGTCTTGAGTTTAATGCTTGTGTTGTGTCAGAACTACTGCCACTCGACCTTGAGGGAGGTGTCGACTAAAAAACACATAAAAATAAATAACTATAAGGAAAAGGGAGGTGTAATGGTTAGCACGCTGGACTTTGGATTGAACGGTCCGGGCTCGAGCCCTGGCAGGGGTCACTGTGTTGTGTTCTTGGCAAGAAATTTCACTCTCATAGCGCCTCTCTCCACCCAGGTGTATAAATGAGTACCAGCAAAATAATGTTGGGGGGATAACCCTGTGATGGACTAGCATCCCATCCAGAGGGGGGGGGGGGGGGGGGGGGAGGGGGTAGAAATACTCCTAGTCACTTAATGCTACAGAATCCGGGATATGCTCCAGCAGTATGTGCCACTTGGCTCAAGGCTTAGCTCCCCTATAAGGAAAAAGCAATCATAGCTAAACAAAAGAGCAAAGGGACCAAAGTTTAGTTCACAGCTTTCATTTTGACAATACACATTCAGAAGCGCACCTGTGAATAACATAAACAAGGGATTTCTGGATTTTGAACCCAACCGACCCTCACCATTTTATTGCACTGCCTTCAATAATTATGCTGAAAAAGTAAAACTACCTCATGCATTAGGTAAAATACACATACTGATACACAAAAATGTTCCTTTGATTTGAAATAACAAATTTAAACACTATCTATCATTACTTACATTAACACATTGCTAAGACAAGGGTCAGAAAATACCCAGCTGTAAACTTAATCTTAAAGCTACTCATTTCTTAATGTTACAACTTATAAACACACCTGTCTACTTTGTTCCTCTGCGAGCCTTTCCGAAGATGAAATGTCAAGTGAGCGTCTTTGAAGACCAGCAGGCTGGCTTTCCTCGTCACGTTGCCCAACAAAATGCATAGTATGCCTCTTGGGTTCTCCTTTGCTCGCTTCTCCCGTCAGTGATTTTCTTGGTGGTTTTGCTACAGCAGCAGAAGTTTGATCTGACCCATTTTCAACTCCTTCTGTGAGGTTTCTTGCTGCTACGTTAAACTGAAAACAAGACAGTACAACGTATAACCTGATTATTCCCTTTACCAGAGCTGGAGCAAATATTTGAAGAGCTGTATATTATTCACTTTACCAGAGCTGTATACACTATTTATAGAGCTGCAAGAGTGGGAAAATTAATTGTTTCATATCTTTTTTTCTCATAGCTTATAAATTATGCCTGATTTGAGGCCCTCAGTGGCGAAATTACATGTAATCTATGCTTATGCCAAAGACAACAGATCTATTTGAGCTGGTATGCCAGTCTATAATTGCATTACTTTCGCTTGATTGTCGAACTTTCAAATCTTACCTCTACAAATGTTATTGGGAAAATCCCCAGCTTGCCATTCAGCTTTCCTTCACACCAGTTTTCATCAACTCGGCGTATGACACTGATGATGTCACCCTATCATACAAAGGGATGCAAGGAATAGATCACAGGGGATTTCTTGACATTTACCACTAGCTGAAAATCTCCATGGAAGAAAATCTCACTTATTTGTACTGGCTTTTAAAACACCTGGCTTGAAAGGATCTGCCCCAGTTAGAAATGATAACACTGTTCTATCAAACTGCTGTCATGCAAACAAAGCATTAGAAAGCGGTAAAGAGAGTGATTACTAGTGCAGCCACTGCCACACTGACACAGGTGACGGGTCTCATGCACATGTATACACTTGCAGTGTACATCCCAGGTATTATTTTAATAAATAACTGTAACATGGATTGCACATGGATGCAATTTATAGGGCAAATTATACCTGCTTAAAGGAGAGCAAGTCTTGTTCCTGTTCATCTTCAAAGTCAAATAAAGCTTTTGCGATGGGTCGATCAAATGAATCATCTAAGGTTGGTAGTGGTGTGATGACCTAGAAAATGTTTCAAAAGAAAAGACGTTTTACACAAGTCAGGTAAATTTTAGTTTGCCCTTGGTTTGAGACTTTCTAGAACACGGTCTTATTTGCATTATCAAAATTTAACAATTAAACTGGTTTAAAAAGTGGAAACGAAAACAACTTAATGTAAACTCTAACATCTCTCTGTCTGTCTCTTCTATCTATAATTTAGTCATCCCTACATAGGGCTAGTCAAAGTATACAAAATAAGAAATGGCTGTTATAAATAACAGTAATTTTACACACACTTTGACTTCATATGAAATGAAACATAAAAATACTTTTTTCATGCGGAATATAAACATATTCCGATAAGATTTAGAAGCTAATAAAAGCTTTTTGAAAATCAAACTTTGAATATCATAAATAAATAAATTGCACAAATTTCAAGATAGTTTACCTCTACATAATTTGCTGGAAGGAATCCTTGACAGCCGTTACAGAAACCTTCATACCAGTTTTCATCCACTTTCTTCAGTAATGTTATAATTTCTCCTTTATGCAATGTTAGATCACTAAAACTAGAAATAAAAACCATGTCAAAGGTAGTAGTTTTCCTTCAATACCTCAAATCAATTTACGATATCTATAGAGACCAATGCAGGTACCACTCTACGAAAAAAAAATGAGAAAAAAGTGAGTGCCTTATTTTCAGCAAGCCTCTGATTCTGTATGCACACTAGTTATGCAATGCTTTTCGAGTGGTATACTACGGAATATCCCACGAGTCACTTGCATTTTCTCTGACCAAGCTATATCAGAATTTCACTCCAGGTAATCTCTGATTTCTGACCTCGCAAGATGACACTCTTGTCAGATATGTTTTTCAACTTGCTGTAAGACAATTGAAGTACAGGCTGTACAATATATACAAGACAACTGCTATGTACACTGTTTTCAGTAGTATTCCATGTTTCACAGAGTGGAATTTAATGTTTTAATCTTTTGTAATGTTTCTTTTAAGAAACATTACAAACTAACTAGACGTATAATTAAAATTGTACTAGTTAAGTTTCGCTAGGCAAGTGACTTGCAGATCACCACTCGTCAATTTGTCAACAGGCTCTTGCCTATGAAGACAAAACAAAACAAAACAAAACAAACCAAACAAACAAAAAACAAATTTATCAGTGAATTGCTTTGATGATAGGCTGTTGTTTACAAACTTATACTGGGTTAAAAAATGATAGTCCTAAGCTGGAGTGTGGCACCGATCAATGTAATTACGAGCACCCTTTTTATAGTAAACTGAAGGCAAGCGGACTGGATGCTCATAATTATGTGGAAGAAAATCACAAAAAGAGGGCAACTTAGTTGCAGTGTATTAGCACTTACCCAGCCTCTTTTGGTTCATAATCATACAAAGCCCTAGCTGATGGAGAAACCTGCAACAACAACAACAACAAAGTGAAGAGCAACTTAGCTATCATATCATATTTGGTGCAATGTAAATGAATGTCTTGCAGCATTGATTTAATATGGTATATTAAGTATACTACATACATATTTCATTATATTTCATTTGTTGTCAGAACCACGGGTAGCCAGATGGTTAAACACACTGGGCTCTGGATTGAACAGTCAGGGGTTCGAGCCCTGGCCAGGATCACTATGTTGTGTTCTTAGGCAAGACACTTTACTCTCATAGTGCCTCTCTCCACCCAGGTGTATTTAACGAGTACCGGCAAGGGGGGGGGGGGGGGGGGGGGGGCAGGGAACCCTGCTATGGACTAACATCCCATCCAGGGAGAGTGGAGTAAATTCATTCATGTTACTGAAACCAGGATAAGATTGATTGAGCCTGATGGGTCACTAGGCTCAAATGCAGACTTTACTTTTTTATGCATATATTTTATTAGAAACCTATCGTGACAATAAAAGCCTAATGGTTTGACAGAATGTGTTGAATTTGACTGTAGATCCACAATGTATTATCGGGGGGGGGTTCAATTAAATTCTAAGCAGACAGCTGGTTTATGAATGAAGTAAGCGACTATTCGAAAGAATCTTTTTTCTCTGAGTGAAGTAGTCAACACTTGTAAAGTTCCAAAAGCAATAACCTGTGGAGTCTTGGGAGGTTGCTATGCTTGGTATTTAGCGACAATGCCCGATTGCCTCTATGGTGCACGCCTGCAGGGAATCATGGTAGATGTATTCATCAAACCATGCACAAGACTTATCAATGATGAATACAACTACTGTGAATCCCTGCAGGCGCGCGCCATCGGGGGGGGGGGGGGGGGGGGGGGGGGTGATGGAGGGAATCGGGCATTGTGAAGCACAGTATTGCTTCTTGCTTCTTTCTGGCAGTCACACATTCAGGGGGGGGTAGGGGGTTACGTTGCTACTTTTGGAACTTTACGGTGTGATTGATTATATGCTTCTTTGATATGATTCACAGTTGATAGAGGAAATAATTAAAATGCCAAGTGAACACACAACGAGAAATTATGTTGTGATTACTGTTACTAAATGCATCTACCGGTAAATAGCAATTTCTAAACATTATGCTCTATTTTGAGAGAAATTTACATGTAACCAATAAACAGGTATTCAGTCAATGAATATCGACAATAAAACTGTTCACAAAACAACACTAGTTTTCATTGCAAACTGGAAGATATTTCCATATCAAGACCTTTTTGAAACAACAGCAAGTTAACAATGGCTAACACCAGTTAGTCAGGTCTTAAAATAGACTGTTATGTTTGTCTTGTGATACCCCACAAAGAGTAATTATGTTTAATTACGTATGTGGTCCCAGGTTTGGAACAAAACATGGCAATATAACCATGTGTACAATAACATGCGTACACGCATTTTAAGCAAATAATAAAGATTATCTACAATTTATTGAGTCTAAATATGAAATCAGTGAAACATTGACTTAAATGCAAAATGCACACAGTGTGAATTTTTTTACCTTTATAAGTTAAGAGGAGTTTTAAATATGCTTCTGTGACAATGAAATATAATATTGTTGTACAAAAATTCTGTTTTACATTTTCAAATTGCAGGAACACATTAGACACATCCAAAAGTTCCAAAAAGAAAAAGCTATTTAAAACATATGGATTTGCAAAGCACAATATTATTACACCCTCAGGCTACAGTATAGTGTGCAGATGACTGGCTCTTGAATAGCATTGTCTTACTGAAACCACAGGTGGCATGCAGGCAATGACCTGCTGTTGTTATGCTCAGGTTGAGCTGTCACATATGCATAAATTATACAAAATGCCGAAGAAGTACATGCACTACTGGATCACAAAATCAACTATTACTTCAGAAGTATTAAAAGCTGAAGTTAACTAAAAAAATGAAAACTTCTTTCATCAGAAAAGATTGAAACTTGCAGGATAACTGCTGATATTGGTCTTTGCCATTGTAATTTTCTGACAGCAGTTAAGACAGGAAATGAGGGGTGACCGAGTCTGAAATACAATTCTCTGAGCCTGAAACTATTGTTATTGTGAAAAGCTCTCAGAGATAAGCCTCAGATGGTACGAACTCTTTCAGAGTGCCAAGAAAAACACAAAGAGCAAACATAAGGTGGCACTCGCAGCAATGAAAACTGACACAAACTTTGCCCAACCACTCAAGCACAAACTTCTCCGCTAATTGAGTGTTTTGTTATTGAGGTAGTGAGCTAA
The DNA here is from genome assembly GCA_963693305.1 of Meandrina meandrites. Classification (NCBI taxonomy): domain Eukaryota; kingdom Metazoa; phylum Cnidaria; class Anthozoa; order Scleractinia; family Meandrinidae; genus Meandrina; species Meandrina meandrites. Next base: position 37,169,611 of record OY855910.1, read on the forward strand.
AAAAGGAAAACACAGTTAAGTTGATATACAGGATAGAACAAAACAAAGACGATGAGAATCAAAAACAAGCCCAGAGTCATGGGAACTTACTGATCTGTTGAGCTGTCACAACTAAAAGCACGTGACAAGTCTGTAATGTGATATTAAAATTCACATTGCACCAAAACACTGGCAGGCATAAAGTGTTGTGCGGTATCGAATATCGAGCTCAGGGAAGCTAATGAAAACGTGACGCAGCAAAAGCTAACAAGTATAGACACTGTGCTTGTAATGAAAGATGTGCAAATACCCAACACAAAATCGCACTCGGACCTTCGGAAGGTTTTTCATTAACTAGTTTGCGCAATTTCACTGTCAAGCAACGTGAGTTATATTTAGTATTTCGGCTGATGCCATTATTACACAACTGAAAATATCACCTAGTTACGGATAAATCGCCATTAATGTTCCTTGCCCGAGTTTTTCAGGCTTGTAAGGAAAAGGAAGCTAACTTAGGCTTATCCTGCCGAAACAGAGCGGGGTGTGCACACACATCTCTCTGATAGTCTTCCGGTAGCGCTGAAACAAAGTAACATTCAAAAATATTTCCTTTCAACAAGCGATGAAACTAACTTCACAAATGTTCACGAATGGAATGTATGTTGTGAGAAATGACTATTGTGATGTCCATTTCAGTTGATAAAACAATGCAACGAGACACAGCTGCGTGCACGCAGTAAACACGAATTCATACGTGACAAATGATTCAGCTCAGCAATGGTACGCAATTTAGTACAGATGATCTCGATACAGAACGGAAAATTCTAACAAAGGTTCAATTTAAAGGCGACGATCAAAGGACTCTTTTCATTTTCATTCATTTGTGGTCAAAACCTACAGATATTGTCTTTCAGTATTTTTAAACAAGAACTGACGAAATCTCAAAACGCCCAGATTGTATATCACTAACGACATCTGAAAACCAGGGAATGGCTCGACAGCTTTGTCGAAGAGAAAACGCAGGAAAAAACGTACCGAACATAATTAAGTCGTTCGGAAACAATTTTGGTAACCAATGAACCTCTTTCGACACATTAGAAGGCGAGGCATTTATAATGAGAGTTAGCTAATGGCGATACACGTACTTTACGACAACAAAAGAAAAACTACTACATGAAATCACGCACCTCTAATATAGCTTCCTGCAGCTAAATTTTACAAAACCCAGCGTAATGATTCCCCATTATCAAAGAACCTTTACCTGATCAGAAGCCTTCTGGTTTGATTCCGCATCTAAGCTGTCCGAAGGTTTTATCGACCCCTTCTGCCGGTTCAACTCTTCGAGAATTCTGACCAGCAGAATATTCGCCGGCAAATCGTCCACATCTTCCTCAACAAGAATTCTACATTCAGGGCATCTTAACTCCTTTCTTGTCTCTACGATTTCTTTCAAACACCTTCTACAGAACGTATGTTGGCAAGGTAATACTTTGCAACTTTGATTAAGCTGTTCTAGGCACACAGAACACTCCAAAAGTTCATTTAACTGCACTGTATTCATGTCGTCAGTCGAAGACGTAAAACTACGGCGAAGTCGGCCTTGAATTCGTCACAGACAGAGCATACTCCAGCTGCAGGGCTTCTTTAAGACATGAAACACTTGTATAGCTCGTTATCCTTGTACAAGAAGTGATCAAAACATTTGTACGACATCAAATATACTCTTTCCATTCAAGACGACCTGACCTCGACCGCGACAATTTGTTGTCATGCTAAAAGCGCATGTGCAACACATGTGTGAAATATCAGCGCTAATTAGCATAATTTAATTATATGAATTAATTATTCTGCTTCCGTGGTCACGAGCCACGAAAACTTCCCTGCAGAGAAAAATATGCACAGGCTTCGATCTAGCTCGAATTTAGCAAAAAAACTGCGATGAACAACGCTATAAAAGGAAATTATTTCTCCTACTGCATACTGTGTCCTTGTTTTCAAATGCTGGTGGTTACCAAAGGCAGAAAAGTGTATTTTTTTAAGGTCAAAATACTGCGATTTTTCCGAACAATTACAAAACCTCAAAGCCGCAGATATGAATCATTTAATAAATCAGGAAATTCATGGGTTTGCTAAAACTGCAAATCTTAATATAACTAGTGTTAATTAGTGTGAAGGTTCACATTCCTGAGACGAAAAGGACCGAGTAGTTTAAAGCAATGGCATGATCCTCTAAAATAATAATTTTACTAGATGCGATATATAGGGAAGTTGTTGAGCAGTTGAAAGCACGCAATAATTCCATGACAGCGGCCTGTCAGAGTCCAAGGTCTTCAATTTAAAATCTCCTGATTTTGAGAGGTTTGTTGATCCGTAAAGATAACAAAGTGCTTAGGGGTCAACAAGTCTAAAGCTATATGGCTAGGCTGCAGTCTGCAGGAGCTAACTAAGTACTTTAATTTGGCGGACAGCCATGACTTATCATGAACTGTATGTTCAGTGTTCAGGGGGAGGTGCTGCTCAAGTCACTCAACGACATTCTAGGTGGGCCGGATATTGGGTGGGTGGGTGGGTGGGTGGGGGGACTCTGTAAAATAATTATGTTTCGCAGACTGAAAAAAGTCTCTTTCGCATGTGAAATAGGAAATTAACCCCACCCCTCTGCAGTTCAAGGTCTATACTCGATCGAGAGCTTGTAATTTCTGATCACAATGCCGGCACTAAGTTCAAACGGACTGGCTAATGAAAATAATAAGGGGGGGGGGGGGGGGGGGTTAACCCCACTGCTTCTCGGAATCAACGAAATAATGTGTTGAAATCGATGAAAGCTTAGGCCCGCGCTTGCAATTGCGTTTCTGAGAAATGTGACTCTCAAGTCAGAGTTATATGTTCGTCTCCCACAGTAGGCCAGGAGCCAGCACTAGACGGAGTCTCCTTTATCACTGAACCCTTTTAAAATGAATAAATTGCATAAGCATGTGCCGAAAGCTAGGAACTTTTAATTGTGGAATTATGAATTAAGGTTAATTAACTGGGCACTGATAGAGCTACGATGATTGTAAAACTATTTTGAAATAACTACTGCAGGAATGTTGTCATGCACTATATACAGTATTCGTCAAATATATTTAAAATTAACTGCCAACTAGAAGAACAATCTATAATGTACACTCTACATCACAATGCCTTTCACAGACGGAACTTATATTGGTGACTGTGTGGTGCAGTTGAGTTGTAAGGCGCTGCCAAGAATATTTATAGAATATCCATGTTATTTTTATTTGCAAATGCGTATGTGGTAATTAACCGCGCCCTTTCAATCAGGATGCACCGTGCCCGCGTACTCCGGAAAGCGATCGGCGGTGATACGAAAACCCTTAATCGCTTTAACAAGCGCTTCCACAATGGCGCCGTTTAACTGCTGACTCTTGTAAGGGACTCTTATATTGAGCCGTGCTTTTCTAACGTGGTGATTGGCAAATCGAGTATAATGCCGTTCCAAGATGGCTAGTTCAGTATGCTTACGATTTCATGGACTACCGATTTGAGCACAATGATACGTAACCAAAGGGTTCAATTTTTTTTTTTACGGAGAGGGAAAAAAAAGAAAAAGAAAGCTTCGCCGAGGGGTGACTATACTGAACAAAGACTTCAAAGAGCTCTTTAACGTCAGGATATTGACCGCAAACGAAAACCGGGCAACTTTAATCTCACTGATATAAAAACAGGATTTGCTTGTGGTTAGACCGTCTCCGAGAATCACTTTATATTGCCATCCGGCCAGAGTCACGATTTTAGCAACCAACCGTTTAACCTATTTAAGCCCTCTGTTTCTCAGGAGAGAAAATAATATCAACGAGAAAACGAGATGAATTAATATTGCGCATAGAATTGTAAGCTTGCATAATGTCACTGTAATGTGAGAAGCTACTTTTTTTAAACAGTCCAGTATGCATCACATTTTCTCAGACACTAATCAGATTTTTCTTCTTTCTTCCGTGGCTGACGCCGCAGCGCTATTCTTGGTTTTCATGTTACGTCATAAAATTTTGAAATCAAAATTTAATAGGCCTGCTTAACTTTTGATATCACTAGGTGTAAGATAAACTAAAAATAAATCTTTTCGCAAATTTCCAGCTTGGTTGTGCCCTTCGTTTTAAAAACAGAGCATTTTGAATATTCGAGTTCTCCGCCGTATGTGATATCAAGCTGAGTGCCGTGACAAAGTTGTTTTGATTCAAAAAAGGCCTTTCCTTTCCATTTTTGCAGATCGAACATTCCCAATGTACTAAGTGCTGTTTATGTGAAACTGTAATAGATCATGAGCCAAAAGTAGTCGCTATTAATAGGAAAATTAAGTTCCAGATGGTTTCTCTGACTCACGACGGCCATGTTTGTGCCCCTCGGAAGGACACAAATATGGCGTCTTCATACTGAGCTTTATAAATTTGCGTGGAAAGGTTCGGCAAATAACTCGCAAACGGTGCACCGCACAGACCTGAGATTTGGACAAATCGTTTATCTATTTATCTTCTATAATATCTGAAATTCATAGCTTCTGTCGTTGAATGGTTTCGATTTTATTTTTTTATTGCGTGACAGTGAAAACCACCAATACTGATCGTGCCGTTTTCACGGCGTGATTTGCTCATCTAAGCTGTACTCAATCTAAGAGAACAATCGAGTGTTTTCTTGAGATATTAAATCAGTAGAAATGATCGTGCTAACTTGATTAGTTGTGGCGTTAAATTTTGACTCCGCGGTGTCGATATTTCTAAAAGTGTTGCTCAAATAGGGATTTTCCAAGGTCGCTTCACAGCCCGCTTATGGGTGTAAATTTCAGATTTTGGTCTCGCTCAGGGTGTTCTTGGCAAAATGTCATTATTTTTAGCCGTCAAGGTCTCGTTTAGGGTTGCACGCGAAGAAATAACTAAAAAAAAGAATTTTGATTCGTTATATGGTCTCTTTTAGGGGTCTGCATTTATAGCTTCGGCCACGCCGAGATTAGTCTTTTTTAGGGGTTCAATTCAAAATTTCCGACGAGCATCCCCGTCCCTTCCATATGGGAGTCCCCCCCCCCCCCCCCCCCCCCCGCGCCTGGGTTCAAAGCAGAAGTTTGAGATTAATGATTTGACCTTACAGCTTCTTGCAGTAATCGAGCACTGAGAAGACACGCAAAAGGCTGCATTAAATCATGTTTTCGTTATATAATATTCAAAATTGTTGTATCATCCATCCATTCATGCGTGCTTTACAGTGGTGCCTATATGACCATGGCCATTATTGAATGCGCTCTACGTCTGCTGCAGCTATGGGCAAAGCTGATAACACTGTGCTCTTTTCGACTTAACCAGTCAACACAGAATAATGGCTGGACTAAAGCCACTTACAGCAAGGCTCAGACCGCATTACAATCAATTAACGGCAATAACTCAGTAGTGAAGCCCAACATGCGGACAGAATCACCACGTGAAGGCAGCTCGAGTTGAGGGCTGTCAAAATTGCCACCAGTTCTACGCGGCCATTCAACGATAGGAAAACAACTGGGCCATATCGATCAAGTCAAATCAGTCCGAAATACTAAGCGATGCTATGAAATGGCAGTGGATAGCCGATATGGAGCCCCTTTCGCAGATCTGGATCCCTCAATCAAACTTTTATTTTCAACATTGTATCATAATCGGTAACTTATTCTATTTGCAAGCCTTTTGTCGATGTTTCTTTAAAACAGAACACAAAGATAAAAAAAGAGATTTCGTTCCAATATTCTACAAAGTTAATTTTTACTTACTTAATCGAAGTATAATTACTTACACCCATAAGTAACTCAATCTATTGTTTTTTCTAACAGTAAATCTAATCTTGCTTCAAGTCGTTGGCAAAGCCTATCGTATGTGAAATATTTCTATACTGAACTATTTTAATAAAACAAAACAGCAGACGAAACACAATACGACATGAATTACACTCTTTTTTTTTTTTTATAAGAACCTTTTTTAAGCGATGACGTCATATAATGACGTCATCGGTTAATGCTGTAAAGCGAAAAAGCGATGGAATTTATGGAATTTTTGGTGTTACGGTGTGAGCGCGATTACTCCCTGAATTGAACCGAAGAGCATTGGGAACTAGGTGCATGGTTTGTGTTCTTGTTCTTGTCGTCGTGCGAGTGGACGGACGGGATCTGTTGCCTGTTGCAATCGACCGATCTTTCTAGAACCTAATAGAATTTGGAACTAACTTCAGGGATAAACGTCAGTAGAAAAGAATTCAAGTAAAACTCAACAAGAAATCACGGCGTAGAACTCAAAGCAAAATACTCCCGGGCAGTTAGAAAGGACTGATTCTATGTATAAACGAAAGACATAAATTATATTTGATGTGTTTTATTAGGTTTAGTAAACAGAAATCTTTACATTTTTTAAAAGAAAAGGGCTAAACATTTTCAAGACAGCGTTTGACCTTGTATCGTATGTCGTCAGTATCGGATGTCGCGCTACAAGATAACACAGCTTTTGTCAAACAGTCATTCAACACAGAAGTTGTTCAGGAATAAACGTCAGTAGAAAAGAAATCATGTTTAACTCAACAAGAAAGCACTGCATAGAACTTAAAGCAAAATACTCCCGGGCAGTTGGAAAGGACTAATTCTAAGTATAAGTGAAAGAGACTAATTATATTTGATGTGTTTTATAAGATTTAGTAAACAGAAACCTTTACAGTGCGGACACTCGAACCATGAACGCCAAAGGCTTTATTTTCAGTTTATTTGTACTTTTTTATCACTTATTTTATTACTTTTTTTAGAACTAGCCAATCACAGCGGCGAGGCGATGCAACGGCCGAGACATTTTTTCTGCCTTTTTCCACGTTATTTTTAAAGTGGCGCCGTGATTTCACTCAACGGCGGAGACATTTTTTCATTTTTTTTCCGCGTTTTTTATCAATCACGGTCGGCTTCCAATACACGCCTTTCGGCTAACAATAACTTGTCTGGAGACGGGAAGAAGGCATCGGGACCTTCTTGATCTAAACCCTCTATTTTCGAATTGTGTCGAGAGACGCTCCAGTTTCAGGCCAGGAGGTAGAGATTTTAACCAGGAGTGAACCTCTGACGGACCCAACACGGAAGAGTCTGAAGACCCAATGGATTTCGCCATCTTCTTTCAACACTCGTGTTTTTCCCACCATGGGGGCTATAAATAGCTTGCGTGCAAGAGATCTGGAGATAAGCTGTCAATCATAACGTTACAAGTAACCGCAATTCCTAAAATATGCAACTGAATTTGAAGCATCTATTTTGGTCTATTTTGGAAACAGCTTCGCCAATTGCTATTTCGGTCTCATTGAGAGTGAGCAATGTATTTTGTTTGAGGTAACATTTTACCTGGTTGAAGCAAAACTCGCAGGTATTTAGGTGCAGCGAGTACGAAGGCTGAAACAAAAGATTGATACTATATTCTTGAAGGATATCCCTCAGTAACGGTTCGACTTGGTGTCCGTGGTGAAATCCACAGTTATCCATTATTATACAGTCACCGAGTTCCAATATTGGTGAGCCATCTGCTCTTTCTACTGCTAAAGCGTCATCGAAAAAGTTGAGCATTTCCATTCCATTAGAAGCGCCCCGTAAAATATTGTAGTAATCAACTCCTTGTATTGAGTGTAGCAGGTTTAGCGTGTAGTTTGCGTTCGAGGCGTAGCGCTGGAATTCAATGGCAGTCATGGCAGGCTCGCCGATATATGAATTACCATATACACGATTACCTGAAGTAATTTTGACACCGGACTCATCGAAAAAGTGGTGTAGTACAGTCTAGTTGCGCGATTTGATCAAGAAAATTATCTTTATTGTTAATGTTTACGTCTTGACAATGACTCCGTCGGTACTTCCGTGAGTTTTTTCTTCGTCATAAAGCGATCCTCCCGAATGCATTTTTTATTGCGCTTTGTGATGGCAAAAGATGAGGTGGCGAAACTCCATCCAGCAACAAGCGCTGTTGAAGTTCAGATGTGTACGTGCTGGGCTTGCATAATTTCTTGGATTCGATGTAATCGACAACGTCTTGTGTAACAACATTACGAGTCGCTATTTTTCGCGTCGGAGGAAGAGACGTGTTGTTGAACGACTTTATTTACATAGCCAATACTAACTCGCGCTGTGCCTGAAATTTGTCTTTGGGAAAATCCCTGGTGGTGGAGATCAAGAAATCTCTCTCAATAAATATTTGGTAAAGCGCTTCCATTGTCGTAGATGCCTTGTTGCTGATTAATCCTGAGATTACACTGACCTAATTATTTCAAAACAAATAATAGAAAATCATTTTTTCGTTCCTCAAAAGAGCTTCAATTCAAAAAATATCTAAAAATGCATCTGTTTAGATGAAAGTAGTACTTACTAGTACAATTTGCTGGAGCGTAGGCCATTTTGCAGTGAACTGAAACCCGAGTCTGACTTCAGTGAGGGCAAATGAATTCCCGCCAAAAAAATCCGCTAACGTTGTTTAGACTACAGGTATAACCGCGTACCGAAAAGCGTCTCAAACGTTGCGTGGGACAATGAAAACACGGAAAAAAGGAGAAAAAAATGTCTGTGCCATTGCTTCGCTTCACGAATGTGATTGGTTAGTTCTGGAAAAAATGTAAAAATAACTACAGAATAAGTGAAAATAAAGTACAAATAAAGTGAAAAAAAAAGCCATAGCGTTCATGGTTCGAGTGTCCGCACTGTAATTTTTTTTAAAACAAAAGGGCTCAACAATTTCAAGACAGCGTTTGACCTTGTATCATATGTCGTCAGTATCAGATATCTCCCTGCAACATAACGCAACTTTTGTCGAACAATCATTCAACACAGAAGTTGTCAGCTATTTTTATTAACTTTCTTGAAATTTTCTGTCAAATTTCCTGAAAATTCTTAAAGACCCCTTGTGAAACGTCATCGCTTCTGCATGCATTGCGTGCCGTTTATTATAAGAACGTTGAGGCTGAGATTTCCCCAAATTTTAAGAACATGCTAATAACATACCCCAGGCTGAGAGTCGGAGAACGACTTTATTTTGCCCATTTGTTTTATTTTTTTGCAAAATGAGCAGTATAAATAAATACAAAACTGTGGTCCAATAGGAGTGTTTTTAAAAGAAATTTGTCCGCGGCACCAAATCACAGGGAGCATGCCGCGCAAGCATGTCAAGAGCAACTTCATACACCACATTCGGTGAATAATGCTTTTTGATACGTTTTCTGGTTTCGTCTGTATTGATTTAATGAAAATTATACTATGGCATGGAACTTAAGAACGTCTTAAGAACATTTTCAGCCTCAAATCGTGAAAAAAATAAGAACGCTCAGACTCGGCCCCAAAATTAGACGTTCTTATAAAAAAAAAAGAGTGTACTTGCACAATAAGGATACGCACAAACAATTGGCACGACTGTCATTAATGTTCTCATTTAAGTTATAACGTCGCGCATACTTTACTGCGATTTGCGATCGAACGCAAAAAACAAAAACAAAACAACAAAACAAAACAAACATACAAAAAAAAAACAAAGCTGGAATTTAAACTCGGGCGTTTTCTTTGGAAAGCCCGAATAACTAGTATATACTTGGGGGCAAAATGGAAGCCGTAAATCACACTCCGAAAAGAAACACCCTCCTGTTCTATTGCTTATTTTTCACAATTTTTTAAAATGTTTCGGGTGTAGGGGCATTTATTCGCGAAATGTGTCAATCTTTGTGGGGCATTTGAACACCATTTTCAGCCCGGGGTACGGGTATTTGAACCAAAACTTCAAAATTTAAAATGCTTGGGTGGTTAACCGGGGCCATGGTGATGTTGAAGTTTCGATTTCATTGGCACATAATTTCGCTTATCGATTCTCTATTTTTCAATTGCCCATAATACACTTTGTTTATTTTTTTTTAAAATTTACAGATTGCAATAACGATATAGTTTATTCAAATAATTTATTCCTAGAGCACACTTAATATATTTCTTCACTTCACTTTTGGTTTCGAATTTTATTTTTAAAAAGTTTATATTTGAGTCCGCATACACGAAAGCGTAATGGTTCAATTGGCCATGTTCTAAACGAGCAGGGGACTGCAGCTCTCTAATTTCAGCGAATTTGAAGTGTACCATGCCTTTGCGTTTTAACCAGTAACTCTCAAATTTGGTCAACTTACTAATATCTGGATGCTCTTTCAGATGACGGGATCCATTTTTCAATTCAATCGATTTTAAATATTCGTACCCAGTGCCCTGCTCGTTTAGAACATGGCCAATTTTAACACTTCGTTCTTAAAAATATAATATATCGAATAGCCCACTACAAAAACGTTCCCTAAGCAAGATTTGACAGGCCAGTAAAATTGAAAAGTTTCTACAGATGCTGATAGTATAATGGCCTATCTTCCCAATAGGCCATTTCCGAGTTGCCCTTTGTCTCAGTTTCAAAAAAGGGTCTTCGTGCGAAACCATTGAAATGAAAATGACTTTGATTTGCATGAAAATGGACGTGAAGGTGGAACACATTTTCATATGAATGGTTTCGCACGTAGAATCGTTTTGAAACAGAGGCAAAGGGTAACTCGGAAATGGCCTACTTCTACAGCCGCCTTTTTCGATATTTCAAAAGCTCTCATTACGTTATTTTACTTCCAAAACCTTTCGGCGTAATTAATTGTTAAATAAACTTTTACATGAATATCAAACCAAAACGTATTCTCGAGTCCCCTCACGTTTTTGAAATGGGCTACTGAAACGTTTTGTCGCTTCCACCATCAACATTCGGAAACGATCGTATTTTCGGGAATGTTCGATACCATCCCGAACGTGTTACGAACGTAAATTAAAAAGTGCTACTTGCTATTTTTCTAAATTCTACTGTCTTTTGGTGGAGTAAATATTCGTTCGAATAACGTGTTTGAATACAATGTTTTCCATTTTACGCATTGGTCAAAATTGATCACATGGCACATCTACTGTTGAATTAATCACGTATCACCGACCTGTAAAAATAATTTAACCCACAAGGTACGGTAAAATCAATGGATGGAATTCAAAAACTCAGAGAAACAAGTACTTCTGCATCGCAGCTATAGTAAAACTGAAATTCTATCAGAAATTTTGACGGCCGCAGATGTAAACTACTCCACTGTATACCTTTCAGTGCCGTACACTATGGTACCACCGACCACGTGATCAATTCAGACCAATGACGATACAGACTCTTCGGAGTACAACAATTATTGTAGTACAAAATATGGTCCTAAACCTAGCGCATTTAAGAGCACTTAATTTTCTCGACAGAGGTATGTTGATTGCTGTTGCTGTTGTTTAATTTAAGGGTTAAATCATCATCAGAAAGCTTTATGGATAAACTTTTGACTTATAATTACTAAGAAAATGAAAAAAAAAATCAAGGGTGCTTTAAACTTCACAACTTGCACAGTTCCTGGTATTTTTGGTTACGCTTCGTGCATGTTTGATGTTATTGCTTTCGACCAAGTGCACGATTTAGGGAATTGCGTGGAAACTGAATAAGTATGACGATTCAAACTCTCAGTCACATAACTGGATCACAACAGCTGTAGGAATTTGCGCGTTTAAAAACATTCTGCGGACAAGTTACTATAATATGGAATGCAATGGGATAACGCCTCCTGTGGGAGTTTGAGCTGACTCTTTCTCAGCCTACTCATCTTGGCCGGTTGTCTTCACGTTACATGATCCCTAGCGCTTCACCTTCACGGTTTATCATCCATCTTTGTTTAGCTTGGACGTACCAGCAGACATTCGCTGCGGGAGGAAGGATCTAATCTGGGTTGATTGCTGTTGCTGTTGTTTAATTTAAGGGTTAAATCATCATCAGAAAGCTTTATGGATAAACTTTTGACTTATAATTACTAAGAAAATGAAAAAAAAAAATCAAGGGTGCTTTAAACTTCACAACTTGCACAGTTCCTGGTATTTTTGGTTACGCTTCGTGCATGTTTGATGTTATTGCTTTCGACCAAGTGCACGATTTAGGGAATTGCGTGGAAACTGAATAAGTATGACGATTCAAACTCTCAGTCACACAACTGGATCACAACAGCTGTAGGTGGAAGTGAAATGTCGGCTCACAAACGTTCCTTTCAGGTAAGATACGCTAAAGTTTAGGACCATACTGTACAAGGTCATACAACTAGATATGATAGTATAACAGAAAAGTACCCTCTTGCGAGCGATATTTAAAACGTTTATAGAAAAATGTTTATAAATACTATGACTGGAATTTGCGCGTTTAAAAACATTCTGCGGACAAGTTACTATAATATGGAATGTAATGGGATAACGCCTCCTGTGGGAGTTTGAGCTGACTCTTTCTCAGCCTACTCATCTTGGCCGGTTGTCTTCACGTTACATGATCCCTAGCGCTTCACCTTCACGGTTTATCATCCATCTTTGTTTAGCTTGGACGTACCAGCAGACATTCGCTGCGGGAGGAAGGATTTAATCTGGGTTAAGGTTAATATCGCCGGTGTACGAGTCATCGCCCCAGTCTATATTGTCTAAAAGAGGATCGAAGGTCGACTCGGCGAGTAACAGGCTCAAAACCTGTTCATCAGCTTCGCCTAAGCTGTAGTTAGATTCGGACCAACCCGAAAATGATGCACCTGGATCTTGAACATTTTGGTCACCTGTAAATACGAACAAAACACATGTAGAGAAAATGTATTACCCGAGAGTCACTCCATCACGCTTTGTATGTAGCCAAGTGGTCTGCTTCTTGCCAATTGGGATTTTAACCATGTTATGTTTATTTGAAATAACTGTTTCCTCTGTTCCAGTGGAATGCCCGGAAACTAGTCATCTCGAAACTAAGTGCATGACCACTAAAAATATACATTTAAATTACACAACACAAAAGTTTACGAATAACAAGTGAGTTCTCGAAACATTTAACTATCAAAAACTGCGATAAAATATTTATTTTTGTTAAAAAACGACGTTTCGACGTTGAGCTAACGTCAACATCAAGTCAAAATGACAGTTGATAAAAATGTATAAATAGTAAATAAAACAATAGTATAATAGATGTGTTAGAATGTTTAAGTCAAACAAAGAGTTTCGCACAGATGGAGTCAGTTTGCGTGTTCAAGCTGGATAACGTTCCTTTATACAAAGCATCTCGTAGACGAGGCATGCAACCAAATTTCCCTTTTTTTTTCCAAAAAAGTGCCTTTTGATCTCCACCATTCGCCCCACACCCTTATAACCCAGACCACATGATTCGAATCGACGCTGTCGCCAGTGTTTAGGCCACAGCGCCTCTCAAAAGCCTTACGAGGCGACTTAGCTACTAACCTGTCTGTCGTGAGCTTCCCTGCTGAGGGTCATCAGACAGCATGGCGCGGAGTCCACCCGTGCTGTAGGCAGGTGACGCAGGCGAGGCAGTTGCCTGTTGCTGTTGATCGGCCACCTCTCTCCTCCTCTGCTCTTCAAACATCAACAACCGTTGCTCTTGCTGCTGGATAAGAAGTTGTCGCCGTTGTTCCTGGAAGCCGCAACCAAAAGGGACAAGAAAATGCTATTAAACTCGCTATGAAAAAGGTATCGTGAGCTAAATTATGTAGCCTGCGAATACAGCCGCCTCTCATCGCTCCCGGCCGGTTTGGCACGTAGTAGCGGGAGCGAGTGAGAGGCGGCTGTATTCGCAGGCTATAAATTATGAGGATGATTGTGTTATTGTGTTTACAGTTTCAAGTTTCGTATAATTTACTTGCAACACGAAACTAGTGCGGGCTAACAAACAAACAAACAAACAAACAAAAAACATTAATGAAAGTTTAAAAGACAAATTTCCGTTAATCATTCCCACCCCCTTCCAAGCCTTTTAGTAGCATCGATTGTACACAGTCCACAGTCCTCTCTACCCAAATATTAGGCCCCTTCCACATTTTCGTTTATGCGTTTCGTCTCTCTTCGAAAAAAAACGCGTTTTCGAAAGCCTCCGTATTCCCCGTCCCGTATTCGTCCGTCCGTCATTTTCAAATATCTCCACTCTGAACTCAAAGACAGTTTCGAATGAATGCGTTTTCGACGAAAACGATGAGCGTCAATCCTATCAGCGTGAACGATGGGCGAAAACGCGTCAACGAAAACTCCTTAGTATAGACGGGGCATCACGTTTTATAGAGCCCGTGAAAACGACGCAAAACAAACAAACAAAACAAACAAACAGAAAACAACGTCATAACATAACAAAATAAGCAAACCTGATGTAACGCCATGAGCTGTTGTTGTTGCGTAAGAAGCGGATTATAAAGAAGTTCCTCATCCTCTAGCTTTTTGTCCTGCTTAGTTGCAGGCGAGTTCGAAGCGCTTTCGTTGCTAGATAATCCTCCCGGCGAATCGATCAACATGGCCCGCAGTTCTTCTGATGTAAAGTTCGAAAAATAGTCCCCCTTCGACTTGGAGGCTTTCTTTTTCTCGGCCAGGTTGAGACTGCTCGCCGGAACTGAGGGAGACCCAGTTGACGTCGAAGGCATGTCCTCGTAAGATATGTAATTTTTCGACGAGGATGTGACCGTCGACGATGGAATTTGAGAGCCTGCCATGCTGTTCACTGACGTGTTTCCAAAAAGCTGTTGTTGTTGCTGAATGTGTTGTTGATGTTGTTGTTGCTGCTGCTGCTGCTGCTGTTGTTGCTGCTGCTGTAATGCAACAGTGTAACTTGTAGTTGTGGAACTCACACGGGTCATCCCCAAACCCGCGGTGTTCCGCCGAGCATGCTGCTGCGTCTGGTGTACCGCGTGCGATCTTTGCTGCTGCTGCTGCTGCTGCTGCTGCTGCTGCTGCTGCTGCTGCTGCTGCCGCTGTTGTTGTTGTTGATGATGCTGCTGCGGTGTTAGTTGATTCTGCGGCCGTGCAGGCTGCTGTTGCTGCTGGAACGCTGCCTCGTTGCCGTACGAATACGGAGTCGGCAGGGTGGTACGAAGCTGTGACGTGCTTTGACCCTGGCTGCAGGACCCAACCGTGAACTGCCCCGCCGCAGCAGGCTGGGCAGGTAAGAGAGGTGCACCCTGCGAGGGTTGTTGATTTTCTTGGATTTGTTTCAACAATGTTATTAATGAGGCCGCTACTTGCGGCTGACTCTGAAGCGCGGAGAGCACAGTCAATAAAACTTGCATGATTTGCTGGTTTTGCGAAGAGTTTGTCAAGAATTGCTCAAGGAATTGCGTTACAGAGGCGTTCATCTGCGACCCCTGTAGGGGCTGTTGTTGTTCAAAAGCATTAGACGTCGCTGCTTCGACTTGCGGTACAGCAAATCCTAAACCGTTTAGCCCGGTTGACCCTTGGAAAGTACCAGCAGCTTGTCCTGCCACTGGCATGTTCCCTCCAAGCATCGCAGCGCCCACTTGTGGCGATGCAGAAAACGCCTGCAGAACGGCCTGCGTCGAATCGGTAGTTCCGAGTGAGTACGCAGCGGATTGGGACTGAACACGTTCTTGTCCACGCGCGGATTGGTGCTGCGGTATACCAAGCTCTCGAGGAGCTAATAAAGGAGAATTGGTGACGTTGGTCGTGGCGGTAATTGAACCACGGTCGTTCGTCCCAGGAAACGCTTGTACAAAGCCTTGATTTGTCACCATTTGACCAGCAGTGCTGGGCTGCCACGATCGTGGCGTAGCTCCGATGGCTTGCTGCCGTTGTTGTTCTTGCTCCGGTCGGGGGCCTGTTGAGTACGACTGCTGCCATATTTGATTCGAGTTCAATTCTCCTCGCCTACCCTTTTGATTTTCCTGACTGGTCACGCTTCGCTTTAACATCGTTGCGTTACTCTGCACGTCCTCGATGTGAGCTTGCTGTTGAAGATCAAGCTCGGTGTCTACTGGTATCAAATGAAGAGGGGAAGAAGTTTGTTGCCTCTGCAATTCACGTTGTTGCTTTTGATGCAAAGAGCCGATCTCAGCTGCAACCATATCGTCATTCTCAGGCTCTGTTTGCTGTTGCCCTCTTAGCGCTGTATCCATGTAATCATCCGACCTTTGCGAAGTGCTCGCTTCACCAGCCTTCTGCTGCACCTCCGTTCTCTTGTCCATCAGCAGCTTAAAATGGCGTTGGTACCGGCGTTCTACAGTTTGGATTTGCGCTTCGAGTTTACGACTGATAGATTCTAGTGCGTTCTCATGCTCCTCGCGCCTCTCTGTCAAGTCCTTGTTTTTCTCAAAGTAACCGGAGCATTTTTCTTGAAGTTTCACTGGATCAACGTATAGCTGCGACTGAAGGTTCAAAATCATGTGCTGCTGGATTTCCTTCAGCTGTTCTTTCTGCCTGGACACAGCTTTCAACAGCATGGAGTGCTTCTCGAGAAGTTGGTTCTGCAGCAGACGCTGGGCTTCACGGAAATTGTCTAGTTCTTCGACACTCGTGGGAAGATCCTGTCGAGAAAGTTCATTTTATAACTTGCAAGTATTTCTGAAGTAAAGTCAAGTCTGCTTAAACATGAATCCTTGGTCACAATTTGAAAAACGCTGAAAATGCGAACCCTAACTTTGTATTATGGGATAAAACAACACTGAATATATTGAACCCTAGGGCGATATTTAACAATTATTCCACGAGCCGTGGTGGATATCGAGATGGTATCTCATATTCAACAAGCGCGTGTGGAATAACTGTTTTATTAAAAACACTCAGAGAATTGCAATATTTGAGCTCTCTGGCTGCTCTCACTGACACGTGGACCTGCCATATTTGTGGTCCATGGTGTACAGATACCATGACTTGTAAACCAATCAAAACTCATGAATTGCAATATACCATGGCTAGATTTTAATATTATCGCATAGTCCCCTGTTTTGCTTACGTCACGGAAGACAAAATAATCAAAATCAACTCTTTGTTCTTATCTGCCTATTCACTTGCTTGTTAGATACTAAACCAATTTTCCACCTCGGTGTCGATGAATAGTGGAAAAATATATTATTAGGAACCTTCAGATCGGAATACGAGTACGAGAACGACTTTTCAAACCTAGTGCTTATTCCTTCGATTGTCACTTTTCACAACATTCTCCGCCGTTCCGATAGTCTCCTACTCAACTGGTCAGCAACAGGGAGGAGTGAGGGCTCTAGGAACGTAACTGGATTAAATTTCGAAAGTCGTACTGGTAATCTGATCTGAACGTCCCTATGACAACAACAACAGCAACAAAAAATATACGCACAAACGAATCTTGATCCGTGTCCCTTCCTTCTCTCGATTCATTTTCACTATCACCGCCCTGTGCGTCACTCACAGACTTCTTGTCATCAGAAGGACTGTTCCGAGCTGTTTCAACACATACAAAAAGAAAGTAAATAATAACAGCTTAGCATTAAAGCAAGAAAAGTAAATCTCGCTGGTTAAACAATTATAACAAATATCGAGAAAGGTTGTGCACGAAAGGTGGTCTGGGTAGGAACGGAAAAATCATGCAGTTTACAATCCATCACTACTTCCTAAATTTAGTTTGAAATAACCGGAGGGGGAAGAGGTGTAGAAATTTTCGGTGCAGGACTTTTTTAAGTCTTTATTGTCTGCTGGATTTTTTTTTCTGGCGCACAAGCTTTGCAAGATTTTTTTTCGCATACAGATACAGGTATATTGTTGTAACACAAGAATTAACATTAACATCATTATCGTTTCATTAGCTTTCATTGTATGTTCTCTGGACTAAGCGACATTTAATGAACAATAATGTATGTTTAAGACATACATATGGCACTCAAAACTCCGAAGAAAAAGTTTAAGGGTCTCTTCATATGAGCCCGGTTGACCGGGCTGGCCCGGTTTCCGATCTCGGTTTCAACAACCGAGATGATCTCGGCAACCGGGATGAAAATTTTCTCATAATTATGAACACTTCAGCCTGTTTACCGGGACGAAACATTTTTGAACAAATTAGCTTTGCTTTCGCAATAGGGCGGTGAAAATGACATAATTTTGCCTTGTATGCATTTCCACTTCAAAAAGTATTCGAATTAGCTTTATCAGTAAAGTAGCAAGAGTCGACAAAGCTATGATAGTCGCGAACGATACAAGTTAATGTTGCGCCAGTTTGGTTTTGTTTATTGAATTTCGTCCCGGTAACAGGGCTGAAATTTCTCATATGAACAGACGACAGAATTCATCCCGGTAACCGAGTCAGCCCGGTTACCCGGCAAAATTATTTTTCCCATAACTTAATCACATTCGGGCGATTAGTGGCTATTGTGCCAGTGAAGATGTAGAGCAATATGAGTGACTCGTTAGATACTCCATGGTATACCACTCGAAAGCGTTGCGTTGACAGTATATATCTCCTCTCATTAGTATTCAACACGTGCAGTAGCTCAATACTTCTACCCATACTACCTTTCGGTCTTGTCGCGTGCGCTTGTGTGCTTTTTCCAACAACGTTTCTCGAAATAGCAAATGATTAGTTAACTCGGAGGTGATAAGCAAAGAACTGTTTACTTCCGAGCAGCAGAAGAGAAACAGAATGGATTCCCGTTTGCAGTTACTGGTTACCGAAAGTAATGTTTGGTACACTACTTATCCAGCTTGTGTAGTATGGAGCGTATTCACATGACGTCACGGCAGCCATATTGGTGTTTCCTACCCAGGAATTAAACCCATTTTTATTCAAAAATCGTCTTTTGGTTTGGTAAACCAATATGGCCGGTGGTCACGTGAGTGAATACGCTCTACACTAAAACAATTATTTTCCTCAGTGTCGGTGAAATCGGTGGATATTTACCTCCACTTCAGTGAATAATTGTTAATTATGCCTTACCCAAAGGAAACAGTTAATTTTGTTTCGCGAGAATCTTGATCGTAGTCTGTGGTTTCTCTATGATTGGTGAACTTCAAACTTGGGGGGGGGGGGGGGGGGGGGGGGGGGGTGTTTACATGATGTTTATCTCTGTCCCTCTTGTGGCTCTGTATTCGTTTACACGATAACGTAACGTCACAAAAATTCGGTTCCAGTACAAAACTCGAACCAGTATCATGTAAACAACGAATGACGAGCGATGAACTACGGTAGACTGGAACGGGTAGCGAATGCGTAGTTTTCGTCACCCAGTCATGACAAGATCGCGTGTAGCCGTGAGATGAATTCGTGCAGTCATACGAGTATGAAACTCGCACAGGTTCTTCTTTCCACGTGTTAACACCCCCTTTCTTTCACATATCAATTCTTGGCATGTTATCATAGTTGATTCCTATCGTCGCTATCTAGCAGTATTTCAATTTTTAATTGCCGATTATTTGTTGTTTTCTTTCTGTTTTTTCTTTTTTTTACTTATTTTGCTCGCAGATTCCTTCTTTCGTCGAACAACGAGCGCCAAGATGCTCGCAGACAAAACAACACTTGACTTTTGAACACACCTGTGCAACCAATGTATCACGTTTAACGTGATTCCAGATTATGCGCGTGAACACAATCAGCACGTGTATCCGAAAGAACTTGAAGCGACCGATTTTTTTTTAACTAATCAGTTCTTTGCTTGTTGAAGTTATATCCACATTCATAAATAGCAATCAGGGCAGAGGTGTCGCCGAGGTATTCCTATTACCACCGAACATCTTTCTTGGGACCGCAACAGAAGGTTGAGCAACAGGTATTTCGCCATTTATTCTTTAGGATTGCATGCTAGAGGGTTGTGTGATAGTTTCACTTATGGAAGTAACGAGCAACCTAAACATTTAGCCAAAACCTAATCACAACAGAAAACGACCGAGCCAGGTGCGCGTTGCACCTTTGAGCGTGAAAAAGACAGCTGCGAAAGAGATAAAATTTTGAGTTATTGTCCGCGGAACAATGGCCGTTTTTACACTAGAGACGCGTTACCGTCTTGAACGACCCATTTCGAAAAGTAGCTCGTCCAATTAGTCGTTGAAGTACTGCGAGGATATGCCACACATGTGAATGAACTGGCAGCATACGCTGGTCAATTTGGTCCCGAAAAAAATTATTACGCTTCTCCAACACTAACTGACCAAAAGAAACTAGCACAAGCTTGAAAGACTTTACGCGTATGTTGTTTGCAACCGAGCAAGATTTTACAGTACTTCCCGAATTTGCACATATATACGTAAACGTCACCCGAACACGACGAATCACGGGATCTTGAAGTCTGTGTAAGGGCTTTTCACCGTTTAGCGAGCAGACAGCATTTGCGCTGGTTTGGTACAAGCAGAATTGTTTGTAAATTTTGGTTTTGTATTGCGCTTGTAGCCGTTGGCGTAAAGTTTCGTGGCGATGTTCTCCCATATATTCTGCCTTCAACCCATCGCTAATAATTGCCGTCGTATCGCTACATCGGCCCATATTTCAACTAAATATTTGGTCTCATAGTAGGCCCAATTTTGGATCTTTTGTGCATTCGCCTCCTCTCCGCATGTCCGCCATTTTTAACGTGTTTCGTCTGATCATGATTGAAACTACCTCATCAGGTTGTTTCAATCATGCTCAGAATAAACATGCTTCGATCATGATTCGCGCAACGCACCGTCTGATGTGACCACTTTTTGGATCGAAACATGTTTCATTCGCGACCAGAATTATCGTGTTTCGACCTAGTGTGAACACTGTGTTAGAAAGCGTTTCAGGTATCTGCTTGTGGACCTATCAAATCCTTGCTCGTGCTAGATTACGTAGGATTGCCAGAGAGGGGAAAAAACTCTAATGGACGTGCACTGAAACACTTCATCTACTCGAAGGAGAGCGCAGTCGGAGTACGCGCTTAAAACAAGACAAAAATATAACACAACATACACACGATCAGGCAACTTATCATAGAACAGCTGACTTCGAGCGAAGAAAGAACTTCAGGTACAAACAAGACCTCTTAAATTCCGAAATTCATCCCCGTTTTCCACGGATTTGCGACCTATCAGGACCTAACGAAGTTACATTGCGTAGGACAAGTGTTATTGCAGAATTTGCATTTGATACGAACATGAGACCGAACACTCGCCAAAAGTTGACCTACAGACCGCGCGAAGCTTCCATTTACACTGTTTCATTAAAAAGCCTCTGGTCCCAGTACAATTCTAAGCAATCATTTTTTTGCATTGAGTTTTGGGAGTAACTGCAGAATAAATTCAAGATGGCGAGGTATCTTAAGTAACTGGCTACGCGGTACGCGGTACACAGAGAAAACGAGGTACATATAGCCATTTGTTTTGACGCCGGACTCGCTGATAAATGTTTAAAAGGGCGCGCTTTTCGCCTTATACTTATTGCCTTTTGTGCCACGTTTTTAGAACGAGAAATTTTTCAGAGCTTTTTCTCACCGCCTGAAACTCATTTTCATATGAATGGCCTCGCACCGCTTTGTAATTATTTCTTATTTAAATAAATTACATAATTGAACTTGAATTAATTAGTTTCAGCGTACCGCGTAGGTACGAGTGGCATAAGCTGAGTATTGTTTTCAGAAGTTAACTAGAGAAAGCCATCTGTCCGTCCATAGCGAAGTAATAACTCTAAATTATCCGACACGAGGAATCACTGTACGTCATTATGCACAAACAACTGCGCTAGAGAATATTCTCTATCAGTGTTCTCGACGCAGTTTGAAAGCTCACCTTTTAACATAGTTGTATCCCAAGCGTTAATTCCTTGGTAATAGCCGTTGATTACGAGCAACAAGGAAAACAATGTCTTCTGGTCGCCTAAGCTTTGATCTACTCGGAAGTTATCGATGGCTCGTGCCCGGGGGGGTACTCCTCGTAATTCTTGGTCGGGGTATTTCAGACCAAAACAAGCCATTTCCCGAGCCCGTTTTCAGGGGTCGCCATGCAGCTCTCGTAAGGTCTCACATGAGTGGCTGAGAGAACAATAGAACAAACCACAAGAACAATGCCCCTAGCCCCCAGAACAATAGCAGCTGCTACACTAGAGGACCAGTAGAATTACAAGCTTACGAGAGCTGCGTAACTATTCGTTTTCAGACCAGGCTTCAGAAAGTTTTACTCGGTTTGCGAACCCATTACCTTGTCCAAGTGAAGTCATTCTTTATTATTCAGTAATATGGCCCTGAACACTGTTTCAGGCATAAAATTCTAGACTAAATCTAGTTACATCGTGTGCGGTCAAGAATGCAGCATGCACACATACTTCTCGAACAGATACCCGATTTCAGACCACAATGGTCAAAACCTATACTCGTTTTCTGACCGAAACTGCTCAAACACTATACCCTTTGGGGCTGTACATACATATATAGCTTATATAGAGGAGTATCCCCCCCCCCCCCCGGAGGTCTTGTGCCCTCGAATTACATGACCGAAGATACCATCGCACAGTGTCGAAATTTGATTTGTGGGTAGCGTTTTGTTGTGGTTATTTCGTCAACACGGAGTAGCCTACGCTATACAGAGCACGCAACTCCGCGGACCGTGGCGCGAAGCGGAGCATACGAGAGAAGTGACATAAAAGAAATTTAAATAAGTTTATTTTTGATAGCTCCTGCTTTGCGCTCCGCTAGTTCAGTTTGATTTACGCTCGTGTATCACGCTCAACGCTCGGCCCTCCAAAACCCCGCCTCTGGGACGAGAATGATTGCAAACAACTCAGGAAACATAGCAAGCGCAATGCAGTTGAATCTTTGGGAAAATGGTATGTGGCCACTTAATTAATAGGGGTTCGTCAATTTTAGCATAAGGCGTGTTAGAAATATCACGTTATTGCCAAAAAAATCAATAGATCATTACTAAGCTTTGCGACAACGGCAATACGTCAAGAGGATAATAAGCGCTTGTTTGAGTGTTTATCAGTCGTTACTTCCTGTTTCGGACTCTTACCTGTAATTAGCATGTTGAAACCAAGTCCAAACTTTGTGTACTAAATTCTTAGTGGCCGCTTAATAGAAGTAAAAGCTATTGACAAACCCTCATTGGGAGGGCCCAAAGGTGGCCGCCGTCGCTTAACAGAGGTGGCCGCTAAACAAGGGTTTTAAATTCACAGTACTATGCTGATAATACATACGGGACTCTGACAACAGCCCGCATAAAATCCCGGCGTTACCAATCGATGAAATCGATGATCGATTAAAATCGATATCAATCGGTGACTATCGATTGGTCATCGATTGGCCGATACCAATCGATATCAATTAACTAATTTTATCGATTGATATCGATTTATTGATTGCATTTCCGATCATCGGTTTCATCGATTGATAACGCCGGGATAAAATGGGATGTGATGGCCGATTAATAGGGGTTCGAATGTAGTGCAAACTCCTCGTTACCGCGGACAGATGCGTGCGTTTCTGCAGTACTGTACAGACACCAAAAGTACGCCGACTGCAGAATTAAACTTCAGGAGAAAACTTCTCAGAATCTTATGCTTAGCTAATTTTGTGTCAGACCTTTAGACAGGGAACGTAAAGCAAAACTAACAGTCTACAAACCTTTCTCATTTGCAGCAATTGCATTCTGGTCCCCGCCGGGGGCATCCCCGTCGTCACTCTGCCCGGATGGTAAACCCAGGAAGTGCTGCTCGTCCTCTGCCCACTTCGCCAGGACCATTGCATTAGCTTCGTGCTGGCTGTTAAACTCCAGAGGCGCTTTATGAAGAGAGAACCGCGACTGGCGATTTGCTTCACTTGCTCTCAAAATCTCCAATTCCTTCTCTCTGGCCTTTAATGACTTCACGCCCTCGGCGACACTAACAATCAACGTCAAATCGTGAGTTCACCTTCTTTGATACTGTACAGTTAGACTTTTCAGAGCCTCTCTATTTTTCAACGCAATGAAAAAATTCAGCGCAAGGAAAAAACACGAGAGAAACAGCCAGGTTTGAACGAGAGAGGGTGGGGTGGGGGCGACCGAAACGAGCGAAAGCATAAAACTCGCCCGCCCGTATTTTCGGGCGTTCAACGATTTAAAAAGAAAAACAAAAAAAATTGAGGGTTCTGAACAGTCTCTTGTACTTTGGGTCGTTTGAACAATTCAGTTGTCCCCACTGTGGGACATTTGTCTGTTTATACATGACAGTCAGTTGGTTTTGGCAAGATCCTAAGGCCTGGTTTAAACGTCGCATATTACATGCGCCGAATTAAGTGCAATCAAATTCGGCAGTTTTGAATTAAATGCGAGCTCAGCCGAATATTCGACTGTTCCAGTTTCATTGACGTACATAGCCGTTCTTTGCGGAACAACAACGTGAAATGACAAAATCTTGCGTATTGTGGACAACCTGAACCACGACGGATAATTTTTGGTTTTTATATTTGGAACTGAACGCTCAGCAATAGCTCAGCAATTAAATGCGACGTTTAAAACCAAATGCCGAATTTTTTAATTCGAGTCGACTCGAATTAGTATTGTATTCGGCGCATGTAAAATGCGACGTTTAAACCAGGCCTAAATTAATCAGGCCTTCTCTTACTTCATACCATCACTGTCATTACAGTGTACTATGAAGAAGGGGGGTGTTTTGTTTTTAGCAATCTATTTAACAATTATCCTGCGAAACCGCGCGGATCCTGATACTTAACCGACGAGGCCGTTGACCGAGTTGGCCAAAATCAGGCGATATTCCGCAAGATTGAGCGGAATAATTGTTTTATTATTCAACAAATTGTCAACGAAACGCTTTTTGCAGCGAAAAAAAATGTGGTTGTGCAGCACTTTTCAATATTTCAGACGAGCTTGGCAACCTACGTATATCCCAGGATACCTGTTATGTACGGACGACGGATAACAATGACTTTCTGACCATATATGGGCATCGTGCGAATTTGTTGAAGAATAAAGGCGCTTATTTGTAATGCTCAGGAGCGAACATGTAATCAAGGGTGGGAGGTCAGTCAAGGCAAGGACATACATTCATTGTCGGATTACTGCTATCATAAGATATTTCCAAATACCAACCTGACCACTTTGGTAGTACTACAGTAGATTTCAGGCTTGGAATTCCAGTGATTGAATGAAATATAACTCCGCGTTGTCGCCCAGATGCACTGGAAACCCTTGATCATAATGCGATAACAACCGGTTTTACCTTCCCCATATTCCATGACTAAAAGAGCAACAATAATGATATTAGCAATTCTGCATGACAACTACGATTCTAAGACGTTTACCGTTCAGTATTAGTTATTAGTTATTTTGTTTTGACATGAAACACAAAATACCCAGCTGGAAAAGAAGAAGCACATGTACCAGCACTATCTTGTTGTCCAATCAGGAATACTTTTTAACACAAGCAAGCCCGCGCATTTTACGTAGCAATTTCCATAAAATGAATTAAATTATTTGGACTACGTGTATAATTATCCTAAAATTAAATGATAAAATAATCCAATATTTATTACTGTATTGCGGAAAGTAGCCCTACCCCCCCCCCCCCACCCCCCAAAGGGAAAGCTTTCTGGTTTGAGCCACACCCCACCTATCCAGAAATTACAAATTAACTTTTGAGAGTTGAGAGTCCACCCCATTAGAACTTTAAGCGACCTTCACGGGGTGAATGAGTTTGCAACACGTATTATCGGTCTCCTAAATCAAAGTTGTAAAAAGAAGGGGGGCCACTGGCTGCTGTGCTGAGGGTGGCCCTTGGATTCTTCTCTTGAACCTCTGGCCCTTGGATTTCTGATCAAATTGGAATTAAGAAGTGTTGGATTTTGGGGAGGGAGGAAAACTGGAGAAAAACCCTCAGAGTAGGGGTGAGAACCAACAAAAAACTAAACCCACATATGACACCGGGTCTGGAAATTGAGCACAGGCCACACTGGTGGGAAGCAAGTGCTCTATGCCACCCCTGTTCCCCTGCTCTTAAAACACAGAGTTCACAGATTTATTAGCATTGGAGAATGAACTCACGTGATTCATGTGCCGTGGAGTAAATGCTTAAGTCATCCTGATGAATGTAGTCATATACCGAAGTACCAAGTACCTCAAAGGGTAGGTACCCTGTGATCGAGATGGATCTGAAACAATACCGCAGTACAGTAAGTCACATCAATCTTGTCTTATCTTGCAATAATTTCACTTTCAATGGAACTCAGGTAGCCCTACAATGTAAGTACACTGCAAAAATATTTGGCTTGGGAAGTCTGCTACTGTACAGAAGACTGCAAATTATTATTTTTTGCTGAAAGGCCATATTGACCAACCGTAAGTCATTATTGTGGTCAAACAAAACAAAAACGTAGTCAGATACGACACAATGTTGAACTTTATTTTTAGTTCAAAATTGTTGCAGCATAAATTAAGTGCATTCAAGAGAAGTGGGTATAATCAAATACTTATGATCTTGTTAATGCCGGGTCGGGCATGATGTCCGACTAAGGCTGGGGTTTTGCAAGACATGAGCAAATTTTGGTCAGCCATTGCCCAATGGCAGACTGTTGTTTGCAGTCCTGTGTGTATAAAAGTTGGTACAATTACAAGCTCCCAACCCATTACCTACATACCTTGCCCTTTTTACTTACCGTGGATCGATAAAAAGGAATTTACCATCAAGACTATGCCGCGATGTAAATTCCTCTTCACCACCGTCACACTCCACCTCTCTGGTAAAACTAGGACAAGACAATATCCCCACACCAACCAGGAAGAATGGGTTGACGTCAACACCCATGGGGATGAGTGCATTGCTCAGGCTGTTGTCATTTGCTGCTCCCATGCCTAAAGGAATAAACAATGTGTTGTTAAGACAAGGAGAACTGACTTTATTCTTTTGAATGCTTACACATAACTGGAATTTGACATATTTTTTAACTTGCATTTCATCATAGCATAGCATTGCATATCGAAAATTTTGAAACCACATGAAGACACTGTGAAATTTCGACACCCCTCCCCCGAAAAAAGCCCGCCTAAAAAATTTACAATGTACGCCCCTCATAATTTCAGACACAAAAATCCTTCCAATAGAGGCCCACCCAAATATAAGCCAACAGCTTCATGTTTAGTATGAAGAGCTTATTTTGTATTTTAGGTCCTTAGAGTATGCTCACAGACCTGTAGTGTTCATTAAAGTGCTACTATGATGAAATTCGCATGTTTTCTTTCGCAACCGTTTTAAAATATTAACAAGTACTCTATATGAGACGAAAAATGCCGTTTACTGTTTTCCAATACCTCTTTTCTTTCCAGAGATATTCAAGTTTTTAAAATATGCAAATTAGCAAAGTAGTGACGTCATACACTGAACCAAATTCTGATTAAATACGAAGAAGGTGATATCTCAGCCAATTTTTATTGAAAGTCTCTGATTTTTTGCAGTAACACTCTGCTAGTTGTGTTTCACAATATGAACTTTACAACTTGGTTATCATGGCAACATACTAGGTTCCAGATCCCCCCAATGCTTAAGGCCTTTCTGGCCAATTCTGGCATTCTCCGTTAATATTTGTAAATAATGCTTTACATGTGAGATCTAGCAAGCATATCAATGGATTTGGCAGACGTCTTGCCCGGGTTTAATTTTTCCGAACTGAAAAATTCTGAAATATTAAAAACAAATTGATGGGTAGTTGAATTTATTATTTCTTCTGATGTACAACCAAATTCTCCAAACAGTACATCTACATTAAACAAAATCTATATGACCTTGGATATTATGCTGTTTTTGGTGTTTAGAGTCTTTCTTCAACCACTGGTCAATGTAACCAACACAGTGAACATCTTGACTGCCAGCTGATTCACCATCTTTACCTCGCACTAGCATGCGGAAGTTAAAAGTGCGACGGGACGGGCTGCTCTGCAGAGTGGGATGGCTGCCATTTCCTTTAAGAACAAACACAGTTGACTGTCATTTCTCTATTTTCGTTTTCAGCATGATATTCATTAGAAAGCCAGTCTCAAAGAAAGGTTACCAGGGTTGTCCCTAAGGGCCAGCTGCCGGCTAATTTCACCGGCTGAAAGATAACTTAAATCCGGCTGAAATTTCACACGAAAGCAAAGACTTAGGTAAACTTTTAGGGTTGTGAAGGCCAGAAAAGCCAGGTGGGCTCGTTCATGAGCCGGCTTAGCATTTTCTTAGCTACATCCCTGGATTACTACACTCAGTTGAAATCATAGATACCCATTAGATCCAACTGTCCAGAATGAGAGGTATTTTCACTTGAAAGCTCCCTGTCATTGCAAAGAACCTCATTGATCACTGCTTCTTTGTCATCTGGATGGACTACCTCAAAGATACTCTTCCCGATCAGGTCTTCCTAGAAGACAAAATGATTATGAAGGCAAAAAAGATAGATTGAACCACATGTTACATGTATTTAGAAACTTATCATTCTAATAACAAAATTCTTGTTTCTGATTGGATTGTTTAATAAGTTTTCTACCCTTCTATAAGAAAAACAATCAACAGGCAAAGTTTGACAAAAATCTCAGAGCAGGTTCTATTTTCAGTGGAACGACCTTAACTCCCTATAAGACAGACACCTCTCTAAGACAGACCTGTAGTTGGCGCCGGTCCTGACAGTGTCTGTAGAGAGTTGACTGTATAATTATTGTATGGGATAGACAGTTATGTACCGTACCTTCTTAAATCCAGTAAGATCTTCAACACTCTTTGACATAAAGATGACGTCTCCACGTGCTGATAAGACCAGTAGAAAGCCATTTAGACCCTGGGAAGTAATGTATCCAAAATTAATTCACAAACCAAGCATTTTGGCCAGTTTTCCCAAGCTATTTCACCTCCATGTAGCTTATACCTGTAACTACTTACATGTTGTGGATTGAATTTTGTCTAATCCGTTGGCCTACAATTTTTCAATTCCTTTTTTTTGCGTGGTTCCAGAAATTGTTCATACCTCCCCCACGGAAGGGATTTTTCCTAAGACCCCCCACCCCTCTGGAAATTCCAATTAAGCTTCAAACATTTGCTTAAAAGTTTTTGGCCATTGAGATCCCCCCAGCCCCAGGAATTTCCAATACCTTCTGTGGGGAGTATGGACAATTTCTGGAATACAATTTTAAATAATAATAATAATAATAATAATAATAATAATAATAATAATAATAATAATAATAATAATAATAATAATAATAATAATAATAATAATAATAATAATAATAACAATAATAATAATAATAATATCACTTACAATATTACACGATGAACAAAACAGTTTGATTTAATTAATTTTCACTTTTGCTATCTCATATTCACAATAGATCTTGGAAAAATTATAAAAAGCCACATTTTTAATTTTTGTTCAGTGTTCATGTGAACTGTCACCAAACACATTGATTTTGTACCTTGTCTAAAAGTTCACCAATTTCGTCACTGGACAAGAATGAAGACATCAAACCAGACTCACTACCGAGAACAGACATGGTAAGATCTGTAAAAAAGAAAAGATAACATCCTTATTTTGGCTGTTGGGTATAGTATGCAATAAAAAAGGGAACACATTTGTTTGTCTCACAAACTACCCCCTATGGAAGTTGGAGCACCCAGGGATCTCACAGTCACCATTTCTTTGGGGGTGCCTCGTCGTGGTGTTGGGGTGTACTCAGGTTAAGAATTGGGTAGAAACACTACAATGATTTCTGAGGCTAATAGGCTCAAAGCAAGCTTCCTCCCATGCCAGCCACACAACGGGTGGATAAAGGTGGTTACAAAAACTAACACTACAGCTGCCCTGGATGGTCCCACTGGACTGGAAGGGGAGCACCTTAGTCCATCCCAATACCAACACAGGGGGGGGGGGGGGGGGGAACTGTGACACCATCAAGGTCAAAGTTATTGTTCCCCAAGTACCGTGCCCTAGATGAGGCAGCAAGAGTTGTGTCTTCTTTCAAAGGAGGTTATGGTTGACAAGACATAAGAGGAAAAGTTTCTAACTACAATGGATACCTTTGCCTTACATCATTCTCATCATTCATTATTACTTATTTGTCCAACTGAATGGATTACAAATTGTAAAAGAACAAAATAATAACACTTCTAAAGGTGAATCAAATTTCACATTTCTCAGAACATCAGTTTCATAATTTGTTACAATCCCAGCACTGAATCCTGACAAACAGGGAATTAACACATGGCCTGTTCATTTCATAAATATTGGATTGAAGTTTTCAAAAAATCAATTCATTCTGCATTTTACTACACTGTATGTAGTCCAGATGTCTGAGCCTCATGTAAGAAACACTGGACCAGGTCTGTAAAATGTGAGACCAATTGACACCCATATATTAAGCAACTCAGTCAATCTGTGTGAGCAAGTCACAATTGATTTGGTTTTACTTCTGACTGGATAAAAAAGTGCTGTGAGTTTTTTAAGCCAATCACTGAGCGAGTAATGCAAAACCAAAGCAAATGCGAATTACTTTGACACTCATGTGAAAACTGCTTTATTATCTTGCCATTGTGAACTTTCATGTAACCAACTGTCAACTTCAACACAGTGGTCTTGTCCAGTTTACGCTGTGAGTTTGCACAGGAAGGAACCATGGCAGCTAGTTCACTGATGTAAACATTCAGTTTGTCACGTCTCTTTTTCTCACTCAGGTTTCTGGCTGGCCTGTAAAACAAACAAAACAAATGCAAAGCCTCCTGTGAGTTCTTATAAGTAGACAAAATTAGTCTGGTGCACAAGTAAATAAGTACTTTTAAAATACAGTGCTCTCAATAACACCTGGAGGTGAATCTCCTGCTAAAATCCATACAGCTGCCTATATCCAGCTTCTTTTTATTGCTCTCTGATGGGTGCTGCACAAGGGCAGCCTCCTACTTAAAATCTTATTGAAAGCACTGTTAATACTGGTTTCCTCAATGCCCAACTTTGCTTCATGTACATTATTGCTGGCTTGCACTGCCACGCCGTAAAAAGAGAAAATAAAATTAAAAACCGTTCAAAGAAAATGAAATGTTATACCACTGACTGACACTGGAAAAACTTCTCCAAGCCTCTGGTGGGTCTCTGTGGTACACCGTTTCTGAGTTATTTGCCAAAACATTTTACGCAACTTTACAGACCCTTGTATGGAGATGCCATATTGGTGTACAAGTTTAGTACACTAACATGGCAACTGCAAATCAGACGAACCGTCTAAAATTCACATTTGTGATGAAATCGCTTTCTCTTATCGTATATATGCACTTTAAATGTTTAAACTGCTGAAAATCATCAGAGGAGACCTTTTTCAACCAGTATCTTTGTCCCTGCCATGCGAGGTTAAAATTTGTAAAGTCAAAATGCTATATTTTCAAAGCAAAAGACACTATAGGACTGAAAACTTGCAAAACAATTTTTTTCTAGGTCATCTTCAACCTGGTGTAGATAAAAATTCGGAAGGCCTCACACTTTTGAGTTTAGAATTTTATGACAACACATGCAAACCAAGAATCAACAAGACAGTATGTACAGCTGTTTTGAGAAAACTGAGTTGTCCAAAAGAAGTGTAAAGGCGTGCTCAACAATGCCAAACATAAGAATGGGTAAAAGTAGAAAATATGGGCAGTACTCACCGAATACTTAAATAATATATATGACAACATTATAACCATTTTCAATGTTTCTTTTCTTAAAACCTAAAAAAGCTAGCTAGCTTTAGCCAAAATACATGTAGTTTTAGAAGAATTTTCAGAACATGAAGAAGACTGAGACAAGGTTGAAAGCTTAGTTTGCTTTGATTTTAAGACCCTGCTGACATTAAGGGTCTGACATGTTTACAAATCTTCAAATGGCAAAAACTCGCAATTGCTTCTCACAAGAATACAATCTTATGTAATGTTGACTGATTCTAACGAAATTTGGCCAGAACATTTGCTAAACATTGAGGAACAAAATTGTGACTGTGAACAGGAAAACGTACCTTAATGCTTATCTGTTAAACGGGCAAAACCGTTAAGCATCTGTTAGGACGTTTTCCCAAAAGCGTTAGAGGTGTCAGCCTAACTGTTAGGTGTTAGCTTTAAACCGTTAGAACAGAAAATGTAACTGTTAGCAAAAATTCTGTATCCGTTAGGCGTTAACTTTAGAAAGCGTAACTGGGAAATTCTGTATTGGTAGAACGGGTAGCAAAGTGGTTACAAAATTAATAGAAAAAATTAGCATCCGCTAAAGGGGTAATCTAGCTGTTAGACGTCTGGTGTGTGACATTTGCAGACTGCAGACTGCTTGGGGTTAGTTTTCACTGCCGTTTCGATAATCGAATGTTACAAAAGCAAAGATAGCTCAGGGAAAAAATCATGACTATAAACAAGAAGTTGCTATTGCAACTTAAAACCACGCTTATATTTTTGGCTAATTAACAGCTTTCTTTCTCAAAAGTCACCGTTAAAATTAATATGTTTGCATTATGAGTAAAGACTAGCAAAGTAGTCACGTTAGTCACACAATCTGAGGTTTACGTTGTCCCCGGCTATCTTTAGCTTGGGGTTTTTTCCCTTCTAATGACGTAACCCCTGCACGTTCGGGCACGCTCAATTGTTTACTTAAGCAAATATTTCATTTCCTTTCAAATATTTGAACTCACTTCAAGGAAATAGCCAAAGAATTCACTTCGATTGCCTAAACCCACAAGAAATACTCGCAGAAGAGGAAACAAATTAAATTAATGACCGTCGCTTCTGCCGACATAAACATGCAAATGAAACACAATGTTATTTGTCACGTAACCCAAGTGAAACCTGCAACATCAGCGCATTCCATGGCTGACGTAATACCTTTTTCAGGGTGATTCCACGTTGCGGACATTACATTCAGATACAAAAATTTGAATTTGAAGCTTTTGACAAACCTTTACCCAGCTTACTGAGGTGCTCAAACTTATGTGTTGAATTACTTAAGTTACTCCTAACATTGTCTAAAAAAGAAAAATTAATTTGCTCTAAATGCCTTTGAACAATAAACTTAAGAAGGTGTGTTGCGGACATTACAGAAAAAAACAACCAAATGATAAAGTGATTTCCCTAGAATTAAATTTCCTGAAAATTTAAAAAACTTGACAAGAAAATAATTGTAGTTTCAAACATTGGTATAGTCAATTTTCCAACTGTCTTGAAAAAACTCTTAGTAATCTACTATATTTGATTATATAAACAAAAACTTGTGTTGTGGACATTACAAAGAATCTGTTGCGGACATCACATTTTTGGGAACTCATTTCAAATCATATTAGTTTTAGTCTGTTGGTGATGCTGGGTACTTGTATATGTTTTAAAGTGTGTTGTTAGGGAAATAAAGCTCCAAATAATTTTTTTTTGTCATTTTCTATACCCATAATTTCCTGGGGGTGGCATTACATAATAATTTAATTACCTCATTTCGTGTATATTTAATATTTTTTTAAACACCTTTAAATTAAGTTTATTTTAAACTGAAATGGGAGAGTCTGGCAAGAAATATGACTTGGGACATTCCTTTCAGTTTCGAAGGTTGTATTACCTACTGACAGATCTAGAGAAATAAAAATGTGAAACCTCCATAATCAAAGTGTGCCTGCTTGAGCAGGACTGATTGAGCAGAGGTGGCCAGAACAACAGAATTTTGTGTTATATTACATACAGGTGTATGTGGATTAACACTTTAAACAAATGTGCAGTTGTTTGTAATGCACCTGTTTTGATGCATATGGTTGAACAACTTTGAATTGATAATTAGTACCATTAGCTTGATCATATTGTTCTGTTAAGTTGAAAGTGTAAGAATAGCACAAATTTATTCAATCTGCATATTATTACTTTTTGTAATTCTTTTAACATAATGTTTTCCTTGATTCTTGAATTTAGCTTTGTTTTAATAATTTCTTTTGCTTAGTTTTTTTTACTGAAGATAGCACTGCCTGAAATGGACTATATTCTATTCAGAGCTTAATTTGTCATAAAAGTAAGATACTGAACATGTAATGTCCGCAACGTAATGTATGCAACACAACAACCCACGTAATTTCTGGACACAGTAAACCTGCCTGGCTAACTTTCTTGCACTAAAACAATGTTTGTATCAATCTAAAAGAGCAGCATAAATAAATCTTGAAAATGGTGCAACAATTATCGGTGAATGAAAAGAAAATTCCTCAATGTTGCGGACATTACATTATGTCTGCCTTTTCATCATGATGTTTTCCTTGATTCTTCAATTTAGCTTTGTTTTATTAATAATTTATTTTGCTTACTCAAATAGCACTGTCAAAATAAGTTATATTCTGTTCAGAGCTTTGTAATTTGTCATAAAAGTAAGATATAGAACATGTAATGTCCACAACATAATGTCCGCAACAACATAACCAAAAGACATAATTTCTGGAGACAGAAAGCCTGCCTGGCTAACTTTCTTGGACTAAAACAATGTTTGTATCAAACTAACAGAGCAGCATAAATAAATCTTGAAAATGTTGTGACAATTTTCTGTGAATGAAAAGAAAATGTCTCAACGTTGCGGACATTACGTAATGTCCGCAACACAAATTTAATTGCTTTTTTCCCACAAACAAGCAACTGATTGGTTAAATTTTCAAAGCTTTATGATTGCTTTAGATCAAGGCTTTGCACTCATACTCCAATGATTATTTAAATCTTTTTAGTGTTTTTGATACACTGTCTTAAAGTTCTCTTCCAAACTTTTCCAAACAGTAAGGATTAAATAGCCCCCAATTCCATAGCCTCCTGCCAAGCGAGTGTGGTCAAGATAAACAAAATCATGGTAATTTCAAACAGCACAGAGTATTAGCTTTCTGCTAGTACAACTTTAAACCAGAAAAAATCAATTTGAATTTTTTCACTTTTGCAATGTCTCATGTGGAATCACCCAGTGTATTCAACATTCGCTTTGAATCGAACACTTCGATAAAACCAAAAGAAAATATACTTTATACAAAATAAAGAAAACAATATCCGCAACATTTGCAGAGCAAGAACTGCGCTCGGCCCATGGCCGCGCGGTTAATTATATTTACGAGGTGTTTCCATTGAATTTGTAAACAACACATAATTATTTACAAAGTTTGTAATGCTACCACGAATATCCTGCAAATACTTGGCTGAAGTCGCTTTAGTCCAGTTAACCATTAGACACTTCAACAGTATCCGTTAGATTTTTTCTCAACCGTTTAATGGCTCCAGCCATCCGTTACAACAAATTGCTCAACCGTTAGAACATTTTCATCATCTGTTAGGCATAACCAGCGTTAGGACAAAACGTTAGAATGGTCTAATGATCCGTTAGGCACAACTAGTTAGCCGTTAGAGCGTTCAAGACTTAAACTTTACGGGTCTACAGAAAGATAACCAATAAGAATTAAGAAAAGCCTGACACACATTGTGCTTGAGACCCGATTAATTTGGCGGAATGAAATTTGGTCGTTTTCTGTTTACTGATTTCTTTCTTCTCAAGAATGGCTCTACCAAACAGCATACATGTATATTTTTTATCAAATTCTAACAGTTCTTTTAATCTTTCTGCTGATATATAGTTTGTGGTAGTTTACTTTAAAACAACACGCATACATTTTTTTTTCCGAATGACACTCATGAAGGCATTGTGTAACCTTAACCCTAATAATAACCCTAAATTCTACCTAGGTTGAAAAAAATAACCTAGGTTAAAAATAATTTAACCTGAATTTAAATTTAACCTGTAACATATACACCTGATTGAAGAAACGTTGAACCTGGACAGCATAAACCCTGAACAATGCGACCCAAATGTTTTCTGGGAAATCAGAAAAATCAATTGTCCTCTATGACAAAATGAACATAACAATAAGACAGGTGACATAAATCATGCTTTTAAGGCTCCCAAAGAAAGAAAATATCTTGATTTTCAATAAGAGGAATATCACTAAGCTTACCAATACTGTTTACCCAGAGTCGCAGTCAGTCTTATGGTTCGTAGTTTATGCTTTTTACAGGATCAACGTTTCTTCAATTGGGTATACATGTTGGGTGTATGGATGCACATGTACATGTACTGGATCTGGAGCAAGGTGTATACTGTGCTACAATACTGGCTCATGACAACTCACTTGAATCTCTTTGCACTATTTGGCTGTCCATTATGTTCTCCAGGATTCATTTGGGCAGCCTTGCTGTCATCCCTAGACAAGGCAATATGAATAACCAAGAAAGTCATTTTCAATTCAGGCAAGCACTACTGGTTTAATTTTGTACATGAAAGGCCACCTGAACATGCATGGTGTGAGTGCGCTGGACTCCAGTTCAAGGGGCCTGGGATTCATTAATCAATCAATAAAAAAAAGCAATTGGTTAGTCGGTCGGTAAGCTAATCAGTCAGTCAGTCAATTAGTCAGTCAATCTGTCAGTCAGTCAGTCAGCCAGTCAGTCAGTCAGTCAGTCAGTCAGTCAGTCAGCGAACAAACTACAGTGTATTATCCACTGATGAACCAAAATGTTTGGTTTTCAATATTCAGTTACACATTTTGTCAACTTATTTTAACCAACAAGTGCTACGCAGCTTACAAAGTTTTTTACCTTCAACTAACGTAGTCAGTCAGTCAATCTGTCAGTCAATCTGTCAGTTGGTTGGTCAATCTGTCAGTCAGTCAGTCAGTTAGTCAGTTTGTCAGTCAGTCAGTCAGTCAGTTGGCCAGTCAGTCAGTCAGTCAGTCAATCTGTCAGTTGGTTGGTCAATCTGTCAGTCAGTCAGTCAGTTAGTCAGTTTGTCAGTCAGTCAGTCAGTCTGTCAGTCATTCAGTCAGTTAGTCAATCTGTCAGTTGGTTGGTCAATCTGTCAGTCAGTCAGTCAGACAGACAGTCAGGCAGTCAGTCAGTCAGTCAGACAGTCAGTCAGGCAGTCAGTCAGTCAGTCAGTCCATCTACCAATCATTTATCTGCCCATGTCAAGGCATTGATTTACAGCACAAAATTTAAGAACTTAAACTCCAATGTTAAAGCACACACAGTACATGTGCGTTATTGACCAAATGTGAGGTCAAGATGACTGAATATCGGCCAAGTTCATTTTTGCATTTTTATTGACCGAGACAAAGTTGAGGTCAATAAAAAGGCAAAAGAATGGATGCAACCATATAATAAATGATGTTGGCAGCACAAATGCATCTAACAACTCTCACAGTGTCAGGTGTTTTGATGGTTGTGTCACAGTGTCTGGTATAGCTCCATACTTACGATAATGTTAAGACCTGGGAACACTTGCGTTTCCGTTTGGCCACGACTTGCATGCACTTGTGTTGCCTTGCATTCACTTTGGTCAAGATTGAATTTGCATGCAAGTCAACGCAAGTTTTTCACTGTTTGGCCATACAACACAAGCCAATGCAAGTCTTGTTGTTTACTTCAAGTACTGAATTTCAGGGCGTACAGTAGCATTTAAATGGCTTTTTTGACAACTTGCGTGCACTCGCAAGTAGACTTGCGAGTCCGTTTGGCCAGCCAAACCAAGTCTGTACGCAAATTCTACTTGCGACTATTTGTGTCAACTTGCTTTGCCACTTGGCCAGGGCTTAAGTCTCATTCTATTTTTCTATTTTGTGAGTGAAACCACAAGGATGGTATGAAAAATATTTGTATGCAGCCTCCAGGCTCTGCTTCCAAAAAAACCCACATGGCTGAGATCACATAATTTCTTCCAACCATTATTGGTATTCCAATCAACGGTGTTATAATAACACCATTGATGTGAATACCAATAATGGTTGGAAGAAATTATGTGATCTCAGCCATGTGGGTTTTTTTGGAAGCAGAGGCTGGAGGCTGCATACAATATATTTCATACCATCCTTGTGGTTTTTATTTCTAGTTTCCCTGAGTTTTTTTCAAAATGGCAATTTTCACTGACTCAAAATAAATTCCGTGACTTTTCCCTGAAAGAATTTCGATTTCGCCTAGGCGACAATAAACAAAGTTCAAAGCCACGTACGTATATTTCCTTGTGAGGGAGATTAAATCTTCCTATAGCAACAATAACAAATAATCGCAGACAAGGTTTTTCCCACTGCAACGCCAAAAATTCATATCTCAAGAGAGAATCATGTCCATGAAAGCTTATAGGTGAAGGTTGAAAGAGGAATGTCATGTTAACATGCAGTTTGATAATCGATTGAAAGTCGACATATTTTTCGCGAGAAACCATCGCGCAATAAGCAAAGAGAACTTAATGAAATTCCTTTAGAAAGCAAAGGTTGGAGGTCATACATAACAAAACACAACCTAATAATCACGTTATTAGACAAGACTGAGCTAAACTTACCCTTTTTCTGCAATTACGCTTAATTCACTCATGGCGCATCGACCGAAGTCTCTTCTACTAATTTATCGTTGACATTCATGATGTAAGACTGGCTGCAGAGTGCATTGTAAACGGTGTACTCTACCCATTCTCCAGCTATCGTAGCTATCAGATCGTGATATCTTCACCAAACACTTGTATACACATGCACCTCTACGAATTCCGCCAAAATGGCGGACGACTGACCACCATGTAGCAAATCCGTCAATCAAGAAAGCAAGACCTCAGCAACAAACCATTTCAGAACTTGAAACTCCAGCCACTTAATGAAGGGAATGAAGCCGTAAAATCCAAACAGAAAATCGCTATGTTGCTCAAACTGGCAAATCGAATTGGCCAGTTTACAACGAAAAACCCGTGACTGAAGCGCTCGTGAAGTTTCGGAAACGGTCGATAAATTTTCGGCCGAATGAACCATTTTCGTCCCCAGAGCCCACTGTGCCTTTTAGCCGACTTCGCCGGGCTTGACTAGGCCTAGGCACTAGTTTGACGCTTGACGCTAAAACTTCGCCTGCTAAAAATCACAACGGTCCCCTTATGTGAAAATTTTGAAAAAAATTCTTAAAAATTGGGGGAAAAATGAAATTATGTACTGCAAAAAAAGTAAATTAAAAAAAAAAGAAAAATTCCTGTTTCCGGCAGGGCTCGAACCTGCGACCTTCCACGTGTAAAGCGGACGTGATAACCACTACACTACGGAAACTCAACTGGTTTTTCGTAGCTTTCATTTGATGTTATTAAATAAATGCCATCGCTGTACGGCTTTACCATTGGCGTCGTTTTAAAAATTAACTATGTTTGGTGAAGAAGACAATACTTTCTATTTGCTGTACAACACGATTGTGCACTCCTTTTAAAAAGGAATAATTTTTCTTACTTTTGGCTTAAAACACAAGAAAATTGTAGGTTTTGGACCGCAATCAT
Source organism: Meandrina meandrites (assembly GCA_963693305.1). Classification (NCBI taxonomy): domain Eukaryota; kingdom Metazoa; phylum Cnidaria; class Anthozoa; order Scleractinia; family Meandrinidae; genus Meandrina; species Meandrina meandrites. The sequence continues at coordinate 37,208,716 of OY855910.1, forward strand.
GTCGAGTTGACTTGAACAATTAGCTTCGAAATTAGCTACTCAGTTACGCTCGTTTTCTCGGCTGCGCCTCATTCAGACTTCTCATATATATAGAGACCTCATAGTAAACTCGGGATTGTAGTTTACTTTATCTATATATTTGTACATAAATGGCAGCACATCCTGAAAGAAACTGGCAAATTTTTCAAGTTTGTGTCTTGATCAGCCTTGTTTATTTTTCGGTTTATGATTTTTCACCTGAGATACGAGGTTTCTTTCAATTGGAAAATAATTTGTACATCAGAGAAAGAATATAATACGACCCAGTTCTTTACATGCCAATTTGTTTAGGTAGAACCCAGCTAGTGCGTTGCGCTTTTCAAAAGGGTTCCTTTCCCATGTTCTGCAGCTGGATTCAGGATGCTCGGGGTCTAATAACACAATTTGTAATTAAAAATTCTCGTTGTGTATAATTTAATTTGTTAGTCTGAAATGTCATCCGTCCTCTCTTCCTTACACCCAGGGGAGGGGCGCGGGCGAGAAGGACTTCTCGCCCCTCCTCTGGGGGGGTAAGGAAGAGAGGACGGATGACATTTCAGACTAATAATTTGTGGGCCACCACCTGTACACGCCAACAGTGACAATAAACACAGTGTAAACACTGGCATCGCGACTGCGGCATTTATGCAAATTTCTTTTTACCGACAGATGATTTATTTAGCTAAGCATACTTTGGAGTAAGTTCATCTGCATCGGAGGTGGTCACTGAAAGAACGATTGGTCATCTCGACCTTCTCGATTACATATTAACTAAGTTCTTTCTTTAACGAGTGTCACAGTTCTTACAAGTTTGTGACTGCCGTATTGCTCCTATAACGAACTAAACGAAGTAACGAAAGCTTGCCTGTAATGAAATCGTTTAAAATATATTTGATGTTGGTTGCTGGTTTTCTCATCGCTTCTAAAGGTTAGTATATATTCTAAGTGGATTAACGCGATTCCAGTCTAAATATAATCCGGCGTATTGAGGTCTATATTGAGGAAGAGAAAAACAATGCGTTGGAGCTGGAGTATCATAGACTGATCAGAGTATCTTGTCTTTTAAGGGAATTGTATTTGTTTTTCCAAGGCTTGCTAAGCCAAGACATAATCCTTCAAAAAGTACAATTTATAACACCATTTCTAGTTTTATATTTCTCGATAAATCAGTTTGATAGTTGATCCTGTCTAGAGTATTCTGGTCTACATTTACCTCGTGTCGTTGGCGTGATATCATATGAAACAAAAATGTAAACATTAAACATCAAATAGTCAAAATACGTACTTCTTGCGGGAATTCAAGTCGAACACTGATTACAGCACGCTTTCTTCTCGTTCTGTACCAGTGTAGCGATAGTCGGCCTGCAGCGGAAATGACGGCTGCATGCCCAGCTGAATTCTCCGATAGCCCTCGAGCGTTTTTAATACCGATTTAATACCGTATAAAAATTGATTAAAAAAAAAAAACTAAATAAATTTTACAGCCCAAACTTAGCTTGCTATATATGTCTTATGTTCAATATCTGATGCGTTTTTACGTATATACGAATTCTGCCAAAGATTTTTTTGCAATTACCTCATCAAGACTCAAAGTTATCGAAGTGTGAAAAGCAATCCATGGCGGTGATCAGGTCAACATTCGTCGGTGACAGACGTCACCCCCTGACGTCATAGATTTTGCGGACACAAGCTATTGAGCTGTTGGGAGTGCGCGCTGTTGCGGAAAAAATTCCAGCCACATAGCAGAAAGAAAGTATGTGGCTGCTTTTTAGTATGAACATTCCGGCCTTGTTGTGAGTTTCGTAAATAGAAACAAGGCTTCCACTATAAATTAACAACAAGTAATTTTTTGTACGTCAGTGTGAAGCAACGAGCTGTGCGGTAAAGAATGGAACTTGGACTAGAATGTTTCAGTTTCTAGAATAGGTGCGCCGTGGCAGGAATCTTGCAGTTAGATGAATACTATAGTCTATGTAACAGCGTTTTCAGGCCGGGCAATCTTTCTTTTACTCTCTTTTCCCGGAAATTGTGCATATTAATATACACTCTTTTCTTGTATAAGAACGTCTACTTTTGGGGCTGAGGCCGAGCGTTATTATATATTTTTTTTTGTACGATTTGGGGCTGAAAATTATATGGTGTATCATGATCAATTTGCGGTTGACACCAGGGGGGGTACACGAAGTATATATGACGGGGGGTGGGTCCGACGTATTTTTTTGGGACGAAAATTTACACGCTCGGTATTTTTTTGGGTCACGAGATCTGCCATGTATTTTTTTAGGTCTTAAAAAATACGCATATTGTTTTGGGTCTTATCTCCGAGCGGAGGATGAAGAGACATTACCAGACATACCAGTTTCATAAGCTTATTTATGCAAAATCATGCATTAGAAAGTTCTGCTTAATTGAATAAATCAGTACTGAGGTACTTAAGTCTTTTGGGTTGGAAATTTTGATGCCAGGTATTTTTCTTGGGTCTAAAATTTCAGGCTTGTGTATTTTTTGGGTTTGCAATATGAAGCTCCGTCGGACCCCCCCCCCCCCCCCCCCCCCCCCCCCCCCCCCCGTCGTGTATACTTCGAGTACCCCCCCTGGGCGGTTGACATGCTTGCGCGGCTTGTTTGTTGTTCTACACAGTATACGTCCATGCAATAAGAAAACACAAGAGAAAATGAGGAGACCTTTTCCCTCATTTTCTCTTGGAAAAAAAGGAACATTGTGAATGTTAAGGTAGCTCCGTTTAAGCATTGAGTTTATCGTACTGTTAGACCACAGTTTTGCATTTATTTATTCTGCTCATTTGACAAGAAATTAAAACAAATGGGCAAAGTAAAGACGTTCTCCGACTCTCAGCCTGGGTTATGTTCTTAGCATGTTTTTAAAATTGTGGAAAATCTCAGCCTCACCGTTCTTAGAAAAGAAAAAAAAAGGTTCTTACAAAAAATAGTGTATGAAAAGAAAATCTTACGAGCGACTTGTGGTGACGCTAACTTTCAATTGGCTAGCGCAATAGGAATTCGCGGGAAATGGGAGTTTAAAAATAACCCGCGCTGGTCTCTAAAAGCGCGTTGATATGAATCCAATATAGTCGCACGTTCCGGGTGATGGAAATGAGCTCCTGACCAAATTCACTGTCATTACTTTGATTTTATCAATATGAAACATCAGTTACTCGAAAACGTTTATTCAACAGCTTGTGAGAAATTTTAGCGACAATACAGTCAAAATTATTATTTTTATTATTTTTATTCTAGGAGAAGCCATTAAGTGCAACTATTGCAACAGTGGAGTTTCATTTGAAGATTGTGACAAGAAAATGAAGCATGTGGAGTGTGCTGAAGAGCTTGGTCTCGATAGATGCGCCAAGACTCTCATCAAGGCCTCCAGTTTAACTCCACAAACATACAAGCGAGGATGCCAGTCAGCAGATGGATGCGAGAAGCCGCCATGCAAGGTGTATGGCGATGACATGTGTGAAGTGTATTGCTGTACGGGTGATTTCTGCAACGGATCGTCAGTGAAAATGATCAGCGGCACTGTGTTATTCATGTGCTCAGTGATAGCTTTCTTGATGAAGCTAATGGCTTGAAGATAAAAAAAAAAGCGACGGTGTGATCTTTTATATTATTGTTAAATCTGACTCATGTAGCTTCGCGCGCATATAATGCTGCACGAAGGATTAGTTTTTTAAACTTTTAAAACTCTAAGCAATGATTATTAAAAAATAGGTTAAAATGAAAGTGGAACTTTTTTGTCTTTGTACGTGGTCTAAATTTCACTACACTGTTCACGGCTTCTCTTTTTTTTAACGTAAAGTCGCAAAGGGATAACGCGAGAAAAAAGACAAACGAATTTCGTTCGCACGTAGTAGCGGGAGCGAATGAGAGGCGGCTGTATTCGCAGGCTACCCTCACGGCGGCATCTCTCGCGCTTCCACTTCTGCACGTCTCGATTCTTTTCGGCCGTTCAACGTACAACCGATCGAAGAAACTTTAGGAGAAGTTGAGAATACTTTACAACCAATTCAATTCATAGACGAACTGTTTAACTTTGAACTTCGAGGTCTTAAACAATTTTAATTTTTCTAGGCATAGTTATTGTAATTTTAAACTGTGAAATATCAAACAAGTCCATTCATTTCTACTTTTTAATTTCTCAATCGTGGAAAATAAAGCTTATAGTTACTGCAAGAAAACGGCAAACATAAAAAATGTTCTTTCAGTTTTACATTTGTTATTATACAGCTCAATAATTGTCGCATTGAAAAAAGTAATGTTATTTACAGCAATTGCAAAATGTTAAATTCTTAGCTCAACGCGCGAATCGTTTTCTAACGCGCAGAACAAACTAATGCATTTCTACTGTGAAGATGGACTTTTGCGCCTTTTTTTTGGCCTTTTGTTGCCGCGATCAAATATAAACAATGATCAAGACGAGAAAGTAGCATTTTCTGTCCTTATTCATTATAAAAGCAAGCGTGGTTTTTGTTAATCGTCGCAACCTTGATCCACGTCATTGCACAGAAAAGTTTCAGTAATGGAAGAGTCGGTTGGATTCAGCTCGATCTGTGATGTAGCACCCTCTAATCCTGCAAAGCGACGATTGCTAGCAATCTTTAGGAAGCATGCCACTAGTGTTACAAAGAGAAAGAAACTTGTACAAGCGATTCCAACTGCCATACTTCTCCAATGATCTATGAAGCAAGAGAAGGTTAATTCAATCAAAACTCAGGAATTGCAACGTACCATGGCTAGTTTTTAATAATAGGCTAAAATATTTCTTTTGCAAGTGAGTCTCGACTGTTCAGACTGCATTCATTCCTCTGTTTCCGTTAATTCTTTTCTACAATGAATTGTTTCTTACCAGAGTTTACAGGTTCAGTAAACAGCATTTTCTGCGCAGGCGCCTGGCTGGCACACTGTGCTTCCCTGTACAACAGTTTGAATCGGTTTATTTGTAAATCTCTTGTAGAGTTGTACTTATACGTTATCCACAAACTATTTCCTAAGGAACAGAGGTCAAGCGGAGGTTTTTCATCGCCACAGAATGTTCCAATTAGTTGACTTGAACATCTTGGACCATCTCGGATCTCTAAAAACGATCCCAAACAAGACGGAAACTTAAATGATTCCAGTGTGAGTCTTACATTGTACCCTTCGTGTGCGAAAAGTACCCAGGTACACTGTTTGCCGGCGCCACAAATGGCAGGGTTGTTTGAACTTTTGATCAATCTTGAAGTGTCATTCGCGTGCAGAATGACAGGCTCTTCTGTACAAACAAAAAGAGGAACGAAAATAAATCAGAAAATAAGCTAGGGAAGCGTGATCTTGTGTCGAGAACAACAACAACAACAACTAGTTCCGACGACAACAACAACAAACTTCCTAATTATTTTTTTGAAATTTGTTTATTATTATAATTATTTATAATATTTTACAACACGTTACACTACTTACAATACAGTACTTACAATAACTTACTTGCAAGACGCTAATTACAGTATATAGCTTGCAATAACCCAGTTAGAGAACATTACTTACAGTTCGCTACATGAATTTATCATGGGTTACGTAACCGCGTCTCGGGGGTGTTATGTGGCATTTTGCACAATGCCTCATTAGCGGGGTGTCGGTATATATATATTGTGTTGTCTCCATTTATATTCATTCGAGACCGAATCAGTTCGCCCTCTTAATTAAATACCCAATGACTTAGGTTGATAAGCGTTTTCGAGTTTTGGCTTACCTTGTTATAATATCTATATTGTACTAGCAGATGTTCCGATTTTAGTTAACTTTATATAGTTGTTGTTCGGCTGTACTGTTAGTTTTTCATTATTTTCAGCATAGATTGTTTATGAACTTTATGTATTTATGATTGTAAGACATAATAAAGAGGGTCGTTCACGGCTCGTGTTGACACACCCATAAAGTGGTTGCCTATTACATGATAAATGTTTTATATTCGGTTGAGCGGGGAGCGAATTAGAATATAATTAAAATTACTTTCACTACATTCTATAAAAATATTTTTACGATTCAGCAATTCTGTTATTTGTTGACACTTAGATACTTAACAGAGGGGGTACATATGCAAGGACGCCATACCATTAGCCAACATATGAAATGTGCTTGGTACTTATAACTCAGCCTACCTACTTTCTGTTACGCTTGCGCTGGTTCTTGAAATGCTGAACGTATTTGTGATTCTCCATTTTCCCGTTCCCCCCTTTTCTTTTAATTTAAAGAAGCCTAGTTCTGGTACTTTAGGTTATAACACGAGTGATGGTGACCAACTTAGCTGTCATCTATTTTGACGTATCCTTTGATACGACCAAATTTTGCTGGTCCTGATTTGGTGTCGTATTAACGGTGCAGATTTGCATTGTTGATCTCTAAATTCAAATTACTGCCCTGGTCGATTATAAATGGAGGACGTAGCTATATTTAGTTGTTTTAGTTGATAACGCCTGTAGACGTTTTGTCGTGGTTTCGGCCACACACAAACACACAAACACAATATAGTGAACCCTAAAGGGAGCATCTGCCGCCAAGCATTGGAGTTTGAATTCATGGTCCCCTATGATGTCGTCTTGTACAAATTAAAGTTCCGGTTTCCTTAAAACAGCTACGAAATAGAAGTTGTGTCATGTACTTACTTTTTCGTAATTTAATCTGCGAAAAGCTTGCGGAGAATCCTTTGCGCTGGTACGCCATGTCTGATTTAAACTTTACCCACATTTGTCTTCCTTCGGAATAGACAGTTGTCCTCTTCGCACTGCAAAACCGGCCAATAAGCAGACCGTTGGAGCTTGCTCCTTCTCTTACTTCAACGTAATCGCAATGACACAGAGCGCAGTATTCTAAATCCATAACTTTTATCACAAGCTTCACGTGTTCGCCTTGCGGGGCAGTTATTACCCATACACAAATTGTGCTCTGTGGATAAGGCTTTGGGTAGCTTGGACTCTGCAGAATTCCTCTAGAAACTGTACGGTTGCCATCATTTGGACAATGACCAGCTTCACTTGTGTCGATCGTTATGCTTGCCATCAAACCTGTATAGAAAAAAATCTAAAGGTTTAAAACAATCATAATATATTTATAAGATTTTAAACAAGCAAAAAATGCATTTGTTTTGACATCTCTGCCCGAGTGGGAGTGGCACTTACAGTTTTCTTTCATACCCGGGGAAGGGGCGTGGCCCCGCCCCCAGATACAAACCCTTACCTTTCATATACCTTTGATGGAAAATGGTAGCCCTTTCACATACCTACAGAATGGATACTGCATTTTTTTTCTTACGTTTTCACTTAAATAACCCTTAAAATACTTAAATGAATCGACTGGTCGGTCGGTCTGTCCGAGATATTTTGGAAGAGCCTGTTAAATAGCTAAATGATAGTTTTCCCTGCCCTACTCCAACTCGTGAAATCCCTTAGTAGTATATATCTAAAGCCCAAAAGAGGCGCCCCTTTCGGATGGAGCATTGCCGTATAGTCAACTACAGGGAGTACCACCCTCCCCACCCCCCACCAATCCCTCGCATCTCTAATGAATCACGGGTCAGACGAAAACTAAACGGCGACGAGAATATCTGAATGCTCGCGGGAAAATGGAGCAGGCGAAGAGCCACTGTGCGACCATAGATAATACAGTCAGGTGACTGAGTGGATGTAAACATTCCAAAGTGTTATTTTCATCAGTGGTCAGGTGTTTTACTTCCCTACTTTTTATTCTAGATCAAGATTTTGTACGGGAAAAAAGTCTAGAAGCCGAGTATATTGGTTTTTGAATAGTTTACAAGAAAAGCCACAACAGAAACAAGGCCGGCCGAGTTCTTTATAGATGAATTTAAATTCGTGGCCTGAATTCGCTATACATGTGCACAATATCAAGAATTATAACCGTGAGATCACATGATCCATAAACAATATCATAAAAGGAGAACACAAAGTCTCCATGAGTTAATGCACAGTAAAAAATACGTTTAGCACAAAATAGAAAAGAAAAATTGTGTTACTGCGTTGCGAACTTCTTCATTCAGTCTAAACAATTATACTTTATGACAGTTTATTTTAAATTATTGTCAACAGCTTTCTATAAAAACTAAATTGCAATTTCCCCTATATCAAATTTATCATATTGGTTGATTTGGTCAATAAAAGTCAGGCAGTCTCCTTCAAAGAACATTTAGTTTGTGGAGGATACTGTTCCTTTCGTCTAGATTTTCTAGAATTGAGCGTGCAAAATTTAAAGCATTTTCCCCGAGAAAAAGTATGAACCTGAGCCGATTTTAAAATCGTTATTTACCTTTTCTTTCGACTTTTTGAAATTGGTTTTCTCTCTGAACTGAGGGCTTTTTTATATTGGAATATACTCATCACTGAATGATAACCGACGATGCGTTACAAGACAAAGATGGGTTTGACGGACTTGCCTGTGACTTCAATCCAGATAATCCAGATATCCTTATTTTTGACAGTAAGTTCTTTAGACAGTAAGAGGTATTTCTTTTTAAACTTATTACCGGCATCATTTTAGATTATCTTGTAAAAGAAGAGTGATCGTGAACAAAAGCACGCAACAAAATTTATTTTTGGCTTTCATGAACAATTTGTTAATGACCTTTTTCCACTTTCATAAAATCCGCATCCTTCAGCTGAACGTAGCAAGAAAAGACGGAGCAACAGCAAAACCCACAACTCGAAAAGACAGTCTTAGAAAAAGAGTTTCTAGTTGCTTTCTCAAAGGAATAGGTAATGCAGTGTGAAATTGTGACCGACGCGACGGGTTAGCATTAAGTTAACGTCTGTGACTTTTCCACGATGGCAATATATTAAATGCTGCAAACAAAATCTAATGAACATTGGTATAAATAACGTTTTAAAGGTCTGAGCTGCTATAGCTTTGCCTGCCTTTCACCTTTAACCCTATAAACTGGCAAAACAGTATTCCTACACACTAAAATGTTGCTTAGTTTTTACTAAACTCACCGAACCAAACGAACAGGGAATTTGAAGATCCAAAGAGCTCTTTCATTATATATTGATGGGGCTGGTACGTTTATGAGAAGGAAAACACCTTTTTTGTGTCGCTGGATTGAAAGAAGGGCCTCTTGCATTCGAGGAGACACGTAGCAGTGCTTCCTTTGCTTATTGCCGCCATTACACTATCAAGTCGGCGAATTAAACCTTAAAACCAATAAATTGAAGAGTATATCCGGTTTCCGATAGCCTTCAGCATATTACTTTGCATTCCAACAACATTCAAAGCTCCTTGGGTGATTTATAACTTTGCCTAATAGTTTATTTTTAAGATGCTAGCACGTATGCTTCTTCTATTTCCAAAAGAATGGAGTTTTAAGTACCAAATATATTGCGTTGTTTTCTTGTGCTCCATGTCAAAACCGCTTCGTGCAATATCACCGCTATTTTTGTTGACCGACGAAGGTTTTGTTTTCTGTGCTATAATTAAACTATTTTTGCGTCAGTGTAATTTGGACTTGAAATGATTAATGTGTCAGTAGCGACTGAATTGGTCATAGGACGTCATAATAACTTCATGACCAACAAAATTATAAGATGATCGACGCTTTCTCCAAATAAAAATTTATAGCAAAATATCAGATATACAGCGAGCCACGCCTCGCAGCGACCTCATTACAGTTCATAAGGCCTCCCTTCCGGAGCCGAATATCAATTTCACAAGCTAGACCAACTTATTAATAATTTTAAGTTTACTTCATTAATATGACTAAATTTTGGCAGTCCCTTGGTATCCGGATTAATCTTGTTCAATCCAAGATTATTTAAATTCAGGCACGAAATAGCTCCTTTCTAATTCCTTATATAGCATGCATAGCAAGTATAATGAGGAAGGGGAGTAAAACTTCAGGAAGAGGGAAGAAGGAACCTTCAGGAAGGTTTGGACTGAAATTCAGGACACTGATATAAAACTTGTTTTGGTGTTTTTCTTGAACAAGCTGTGACTTGTTTAGCTTTATTTCTCTCTTGAATTATTTGCTATTTTCTGATCAATTTTATTTGACTCTCGAAAATACTAGGGTACTTTACTGATGCGAAAAACGAGATCGTTGACAGCTACGCGAAGTTACTTCAGAAGCGGTCCAGTGAATCTTCCGACTCAGAAAACAGATCTTACCAGGAGTCACATGAATAATCTACTGGGTTAGCAGGCAACTTAAAGAAAAAAAACTTTGCTCAATAATGTTGCAAAAATAGTTACTCTTTTAAAGAAATCATATTGCATGTAAATCGTTCTTACATGTAACATTTTTTGTCTGAAAAATGCTTTCTTCAGATCAACTCTTCTCCGTGTCTTTAAAAGAAATTGGATTTTATGCGCACAATAAAGTATTCACTGCAAAGCTATTTAGTCATGGTCGCAGTTACACTGGCATTGTATTCTTACCGACAAAGGATCTCAAAACCATTGATTTGAACCACCTATACTGCCATTTTATACATAATTAGAACACATCCTGCAAGAAAGCGCGCGCTAAAAGCCATCTTTTATAACTCGATAGAAACACAGAACTAGCACGAGCTGTAGACGTAATGATGGCGCGAGCAAGAGAATTTACATTTTGATGATCAAAATAAACGACGGATTTAACTCTTTTTCCTCGCGGTGTTTTTATGAAAGAAATAGGAAACATGTTTTTCGTGTTTCTATCGAGTTATAGAAACACTCGTGAAAGTTTGGGAGAACTCGAAAAAGCTGTGGAAACACTCGCCTATCGCCTCGTGTTCCCAACGCATCTCTCGTTCTCCCAAACTTCCACTCGTGTTTCTATAACTCGATAAGAACACGGAACATGTTTTCTATTTCTTAAATAATAATAGACAATACCCAATTAACTGTTGCTTGTAGTAATCATAGCCGACAAAATTCCAACCATACTTGTTATGATATTTTTTGTTTACCTCCGCCAGGGCAAGATATAAAAACGTGGCATTTGCATTGTTGTTTCAATATACAAGTACCTCAACAGTTACGTGTTAACAATGAGTATTTCCATTAAATTTAGAATATTAGTATGGGTAACGACTGTAATAAACGCCGCCAGTGTCACTGTGACATTTCTCTGCAAAACTAACATATCTTAAAGTGCAAAAATTCAAGGAAAATTAAGTGTTCTTAAGTCTCATTGTTAATAGGTATATCAACTCGATTTATTATTATTTAAAAAAAAAGGTTAGCTGCGATATAAAGGACAACAAAAATTGAGCCTGTCCAGGAGTTGAACCCTTGACCTCTTGACCTAAATCAAGAGGTCATGCCACTACACCAACAGGTCAAACTTGACAAAACTCTTATCTGCTCTATTTAGTTGGTGGTATATTTAACACCTGTTCCGTGCCGTCTTGTGGTCAAGCCACTTATAATATGTAATACGCCTTTGAAAGTTATTAAAATAACTTTCATTGCCAAGTTTTATCAACAAACAATGAAATGAAACATTTAACGAAATTTGATGAACTTTCGACATGACTAGACGCTCTAGGAGCGTTAACTCGGGCTTCGTATCGAGCGTTTTGGCCTTGCATGCTGCGCCCGCAGTACGAGCCCACCTAAGGACGTTTTTCTTCGTTTTGATCAAAAGAAGATTCCTCCAATATTATAATCTTTTTAGTTTAGAATTTTTTAGTGGCATGATAATCGCTTAGGTTTTTAGGGACCAGGAGCTAGCTAACGCTGCTGTCGGGCGGATTTACAGATTGTCGCGTCCCCAGTACAATGAAGTGTTCTTGAGTTCGCCAGGTCAACCACAGTGAGGCAAAGGACGGAAAGCAATTTCAACTCATTTATTGGTCTTACTGGAATCAGGCTGAGCCGACTATTACAGCACTTGCGGTGAAAACTAAAAGAAACTCCGTAAAACTCCTAACTCCTAAGCCAAAATTTGCCTAAATCGTTCCAATTTTTTTCTTGCTCCTTTTCCATTCCTGCTTTCTTATTCTTTCATTTTTACTCTTCACATCCTTCTCTCTGGCAGAAAGAGTTCGGACTAAATCATCGGTAAGCCCTGAAAATGCGACGTTGATCAGTTACAGGCATCGCCTGGCCTTGGCCTGTTTATGCACCTATTTTGCACCAAAAACGGATCGTGTTGTTTTCGATTATCTCTGTCACAATGCAGTCGATATACAAAATGCACAGTCCTATGGAAAGATCAATCCACGCTGTGTCAGTTGCTTATCTGAAAAGTTGAATGACGTGCATATTTATGACGTCACAAGTCGTTCAATGACCACTCCTCCAATTGTCGACAAAACTCTGATTTGGCACCGAAAGGGTTAACAGGCCATCTTTTCGTTTAGCTGGGTGTTTATTTAAGCTGATTGTATCCAATCCAACGATCACACCGGGAACAAAATGCCAGCATTCAAAGCATTCTTTTAAAATGGGAATTTCTTTATTTACGCACTTTTTAATTTTCGCATTGGTAGAAAGTGCATTACTCATAAGCAGTTCATGAAAACAAGAAAGCTTGGCCATCTTAAAAACTTGAAGAAGTTATAGGAAAAAAAAAAAAGAAGAAGAAGGAAAAGTTGTTTCCGGCAGGGCTCGAACCTGCGACCTTCCGCGTGTGAGGCGGACGTGATAACCACTACACTACGGAAACCGTGACAATAATTACAGGGTAAATAGGTGTCATATAGTGAGCAGCCGAATGGAGAGGACAAAAAAAAATATACGATACTGGAGAGGAGCGTTGTCTTTGTTAAGCCATTTTTTCAACATTATCCGCACCAGGGAGAGAATCTGCCTGCACAGACCTAGACCATTCGTAACCTTTTCTTATGTTTAAGCTAAAATCACTAAACTTTCTCGCTTCATCTAAAATTACTTTGCAACAACTTGGCATGTTCACAGAGATTGATGTTTCCACGGATACTACTACATTTTGACAGGTATGTTGTTTCAAATTTCGATTATTCATGTTTTAAATGCATGGGTTTTCTTATTTCTTCATACTAAATTCGCAGTAGAAAAGTAAATTATTTTTGTACACAAAAATCGCCTTAGGTCTGCCTCGTTCTCATCCCAGACGCCTGCCTTCTCTTTTCAATAAGACACTACCACTCTGGAACCTCTAGTTTCATTCGCCCGCTGTAAACACTACCTCTATTGTTATTCAGTGCTAGGGGCATTGTTATGACCTGTTATCTATTGTTTGAAGAACCAATGAGATAACTCGTTCCGAGAGGTAGTGGGCGACCCTCTCTTTTACCGAGGAAAATGATGTGATCCCTCATGCTTTGAGCTGGTCACCGGTCGCTTCCGCTTTGTTCGCGACGAAATCTCGAGAAATTGAAGCGCCTGAGGAGGTAGGCTGCGAACGCAGACGTATTTCCAGCCGTCACTACAGCCGAAAATACGTCTGCATTCGCTATTGAGGAGGAAGGACTCGGTCTGGATCGATAGAGCCGAGATGCAGTCTATCGTAATGTTCGGCTGTGATTTATTTCTTTATTTTGCCTTTACTAAGATACGTTTAGAGTCCCTTTTTCAAACTGTATCATCGTATCTCATCATCGCGCCATGGGACGCATACGGCCTTAATAATGCTCATTAACAAAGAAACTCCTTTTTTTAAAAGAATGTACATCTTTTTTCTCGTGGAAGTTAACAACGGTAACTGATTGGTGAGTGTTCAGGAGAGCGTGACTCGTGACATATCGTTGCGTCATATTTTCTACAGAAATGAGTGACAGCTGTCAAAATGACTTCCAACTAAATTCTTGTGTTCGTGCGCTTTTGTGAGGAGACGAGTTTTCAATCGCATCGGGTCGTTACCGTAATGCTTTCACTGTGCTGTTCTTGCTAAATTAAAAGTTGAGTTGTTTATCTGGAGTTCGTTTCATCCTCCCAACAGTCAGTTCTAACTACACGTACGTGAGAAGTGTCAAGTTACCGTTTATAACTAAAATATATCGATACACTTGCTTGTAGAAAGTTAAAAAAACAATTGTTACCTTACTTGCACTTACGTCAGAACTGTTTTAACATTCCAGAGTATTCTCTTGTTCACAACTAGCCGTCGTTAGATTTTAACTCAAAGTGTGTGCTGATTGCAATAAGCACCAACGCCATCAATAACATGTAGTAGTTGATATGTAACTGTTACCCTCCCCACAAGGGCGAAATAACAGCCCGCAAATGGGATCTGTCTATTTAACAATTATTCCTTGAGCCCGCGTTGGATACGAGGTGGTAAATAGCCAACGAGGCGCGAAGCGCCGAGTTGGCTATAACCACTCGTATCCAACAAGGGCGAATGGAATAATTGTTTTATTAAATTCTTCTTTAGTATAAATCAACTGGACATTTCATTTTGATGTAAACGAAGTGATAGTATGAGGAGGCAGGAAAATTTGTGGCGCGGTGTTCACTTTTTTAATTGAATGAAACACGCGAGGAAAGCGAGCGAAAGAGTTTTCTTCTGAAGATTTTCCTCGGAAAATCTCCTCGTAAATCGTCTTTTCATCCTGGAAAATTGTGACAACAATTAAGGTCTACGGGAAGATCCGAAGCAATAGCGTTTCTGGAAACTATACGCCTTGTGCAAGACGAGCGAAGCAAGTGTTTACATATTGTACTTGTTTACGGCTCCACGGCTGTCATCAAGACTACTACATTATGATGAAACGAAATTGCACTCAGATTCGATGAAGTTTATTAAAGTATAAAAAGACAAGATCAAGATTGAAAGGTAACAAACTTAACTGAAGTGCTGAGCCACATTTACGTCGAACACTGAATGAAATTGTGTCAGTTTTCTGGTCTTTCCGTAAATTATTTTCTGCTTTTCTTCTTCGTTTAGTCGCTCTTGTTGTACATTTACAAGTATTTTTAATTAAAAATTTCGCATCAATCCTTTCAGTTTTACGTAGTTGAGCAACCTATGGCATTTTGTGGTATTTGTGTGGTTTTAGGGAAGGCACTGTCGATTATTTCTTGTATAAGCTTATAAACCTCGCCAAATTTGCCATTTTTCTGATGGAACTTTCGCTTCCCACAGGAACATTTTTTAAACTGAGCGGCACTTGCCGCACTCGTTTCCCATATAAGGTCAAACCAGAAACTCATAAGGAGTTGAAACGTATAACGCGCGTTCACGGCGTTCGAACATTCAGTTTGCCAAGTACCATATTTGGAAACACAAGGAGCTTGTACGCGAATGATTTACACACATAACGACACACGCAAGAAAATTTTCGCTTTTGCGGTAAGTCACTTGAATTCCGACCTAAACGCCGTGAATTACTCACAGAAACTAAAGAAATTCATCAACAGTAGCCACGTGAAGATCTCCGGACCGTTAAATGACGATGAAACAGGAATTTAACCAAATTTAAGGGGGGTCCTTCTTAACTACTAAGTTGTTGCTAAGGAAGGTATCTAACCGCCATGTTTTGGAAACTTGACCTGCTACGGATAAGCTTTTTTCGCAACTTTGTTCAATTTGAAGAGTCCTTCAAGAGTTTCAAATCACGGCCATATTTGACAAGTGGCGTGGCCAGAATA
Source organism: Meandrina meandrites (assembly GCA_963693305.1). Classification (NCBI taxonomy): domain Eukaryota; kingdom Metazoa; phylum Cnidaria; class Anthozoa; order Scleractinia; family Meandrinidae; genus Meandrina; species Meandrina meandrites. Next base: position 37,224,294 of record OY855910.1, read on the forward strand.
GAAAAAACCCTAAAACTGAAAGGGCATATGAAACTGAAAGTTAAAATCAGTGCCAATAGATAAAGAATGTCCACATGCTTAATGCTTCGTATGGGTTTTACAAAATTTGCATTATTGTAAAAGTTATGACATAATAAACACCCGTATTTTCAGACTTTCTTCAGTAGCGCTTTTTTCTTTCTTGTAAACGGTAATCCCATACGTAGGATTATAAAGAAGGCTATGTTATCTCCGATTCTTTAAAAAATTCAGAACTCTTCCTTTTTTCCTCCAAGTTTTAGGGATTTTAAATTCTAACGCGCGGTTTAGGACTGGCACTAGTTATGCAGGCGCAATGTCAATATTTCAAGCAGGTATTTCCTGCCCCACAAAATTTACCATTCAGCGTTAGAAAACGGTTCAAAATGGCTTGCCACTAAAACTGGTCTTCAGGAATTCCCTAGCAACTGCTCTAGATCTGTAGTTAAGAAGGACCCCCCTTAACTCTATTTAACCAAAGTTGTTTAAAAACAAGATTACGCCATTTAGCGCGAGCTAGCGCGCGCTGTGAATTTAATCCAAATATTGCAATTTTGATTGGTTGATTTTTTTCTCATGGTTTTCCAAATATGGTACTTAATGGAAACGAATGTTCAAACTCTTTGTACAATGCGAATCATAGGGAGTTACACGTTTCAACCCTTATGGGTTTCTGGTCAAACGCAGGTATAATGGCTGATAACCGAGATCTAGTGAACCAATCAGAAAGCTAGAATTGCATTATCCGAGGTTGAGAATTTAATAAACTTCAGTTACCGAATTGCTTGAATTTAACAACGTATGGTATAAACACAGTAGAACATCCGAAACTTCATATACTTCAATTATGTAATCCCCACCCAAAAAACATCAACAATAACAACAACAACAACAACAACAACAACTACAACAAAGAGTAAAACCTCTTCCCACTGAAGCAGCTGGCGCCGTAGCTCAGTTGGTTAGAGCGCCTGTCTAGTAAACAGGAGGTCATGGGTTCAAATCCCATCGGTGCCTATTATTTTTTTTTTTACAATTAAATTTGCACAACTTAGAACTTATACCTGATTCACACCAACAAAACATGTTTAGTCAAACCAGGTTTAAGAAAATAAAAATCAGCAACAGACAACTGACAGACTAAATTTTACATAGGGTTCAAGTAGGCTCTAACTTGTGCTTTCATTGTGCCAAATTTGAAGTCGATAAACATCAGGCAGCAACTTCCATGAAGAAAACAATTTTAAACCTTGTTTAACTAAACAACATTTAAACATGTTTAAGCTTTGGTGTGAATGGGGCATTAGTTTCAAATGAGTTAAATCATTTTATTTGTACAATAACTTGAAATGTGACAAGTAAACAAAACAAGATTGAAATGTGTGTGCGCGGTGCGTCGATTAATGGCAATGGTTGCTGTTGTTTATTATTTAATATTTTATTGCAAAATTTCTTGATTTTTCTATGAAGGTAATAGAAAATGAAACAAAGCAATTACTTGTCGTCAAGTACTAGCAGTGACGTAACAAACGCAGAAGGGGGGAGATTTCAGTCAGCTGAACGCCGGCATTGACAAATAGCTCTACCCCAGTGCTGATAAAAAAGGCATTATTTATAATTTTCTTGTCACATTTCAAGTTATTGTACAAATAAAATGATAAAGTAAATTTTTAAATTTATAGCACGAAAAAGTATAGCTTCTATTTTACTGAAGAGCATTTTAATATAGTATGAAAGGGTAACGCTTAAGGCACCGATGGGATATGAACCCATGACCTCCTGTTTACTAGACAGCCGCTCTAACCAACTGAGCTACGGCGCCAGGTGCTTTTGTTTAAATCAAGATATTGTTTTTGTTGTTGTTGTTTGTTTTGTTTTGTTTTTTTATTGGATGGGTGTTAAATAAAGTTTTGAAAGTTTCGCATAAATGTTCCAGTCCAGAAAATTAATAAACCAATAATAGTAGAACCACAGATAAAAAAAAATGAAATTGTCGTTTCAATTAAAAAAGAAGAAAGAAGAGCAAATATTATATGATGTATTGGAAAAATGTTTCCGGCAGGGCTCGAACCTGCGACCTTCCGCGTGTTAAGCGGACGTGATAACCACTACACTACGGAAACCACTCCTATCATCAGGAAAAAATCTTCTGACCTTTCCTTTTATCAGCAACTCTGTGAGTTTGTGGTAGCCTTTTTTGTCTTATGAGTTAGTCAAAAACTACTTATCATTCCCTCGAACTCAAGAGAACTGAACCCACGAATGATTTCTTCTCACAATAGAGTCAATCATATGATTCCGATCTCTTACGGAGGGTTGACTTGCATTGGGTCTGCCTTTTCCCCTCCTGTAATGTTCTCTTGATCCTATCTAGCTATCTCTTTCTACCTCTCTTGCCATTGGTGGGCGGGATGGAGGGAACGGTGCAGGGGTGGGGAGTGGGGGGTTGGGGTGGGAAATAGTTAGTTTTTGAACGCAAATGAAATATAAAAGATGTGTGGACGGTTTACGCGGGCGGCTTCGACTTCGTTAATCTTTCCCCAAGAAGTCCATACTTTTTTCTCTTTTTATCTTGTTTTACCCACACACGAAAATTTAAACTAGGAAACTGGCCCAGTAACCAAAGTTAAATTCCTCTTCTCGCTTCAGATATGTACCGGGTGAGTAATGAATAATAGCAGTCGACACTATAATATTATGACAAACTTCCTCACTAACAAGTTAACGGAAATTTCAAAAATGTTTAGCACTCCTTTAGAGTGAACGCAAATCCCAATAAAACTAAAACGAAAACAAAAAGACAAACGTCCCCGGGTGGGCTTGAACCACCAACCTTTCGGTTAACAGCCGAACGCGCTAACCGATTGCGCCACGGAGACTACTGTGTGTTCGATTGTTTAGATTAACAGTCTTATTATATGCAATATCTTTTCTGACGGTTGAAGGTAGCAGAGACAAGACGCAACATCGAACTGTTATTCCACCAGCAGCTCAGATAATAAGTGGCTTAAATACATTTGTCTACAAAAATATTGTTTCTAGCCTGTTGGTCTAGTGGTATGATTCTCACTAATTTCAGTAATAATAAAGCACGTTATTGACTGGCAAAAGAAATTCATTCAAATTAAACCCTTTCTGTTCTCGTGCAGGGCGCCGTAGCTCAGTTAGTCAGTTGGTTAGATCGCCTGTCTAGTAAATAGGAGGTCATGGGTTCAAATCACATCGATGCCTTTAAAAAAATCAGTTTTACAATAATTTTCACAGGTTTTTACAAGTGTTCACAAGTTTTTCACAAGTTTCAAATGAGTAAAATCATTTTAATTGTACAATAACTTTTGAAACGCCATAAGTGAAAAAACAAGGTTGAAATGCAATAAAGATATGACCTTTACAACTTGTGCGCGGTGCATCGCTTAACGACAATGGTTGCTGTTGTTTACTATCTAATATTTTATTGCAAAATTTCTTGATTTTTCTATTAAGTTAAAGAAAATGAAACAAAGCGATTACTAGTTAAGTACAAGTAGTGACGGTGGGGGTCAGTCTATTGAGCGCGTTGACATATAGCTCTACCAGTGCTGATAAAGGAGCCTTTTTTATAATTTCCTGTTTTTACTTATTTTCTTGGAATTATAACACGAAAAACTATAGCTTCTATTTTTACTGAGGAACATAGAACGAAATATAAACTTCCGTCTTTAAAAAAAATTAAAATAAAATATTTTAAGAGAAAACGAACAAATGTTAAAAGGTTTATAGAACGTTTAAAAAGGAAGGGAGACCCTCAGGCAACGATGGGATTTGAACCCATGACCTCCTGTTTACTAGACAGGCGCTCTAACCAACTGAGCTACGGCGCCCTGCTCGACAACAATTATTGTTTAATTTGAATAAACTTCTTTTGTCAGTCATTAACGTGAGTGCTTTATTATTATTGAAATTAGTGAGAATCATGCCACTAGACCAACAGGCCAGAAACAATATTTTTGTAGACAAAGGTATTTAATCCACTTATTATCTGAGTTGCTGGTGGAATAACAGTTCGATGTTGTGTCTTGTCTCTGCTACCTTCAAACGTCAGAAAAGATAGGAGGGGAAAAGGCAGACCCAATGCAAATCAATCCTCGATTTAAAGAGATCGGAATCATATGATTGACTCTCTTGTGTTCGATTCGATCGGGAACAGTGGACGAAGAGCCACTCTGTGGAAGTGCCACTGCAAATTCCCATTATTATTATTATTATTATTATTATTATTATTATTATTATTATTATTATTATTATTATTATTATTATTCATAGTGAGAAGAGATCGATCTCGACAACAGCGTTCGTGGGTCGAGATCGCTTGAGTTCGAGGGAATGATAAGCAGTTTCTGACTAACTCATAAGACAAAAAAAAAAGCTACCAAAAATTCACAGAGCCGCTGCTGAAGGAAAATGCCCGAAGACATTACACGATTTTTGCTGTGATGTATTGAGTGGTTTCCGTAGTGTAGTGGTTATCACGTCCGCTGTACACGCGGAAGGTCGCAGGTTCGAGCCCTGCCGGAAACATTTTTTTCTAATATAATTATATAAAATCAGAAAGGGAGACCAACTCTTCTTTTTTTGAATGAAAACGACAATTTCATCTTGTTATATCCGGTGTTTTATTGTTATTGGGTTAATTTTCTAGACTGAAACATTTACCCGCACTTTCATAGATGGTATTACTTGCATTTTTTTTTCCTTTGACAAAGCCATGTCATGCTCATCATAAGAGATAGTATATTATCAGAAACTCATAACCGTTGTAGGTTTCGGATATTATGATAACGGAAATAATACAAGCATTGCTTATTGCGCAATAACTGAGAGAATTCTCGCGCGTTCATTGATCGAAAGTTATGGTCGATGATGAGAGTAAAGACCATAAAAATGATGTCACCTGTAGCACAACTTAAGGAAAACTTCGGAAAACTTGAAAAATTGTCGCCACTTTTCCAGAAACCAAAACAGAATCCGGCGTCTTGTACTGAAAAAGTCAGCTGGAACATTTAGGACGTAATTTCTCCTACATTCATCCGCTTCAAGTGAAAAACAAATGCGATCACGCTAATCCGCCTGTAAATTTTCCGAGTTGTTGTGTAAACCAAATCGCCCATGTTTTTCCATTGTGTACTGTGTTTCCTATAGCGCATAGAGACGATGCCATAAAATGCCAAAAACTTTGTAGTGAAACCACTTGTTTCCACTTGGGTTTTGATCGTTTTATGACGTCATTCATTTCTGTATATGGTCTATAAGTGTGCAGTCCATGGAAAATGCGGTTGATTTGTGTATTGAAGTCTATTGCTCAATGTATACTCAAGTACCACAATATTTTTAGAACGAATTCTTGCAGCTTCGTCCTTTTGGACAGAGTTTTTTTTTATCTTACTCAGAAATTGTTTGTAAGTTTGGGTCGTACTTGATCTTGGTCTTACAATCAAGGGATCATCAACTCCAGCAGGTACCTGTTATATGAAATATGTTTATTTCAAATTGGAAACAAGGGAGGCCTGTTGGTCTAGTGGCATGATTCTCGCTTTGGGTGCGAGAGGTCCCGGGTTCGACTCCCGGACAGGCCCGCGTTCTCTTTTTTTTTTTTTTTTTTCAGATTCTACAAATAAGTTAATTAAAATTGTATTTCTCTTTCACTGCGCTCTTTTTTCTCCTTGTTTGCGCGCCACTACAGCAGTTTCCTGTAATTTTGAAAGGATATGAAAATGTCGGGACATTTAATGTCTCAAATCATGAGAACGAAATCAATAGGCCATTTCCGAGTTACCCTTTGCCTCTGTTTCAAAACGTGTCTACGTCCGAAACCATTCATTTGAAAATGTGTGCCACCTTCACGGTCATTTTCATGCAAATCAAAGTCATTTTCATTTGAATAGGTTCGCACAAAGACTCGTTTTAAAACTGAGGCAAAAGGCAGCTCGGAAATGGCCTACCGTCATCGTCATGATCATCAACTACCTTGCTATTTGAACCTTTCGTGCTAACTGCTAGCTGTTAACTGACCTAACTGTTCGTATATCCTTCGGGTATTTTTAATGTCCTGTTTTCTTAAATACGTATAGAGTGAGATTTGTAGAAAGGCCTAGACCAGCCTGAGTGCCAATATGTCGATAAATAGTGGAAGCATACATTAGAAGCACGTAATGGTAAGTCACTCGAAATGTAGTTGCATTTGCACCTTTATTGAACAAAACTTATATCGCCAAAATAATATTGTGCCAGGCTGAGTCAACTTCGACTTAGTTACCTAACAACATGTAAAAAAGTACATGACAAGTAGTAAGAAAAGAAAAAATTAAGTAGAGGCCAATTTTAGTAGCCAAGTGAGATTAAGATAATGGAGCTTGCATGAGTCGGCGTACTTGAAGAGCCGACAACATGCATTAAAACACTTACGTTCACTGTGCCAGCCAGTTGGAGACAAAAAATTAATCTCTAATTTATTGGTTAGTCGATTTTGCCGACGTACACGATAGTGGAATGGCGGCATACTGTAAAAGAAAACTGGTTATGCCCCGACGAGTTGAATATTTAGTCGATCCGAGAGCGACTAAATTAAGGTATCTTATTTTTCTGAGGTGAGGAGCAAGTGCTTTCAAAGGGACATGCACCAGTTCTCAATAGCTCCAAAATTACTGTTAGTTTGGTATGGTAAGTGACTTGCATGAGTTCTAGCTAGTTATAGGTGGACATTCATAGCAATTGCTGTGCTTAGCTGTGGAAGTGTATAAATATGGTACTGAATGTAACTGACACGTTAGAATAGTGACGAAATCGTAACGTTAGCATTAGGAGCGATATTTATTCCGTTAGTTATATGCTGTTTGCAACATCTGACATTTCGACAACGCAGACGACTATCAACTGAAACGACCTCCTCTCTCCAGTGGTTCCCTCATGTTACTTGATCGGTCGCTAGTTTGTGTTTTATGGCTTATATTTTTCATGCCAAAATGAATTTTTCCGGCCGAATCTGAATTTTTTTGAAATTCTGTCCTCACGGCGCAAATCGGTGCATATCGCTTCCCGACGTGAGCTCATGCCAAAATGAATTATAGTCATTCGAGCGACCGAAAATTCATTTTCTATAGTCTTTATTATTGGCAGCAAAGATGTTCTTTAATTTACAACAAACAAAGAGGCCAAAACGGCGTAATGAAAGCTATTAAGCGAGGCGGCATTTAAAAATTATTAAGCGAGATAGACAAATCATGGACCCCTTCGTACATCGAGGGCCCTCAGGCAAACGGCTGAAATGTTAAATGCTGATGATATATAATGCATGTCTTTGTTTGTTCCCTTACATTCTTTGTGACGGAAACCTTGCAAGCGCTAAACATGTCGAACAAGAGCTTGATGCCAAACATAATTATTTTATCTAGATTGTACTCATCTACATTTAAAGTGTATGTCGAGCAATATGCTCGCACACGTCTTTTTTAAAGAACAGCTGATTAAGCAACTGTTCGACATCAGTCGCCTGAGTACAAGAAGTTTTTATTCTAGGAGGTCGCCCAGCTAGAGTGCCAAATAATCGCTCAAGCTCTGTCAAGGCTTACCATAAGAGAACAAGAAAAACAGTCACAAATTTTTCGATTTTATGATATGGTCCTTTGGTAAGATTTTTATAACAACATCAAAACAGACATTCTGTCAGCCAGTTCGTTTGCTATCAATTTAATTTGCGTCCTTGGTAGGTTAGCGAGGCCACCCTTCCTGCTTCGCCAGGGTTAATACCGTCCCATCTATTTCTGTGGTAAAACTACAAGAAAAATTGAAACGAACACAACTGTAGAAAATAGTGCCTGACTGCCGCATTATTCCGCCGCACTTACCGTCTCAAGTAGGACTGAGTTTATTGCGAAACCGATACTGTAAAAAAATTGAGAACCTATTTTTGAGCACTGTTTTTTATAACGAAAGCCTTAATATAACGCTTCTCTAAAATGATTAAACTTCCTGAGGCTTCCTTACTTGAGATTAATTTTATTTTCTTTTTAATAATAAGCAAATTGTGATTTTTATTTATCTCTTTCAAATCAAACGAACTATAAGTAATTTTTACTTGCATGAGCACAGCGTTAGCAATATATTTAATTAAAAGCTTGGATGACTGCCTTACGGGTTTATATTGCGTTTTAGATGTAATTGTCTTCAGTGTGTGTCTTTTTTGAAGTTGCTTTACAAAATTGCCGCCTTGGGGACGCCCATTTGCAATTTGCTCTCAGAGATTTCCTCTCGGTTATATGCTGATGTTAGTTTTTACTAATTTATTAGTGACAGAATAAATGAAATTATTTATTTATAATCCCGAAGCCCGAAAAAAAAAATCATCCTGTTGTAGCCCTGAATTTTCTTCAGACTTCTTTTACACTGAAGTTGCAAATGTTTGTGGGCTCACGGCGTGAGGATCATGCCATTTCTTATTTATTTATGTTTCTTCATCCATTGGGTCCCTTGTGATGTAAGGTGATAACAAATTTCAATCCAATGGATTTTTTTCCCGTAGGTTTGATGGCGAGTTTAACCTTTCACGGAACTAGAACTGGTAAGTTGCTTAGTATAAAGTGTTACATTCATCAAGTTGTATCAGACTAGGACAGATGTCCGTCAACATAGTCAAAATCCCGACGTCAGTATACCTCAAAGCGAAACACCCAACGGGAAATATTTAGCAACATTTTTTTTACAGTTTTGCAGTTTTTAAAGTAAACGTTTAGTATTGGCTCTTTATTTCTGATACAGTCAACGTCGACAGTTGTCTGGAACATAACAAACAATATCATGCTGAACGCAGGCGCCAGTTTTATATTTTAAAGTTTTGTGACCAAAGCATTGACACCGAGGAGTCGGGCAAAAGAATGACTATGCACAAGGTACCTGCTTGTTTGAGAATTACTTTACTTACTTTCGGTTACGCCTGTTCTCAGCAATTAGTTAAAAAATCACATATCTTAGCTATGTGATAAAAAAAAGCCTCATTTCTCAGCTGGAAGTTAACATTTGAACCAATACTTAGCTTGCAGTTAAACGCCATTAAGTCCTTCTCGATAACATATACTAATAGCGAGTAACTAATACCTGATTCATACCAACAAAACATGTTTAGTTAAACCAGGTTTAAGAAAATGAAAATCAGCAACAGACAACTAACAGACTAAATTTTACATAGGGTTCAAGTATGCTCTAACTTGTGCTATCATTGTGCCAAATTTGAAGTCGATAAACATCAGTCACCAACTTCCCTGAAGAAAACAGTTTTAAACCGTGTTTAGCTAAACAACATTAAAACATGTTTAAGCTTTGGTGTGAATGGGGTATAAAATCGACTGAGACTAAAACGCTATTTAAGACTACCAAAACGATGAACTTTAATGTCCTAAGATGAAGAGTTACACCAGGAGTATTTCGAGAATAACTTCAGTGTTTTTCTTTGTCCATTAAGCTGACTGTCCAAGCGGTGGAAACCTCACAGCTTCTAAAGGAAGTTTAAAGAGTCCAGGATACCCAAACTCTCAGTATTTAAAGAACACGTTCTGTGTATGGGTGATAACCGCTCCACGAGGCGAGCACGTGAAACTCGTGCTAAAAGAAGTGGATCTAGAGTACTGCGCTCTGTGCCATTGTGATTATGTCGAGGTTAGAGAAGGAGTAAGTTCCAATGGTCAGCTTATTGGAAGGTTTTGCATTGCAAAGAGGATTGCTGTTTATTCCGAAGGAAGACAAATTTGGGTGAAATTCAAGTCGGACATGGCAAACGAGGGACGAGGATTCTTCGCAAGCTTCTCTAGTATTAAATTGCGAAAAAGTAAGTCATATATTTTTGGAAATTTGCAAGCCGAAAGGTCCATATAGGGAAAAACTTTGCGTGAGGTCTTGAATACAGTCTGAGGCAAAAGGCCAAGGGCCCTGCTTAAACTGAAAGATCGGTACAATTTTTCCCAATCCGGATCGACCCAGAAAAGTAAAAGGGTAACCGCGTTGTTTTGCCTAGCATTGTCTGATGAAAAATTGACTTTCCGTCTCAACCAGGCAAAGTTATAATCCAGAACTTTTGAATCATTTGGATTGCATGCCAAGCCAAATGTCTGTATGCTATATTTGTGGCCTTTATTTGTACCAACCGATGAAGAACTGGGGAGATATGTCTTGAAGTTACGAAAAAGACCTCCACTTTCTATTCACGTTATTTTACGATTTTGTTTCTTTTCAACAGAAGAGCCTGTAATTCTGCACGCCAATGAAACGTCTGGATTCATCACCAGTTCAAACAACCCAGCCATTTGTGGCACCTACAGACAGTGTACCTGGGTAATTTTCGCTCCTGAAGGCTTAAACGTGCAACTCACACTGGAATCATTTGTATTTCCGTCTTGTTTGGGATCGTATGTAGAGATCAGAGACGGTCCAACTTTTTCAAGTCAACTTATCGGAGCATTTTGCGGTGATGAGAAACCTCCTCTTGACCTCTGTTCCTTAGGGAGTAGTTTGCGGATAACATATAAGTACAACTCTACAAGAGATTTACAAATGAACCGATTTGAGTTGATGTACAGAGCAATGCAGTGTACCAACCAGGTGCAAAGGCAAGTTTTTACTGAGCCTGTTAACTCTGGTAAGTTTGTTAATTTCAGTCCACTTGTGCCAGCAACTAGTAATTTTAATTTATGCTATTTAAAGGACCGAGTGATGTTCAGTGAAGTTAGTCACACTACAATCTTCCTTCCTTCCTTCCTTCCTTCCTTCCTTCCTTCCTTCCTTCCTTCCTTCCTTCCTTCCTTCCTTCCTTCCTTCCTTCCTTCCTTCCTTCCTTCCTTCCTTCCTTCCTTCCTTCCTTCCTTCCTTCCTTCCTTCCTTCCTTCCTTCCTTCCTTCCTTCTTTGTTCGTTCGTTCGTTCGTTCGTTCGTTCGTTCGTTCGTTCGTTCGTTCGTTCGTTCGTTCGTTCGTTCGTTCGTTCGTTCGTTCGTTCGTTCGTTCGTTCGTTAACTTGTTTATTTTGGCTTCATAGATCACTTGAGAAGTATGGCTGCTGGCATCGCCTGTACAAGTTTCTTTCTTTTTGTGATATTAGTCACGTGCTTCCTAAAGATAACCCACAATCGGCGCTTTGAAGGATTAGAGAGATCGACCTCACAGATTGAGCTAAATATGATCGAGTCATCCTTCGCGGAAACTACTTTGTGCAATGACATGGATGAATCTCTCATTGACTAACTGAGATAACTAGTTTATCGGCGAGGGCCAGACAATTGAAAGATAACAAGTTGACGATGAAACGGATACTAAAGTTGTTAGAATGATGTCAACAATGCTAAGCTATGGAAACAATTTTGTAAAAATGCCTGGCGGAGGAGTTTATAACTCTAGTAACTCATTGCTTAGGTGCAGCACCTGTCACTCAAAGAGTCCATATAAAATGAAAAGTATCTGAAATTAGCATTTTACATCAAAGATAAATTACATTTTTTGGATTGTGTATACTTTCAAGTTGTCGTTCTGCAGTATGTCTCCGTTTATTGACATTTTTTAATTAAGGGGGGTCCTTCTTAACTACAGATCCATAGCAGTTGCTAAGGGATTGCTGAAGACGAATTTTGGTGGCAAGCCATTTTGCAGCGTTTCGTATTGCTAAATGGCGAATCTTTTAGAGGGGAACACCTGCTTTGAAAAAATTGACACTGCTCGCGCGTACCTAGTGCCAGTCCCAAACCGCGCGTTAGAATTTAAAAATTCCTAAAGCTTGGAGGAAAGAAGGTAGAGTTCCATACTTTTTTAAGAATCAGAAATAACTGAGCCTTCTTTACAATCCTACGTAAGGATTTACCATTTACACTTAAAAAAGTAACGCTACTGAAGAAAGTCTGGAAATACGGGTGTCTTTTACGTCATAACTTTTATAATAATGCGAATTTCATAAAACCCATACGAAGCATTGAGCATGTGGACGTTCTTTATTTATTGGCACTGATTTTAATTTTCAGATCTATATGCCCTTTCAGTTTTAGGGTTTTTTCTATTCTGGTCACGTGGCTTGTCAAATATGGACGTATTTTGAAACTCTTGAAGGACTCTTCAATTGAACAAAGTTGTGCAAAAACCATATCCATAGGAAGTCTGGTTTCCAAAATACGATGGTTAGATACCTTCCATAGCAACAAATTGGTAGTTAAGAAGGACCCCCCTTAAGTAATAAAATAAGTTACTTTTTTCATTTCATTGCTTGTTCGTGGACAACAAAATCTTCCCTTTATTGTCATGTTTTGTTTTGAAATTTTGCTACTGCCTCTGATTCATTAAAGTTTCGTTTACAGCTGAATGATTGTTCTTTTAGTACATTATTAAATTTCGATTAAAAAGGAAAAAGTTACTCAATTTCATGTAATTTAAGCAAAAGCAAAGAAATCCTGAAGAAAAGAGTTTCAACGATAATTGCATACGACTTGACCTTTGGGTAGCTGTAGATTTCTACACCACTGAACTTTGAAGCCTTCATTGATGAGATACGAAGGTTGTATCATATAGATGGATATGAAACATAAATCATAAGAAAGACAAAATACAGTGTATTTCTTGATCCAAGTTGAACTAAACCGGTAGTGGCATGCACAACTTTTTCACGCATTCTGTTTTATAATTAAGAAATATAGAAAACATGTATCGTGTTTCTATCGAGTTAAAGAAACACGAGAAGAAGTTTGGGAGAACGAGAAATGCTTTGGGAACACGAGCCGCAGGCGAGTGTTTCCACAGCTTTTTCGAGTTCTCCCAAACTTTCACTCGTGTTTCTGCAACTCGATAGAAACACGAAAATCATGTTTTCTATTTCTTTTAGAAAACACCGCGACGAAAAAAAACGAAAACAACTTGTTACCTTTGACTTTCAAAATGTAAATTCTCTTTGCTCGCGCCATCATCACGTCAACAGTTCATGCTAGTCCTGTGTTTCTATCGAGTTACAGAAACTCACGATTTGAAACCAATCAGCGCGCGTATTTTTTTAGGACTGTTTTCTAATCTTATATGTGTGCATTGAAAAACTATAAGATTCCAAATTGTGACGGCTACAAGTACAATTTGTGTCATTAGTAACACGATATCATAAAGGGGTTACGTTGCCATGACAATCGAAATCAAATGGAAATGCTTCCAGTATCTAATTGGTTTAGAGTCGCTTTGGTAATTGGCATTCGCATAAAAAGAAGAACAGTCAAGAAGTCAAAGAAGGATAAACACGTATCAGAACAAATAAGGATTGAAGCGATACAGACTAAAGATTTAATAAAATTGCAAATGCTGCTCATAGCAATACGTACCTCAAACTGACCGAGTAGTTATAACAAGTCTGAATGACTATGGTCGGAAGAACATCGAAGATTTATTTTGCATTGCTGATTTTTGTCATTTTCACCACGCTAGTAATCATTACCGTTTTACTTAAAGGTGATGTGTACCTGCATCGTGCCATCTCACCTAGCAAACAGCAACATGCCCTACAGAAAAATCTGTTCATTATCAACAAAGAGTTGCTTAGCCAGGCTGCACGTGCTACATTCTCGACATCTGAAAATGAAGCTATTCCACACCGAACACATTTAATGTCTCGTACACGCTGCACCCAAAAATTATTCCTTTTGATTGTGGTGTTTACAGCTCCTATCAACGTGGGAAGAAGGAACATTATCCGGAAAACATGGGCAAGCGATCCATCTCTGAAAACAAGATGGAAAACGATGTTTCTCCTTGGTCAAGCGAGAGACAGCACTCAGCAGGAATATTTGGAAGCTGAGGGCTTGATGTACAATGACTTCATACTAGGAACACACACAGAGAACTATCGCAATCTAACATTAAAGACAGAAATGGGTCTGGAATGGGCAGCAAAATACTGCGACTTTCTTTATTTTCTCAAGGCGGATGACGATGTATTTGTCAATCCTTACAGATTAATGGACTATCTAACAAACCCCGACACACCTGCAACAGGTCTTTATCTCGGATACGTGATGCACAACGAGCGACCTCATCGCGAAGGAAGATATGGAGTGCCAGTTGAAGACTACAACAAAACTAGATACCCAGACTTCTGCAGTGGACCAGCTTATGTGCTTTCCTCAGACCTTGTGCACAAGTTGGTGGAAATTTTTGACGTCAAGAAGCCTTTGAAACTCGAAGACGTGTACATAGGCACATTGATAGAAAGGTTAGGGGTGAAAGCTGTTCGACACCGTGGATTTCACTCTCTGCAATTTGGACAATGCAAACATTACGCAGATACAGTTGTTTACCATAAAGCCTCGATACATTGCGTTGAAGAGCTGTTTAACGAAGCTATGATAGAAAGGGTAGAGCACAAATTTGAAGAACTTAGGAGTTTGAAAACTGGAAAAGACAAACAACCATCAACGCTGCGACAAAATGACACGAAGCATTCTGCACACGTTTGAGGTTCGACGTTCAGGCCAAAAACAAGGCGGAGTTTCATCGCGGGTATATATTTTTGACACAGAGATTGGCTTTTTACTGGCACTTCCCTGACCTAGTTTTCGAGGTTTCAAATACTTACCAGAAATGGTATTTAAGGGTACGCGGATATTAAGAATCTGGAGTAACAAGATATACCACGGCAGATTGTATAACATTCATGCATGCATAGCAATCTTTTACATTTTCAAACATAAATTATATTGATGGACATGTAGTTGAAAATGAGTAACCAGAGAAAGGCACCAAATGTCTTGCACCAATTTTTCAGCTCAACCATGGTCTGCCGAGATGATTTGAAAAGGAGGTCTTGTGTTCTGCAAAAATTAAAGAAAAGAAGAAAAGTCAGAATAGTTAATAAAGAGTTTATATCTCTTCTTCACTGATTTTCTCCAAATCTTAGCACAATGTTGGATTATGTAATTATGCGGCATGCTATTGATGAAAATTCCGGCCCGTTGCGAGTCCTGTATCTACATATTTTATCACGCTTTTGTACGTACGATAATGTATATACAAATTGATTCCGCATACATGTGGACTGCGGGTGAAAATATTCTCGCAAAAAAAATAAAAAAGAAAAAAAATCACTCGATGGCAATTGTCGGTGACAACTGACCTTGATAGAGCCTGTGCCCAAGCCTTTGAACCATTGCACCACCGTCATAAATAGCATGAGTTTAAATATCTTTGAAGCTCACCTTTTGGTGATAGCAATTTTTTATAGCTACTACCTGACTGACAAGAACAGCAGAAAGCACTTCTTCGGTGTATATCATGAATCACTACGTCCGCGGTTTTTTTTCTGCGGTTCAATCCGATTTCAGAGCATCGCGGCTGATCTGTGACATGCAAACAAGAGCAAAATCAGGGAAGTGTGCGGCATACGGCCAGATGAGTCGGGCCTGGGTGGGAACGGAATCATTGAACTTTGGATATTCATGATTCCTGTCTTATTTTACCTTAATGATTCATGATTTCGCTTCCACCCGCGAAGTTTGGGCTCGGCCTCCCCTGATATGCCTTGAGGCTATGCTTGCAGGAAACTTTGCAGGTTGTCACAGTAATTCTGAGAAGAATTGTTGATTTTTTCCCTGTTGTTTGCATCAGTACAAGTCTTTTAATAAGTCAGTAATAGTTTTTCACTACTTTTAGCCTGCCCATGATAACCAAAGCCTCATTAAGCAATAACTGAGCTAACCTCTGTCTGTTGTGGAGTTACAGTCAACCTAAAAATGGGTAGCTCAGAAAAAAAAAAGATTTTACCAGCATAATAAATAAATAAGGCAAAAGTTTATCGCGCTTGCATAGTTAATTACCATAAAGCACAATTTGAATTTGCAAAAAAAAAAAATATATAAAAATAAATGAACTAGCTGTGCCGGCAGGGAAGTTGAAGCAACTAAACAGCCCAGAAGTCAAAGCGCCAGCTTTCATCTTGAGCATGGAAGGAAATTGTTTCAAAAATTGTTTTGACAGGATGAATAGGCGAAAAGATTCATTTTTTCCACATGTAAATGAAGTTTGATTCATCATTTGATCAATACTGGACATATAACTCAGTCTCCACCTATAAATAATTAAATATTCTTGTTTTTTAGTTCTGACAGAGAAGGCCTCATTATAATACTTTTATGTCAGCTGGAAGCATTTCTCTGGCGCCTAAGGACATTTGCCAATCACTTTATTGCGTATATAACTTCATATTCTTTTTATTTATTAAGGCACGTGAATTTTGAATTACCATACTTTCAATGTGTGAACGTCGCGTTGTAACAGATGAAAATATGGATTCAAGATGAGGAGAGGAAGTCTTTGGTGCCAACTTACAATCTTGCTGGCGGGTGAGTGATTTGTTACTCTACTGAAAGGAGAGACTGGATTGCTGGCAGCTGGTAGCAGGCAGATTCTTGAACAATACTAAACTTTGATTCATTTGAAGCCCATTTAAGTTTTTTTGGCAAATTTTTGAGACAGGAAACAATCTGAACGTTTGCAATTTAAATTTTTTGAAAGAAATGGGATCTTACAATAAAATCATTGGATAAGTTTTGTTTTGGTTGGAATAATGTGCTAAGGTTATAATTTCCTTCTTTTTCAAATGCCTCTCAAAATTAAAAAAATAAAACAAAGAAGACACTCGCAGAAAATGTGAATTATTATGACAGAATATTTGAAAACTAAGCTCGTAGCTGGCAGATCATAATCTTTTTCTTTGTTGAGAGGAAAAAACTAGTGATGATTTTCTGCAAGATGCGTTCAACACATGGAACATTTCTTTTCATAACAAAGGATGTCGATAAGATCAAAACCAATCGCGCCACTAGTAAATATTTATAGCTTGCCGAAGTAGAGATAATTTTTTTTGTGCTAATAAATAATCATTAAAAGCCAACACCATGAAAATAAAGAATATCTTTCTGCCAGTTTCACCACACTTTCTCGGAAACTAAACCGCCGATGTCTGCCAGGAAACTCTGATTTGGGGCTTTGGAATAACGTAAAAAGAAAACTAAAAGATTAACAGCTGCGGTTATTTTTAGTGAAATGGCCATCGCTATTAACTCGAAACATTGTTTTGACTGATAATTTCAGTACATACTTTTCATTTATAATTAAAGATTTTAATTTATTCTACTTTAGAACCACAGTGTGCAAACAGACGACCACGCTGTATCGAGGAAGCTTTTCTGCATGCATATGATTTTAAATCTGATATTCAGTGATTATAGAACGGTTTCGAAGCTACACTTAAAGCGGCCTCTGTATAGCAAAAACGAAACAGGGAAAAAGATACAGGGGAAAAATTTCCCGCTTGCTCTAATAGAAATGTTTTAACGCCTTTCTTTTTCATGTTTGTTTAGCTCTGTATTGTTCAAGACAAGCTCTCTCCTATGGTAAGTTGTTACGTTAAAAAGTTCTTAGTCTATGCTAAATGGATGTTTAATGTTTTTCTTCATTTAAGGCCTAATTTTGTCTTATTCAAAATGGCCCATTCAACAGAGATTTTAACCAAAACAAGACTCTTTAATTATTGTAGCAAAAATAATAAACTTTGTTTAGAGAGGGTAACAGTAATTACAATAAATGTATTCTTCCTAATGGTTGTGAGTTTATAACAAATTAAACGAAAAACGCGGTAAATTTCAAGGCAGGTGTTTCTTTAAATTATTATATTTGTTAAAAACATTCACCACGTTATTAAAGGTTTATGGAGTTTTGATATCCCCTCCGCCAAAACAAAACAAAAATACTTAAAAAAAAAACAACAACAAGCAAACGGCTTCCTACACAGTCGTGGAACAAAATATTTTTAGTCGGGTTTGGTTTCATTTAAATTTATCCACCATTATGTTATAAGCTATCACCATTTGCCCTTTATATCCTTTCATCATGCATGTAAAACTCATTTTTCATTACCTTGAGCCATATAAAAATTTAATTCTACTCAAGACTATTTGTTCTTTCGGGCATTGTGACTCAATGTTCTTATATCCTTACTAAATTGTTTTGATCCCAACACTCCTTGCTTCATCTTGCTTTGCCTTGCATTGCCTTTCTATTCCTTTCTTTCTATTTTCATTTATTTTGAATAAAACTCTTATCGTCGTAGGGACAAAGCAGTTGTCATAATGCAACCGGAAACGATCAGATGGAGAACTCTAGTATCAAAACGTACTCCACGAATGTTTGCTAGTTCTTTAGTACAACTAGGTACTTTAATCCTGGCCGCCTTCCCGGCAACATCGTCTTCCCAATGCTGAGAGTTCATTTCTTAGATCCAGGCCAGGTCAACAACAGCGTTGTTGTTCCGGTCATAGCAAAGTAATCGGTGGAAAATGGGGGCAAAACCTGTTGGAGCCTAATGTAATATCATCAAAAGGTCTCACGGATTATAAAATCAATCAGAGGCTCTTGAAACATTGTCCATTAACTACTGTGATGTGGTCCTTTCTTGCCATTCACGGCAGTTTACCCTTACATTTGCCTAAAAAATGTCACCCTGGCATAAAAGCAATGGACATATCTTGGGGTCTTTTATGTTATTAATAAGCAGGTTTGTGTTAATTAATAATTTTTTATATATAATTGCATCAAACAGATTTAAAAAATGGAGTTACTTTCAGAGCAAAGACAAGCTTCATAGAGTACCATTTCAACAAGACGTCGAACTTCCCAAGAGCTTTTTTTAGACTTCAATTCTCTTCTGTAAGTTGCAAGGGAGATTTAATACTGGTGACTAGCAGGGACACAGAAAACTTTTTCAGGATTTATTTGGAAGAAGGAAATAATATCACTTTTTATTACAAACATGGAGATGGAGATTTTAAGGTGTATCTTTCACTTCCTGGCAACAAATCGTTTTGCGATGGAAAAAGACACAACATAGAGTTTAAAAGATATGAAAAGATAATCACCTACAAGGCCGATGATGGCGTGGAAAAGCAAAAAGAGGATGAAAATGTCAAAACAGCCATCTTTAGTAAACCAGATAAGATCATCCTTGGTGGAATATCTAAGAACAAGTTTGATGGCTGTGTATTCAGTGCATTGGTCCTGTTTCATTGGAAAACTGGCTTAAGCAAGAATGTCAGTGTTGATATTATAGAGCGGTACCTCAAGAGAGATCCCAGAGTCAATTCTGGTGCAGTGTTTGTCGGAGCTTGCCCCAACTCCGAATCATCGGGGATAGGTGGTTATGAAACACAAGGTGAGTTTATGCAATGGACTAGCATCCCATCCAGGGAGAGTAGCAATACTCCTAGCCGATTCATGCAACAGAAACCGGATTAGAGCGCCGAGAGCCATGACCCAGTTGGGCCTTTAAAAAGCTTTTTTGTATGCAGCCAAGTTCACAACAACAGTGGGGCCAAAAGCAATAAGCTTAAAGCAGGGGCTTTAAATCGTGTCAGCTATTAAGAGTACAGATGAGATTATATCGGAGAGGGGTAATATTGTTGCAGCTCAAAAACAGCGCTATTATATGGTTACAACCACATTGACTCAATGTTGATACATAACGACTTCCCTTACGTTGTTCATAGAGGACCGTTAGATTTTTCCGATGATTAACATTTCTAAAGGTTGCCTAAATCAATCTGACGAAGATACGGCCCAATTTGAATATTATAATACCATCACCTGTTCCAATTTGAATAGTGTGCAATTTTCGGACCACTGATATTGTGGAATACCATTCTGCACTAGAAAGAAAACGCAAATTTCTTATTGCCTAGAAAATAATATTTGTAGCATTACTGTTCTTATGTTTCAGAATGTACACGTTCCAACACCAACATCTCCATGGTAACGGAACGCAGTGTGATAGCAAGCCCCCGCCCTAACGAATCGAGCGACGTGCGTCGATGTTTATGGCGCATTACTGCTCCATCTAAACATCGTTTGAAGTTTACACTGCTGTTTTATAACGTCAGTGGGATTGTATCCTGTTCCAAAAGTGAGGTCGTTGTATTTGACGGAAAATCTTCTGCCTCGCCTGTTCTTGAACGATTTTGTTACGCAAAATCAAACACAGTAGTGTACACACGGGGACATCATATGATCGTCGATATGATTCTCCCCGAGAATGACTACCTTGATTTCATCGCCGTTTATGAATTCGTGGGACTCGACGAAGGTAAAAGAAATGATAATTAAACAATAGCAGATGATGAGCATGTCTTGAATGAAACAACATATGAACAACGGAAAAAAAATAATACGCAAAAGTAAATTATATCTCCAAGACAGTACGCGCGCTGTGATTGGTCAATTTTACGGGCCGTATTCTACAGTACGGCCCGCGAAATTTGAGAGTTCTCCTGATGCGATAAGTTTTGTTTATCAAAATCTCTTACAACGAAAATTTTGAAAGCTACTTTGAAAACATCTGCATTCGGACAAAACATTTTGAGAAACAAAAGCGAAAAGAACAGGGTCTTACAAAATTCAAACTAGATTTTTCAGATCTTTTAGAAACTAAAAGCGTCCCCGACCCCGAGCATCACACAAGTCAGAAACTTGACAATTTTCTCTCTGCCGAAAGGTAGAGAAGTCGAATTATGAATGAAAAAGATTTAAAGAGTTTTGTCGAGAGTTAGCCTGCGAATACAGCCGCCTCTCATCGCTCCCGGAATGAGAGGCGGCTGTATTCGCAGGCTAGTCGAGAGTAAACGTTCCTGCTGCTGTTCTTGACGATCTCTTCGGCAAATTTTTAACGACGTCCGCTTATTATTTTGAAAACGGCCGGATAGTTCGAGTTCACCCCAGACAAAAGTTCGATAGTGTACTCATTTTCCAACAAGAATTCTGCACCAAACACCTCTCAGGACGACACAACAAAGCGCTGAGGGTTTTACCGGTTGCTTATTGACAATTTAGTTCACGTTTTCGACGAAATCATTGTTTGTTGCTTGCGGTCACCGCTTTCTTCTCTGTTTATCGAACTTCACATCACTTCAGGAGTTATTTCAAAGTAATCTTGAACTGTATCCAGTTTTCCACAGAAAGGAGCTGTACGAATTAATCGTAAAATTAAAACGTTTGAAGTTTGGATTCACGTCTCTGCGAGCCAACTGCAAACTATTTTCTTAAGCCAATAAATTTCGCTCTCTTCTTGCTTTTGACGCGCGCGTCATTCAAATGTAGCCGCGATTGACTTGAAATGGTTTCTTTTCTCCAAAATGAGAGATATAATAAATATCTTATTAACCTCGTTTTCTCGGTCCGTACTGTAAAATACGGATCCTCGTTTTTCCCGTCGATTTATGGCCCAAGCGCGAAGCGCTTGGGCCATAAATCGACGGGAAAAAACTTGGTCCGTATTTTACAGTACGGACCTCGAACTCGATTAATAAGAGGAAGGTATTATCCTCATAGTACGTAGTTTACAGATAAAGCAATGACAATTACAGAGGCCTGGAAAAATTCAGTGCTGTACCATTTGTGATATATAAAATTGGACTCTTGCGAGGGAAGAGACTTTTCTTTCTTTTGTTCTTTTCTGGAAATTAAAAGGAGGCCTGATTGCAGTGTAGAGTTTTACTGTAGGGCATAGCTAGGTATGCATTTGTATTTTTAGACTCACTCAAAGTGGAAGGGGGGTTTCAAGAAGAGCCTGAACGTCCAATAAAAATAATTCCGCTTCTTAGCAAACTGCTGAGTGCTTAGAGAGTTGGAAAAAAAATCCGTTAAGAAGATAAATAAAACGTGAACTTCATTTATGCGATATTTTTATTCATTATTCAACAGTTCATTAACCCCGACTCGACACTGGATCTCGGCCTCACCGTCTCTACCAAAAGGACCGGCGTAAAACAGTGCTCGAGCACTGACTTGCACGCTCTACCCGGGATATTAGCCTTGCCATACAAATTGTAAACGTTTTCTCAGTAATATTAAATCTTTTTTAAACTCCGCCAGGTCCTTGTCCAACAAACAAGAGTCTAACAGGCACGTCTGGGTCACTGATGAGTCCAAACTTTCCAAATAACTACGAGTTTGAGCACGAATGCTCCTGGATCGTATCATTACCACGAGGATATCACGTGCTGCTATCATTTAACAGGACTGACTTCCACATTCATGCATGCAACAAGAGCTGTGCATGCGACTTTCTGGAGGTCCGAGCTGGAACAACTTCTAAAGGAAAGTTTCTTGGGAAGTTTTGTGGTAGCATTCCGCCATCTCCTATTTACGTTAGCGGAAGCGATGTCTGGCTTCGTTTCGTAACTAACAAGCGTTCCAACAACAAGGGATTCCTCGCAACGTACAAAGCTGCTAATTACCTTGCAGGTATATATACTAATATTTTGGGCAACATTTGTTTACGCCTTGAAGTCTTGAAATCTTACTTTTTTGTCTGCGTAATTAAAGCCTGGCCTTCGTTATTTTATCTAATTTTGTTTTGTTTTGCTTCGTTTTGTATGCCTTTATATGGTCAGTATTTCAATTGTAACTTACTCTGTTCATTCTTCTTAAAGTAATTAAATAACTTAAACTTGGGAATAGATTACAACTGCAGTTCTACCTTCAAAGCCAGGGTATTGATTCAAACTGTGCTAGTTTCGCCTGCTGAATCATAAAAATTAATTTTCCAAGCTTCTCCTGTTCGGAGTCTAACGATAGCAAGACGAACAGAGTGACGAACGTACGTACCCCTGGATTCTTACATGCGCTTAATAACGTTCAATTTGGACATCACTGTCAGCACTACCTCTAACGAACCTCTAAGAATAACCAAACCTTTGGATAGGACGTCCAAACTAAGACAAGGAATTCTTCTACCACCTTAATTTTAAATTATGTATATAGACTGTATATAGCATAGTATATAGCTGTTATCTTGACGTAAAGTACTCTACGCAATCTTCTTAGCATTTTTTAAAGATAAAATAGCCAAAAAAGATAGTACCCGATAAACATCAAGCTGGTTTTCAGCCAATCGCATCTTATATAGAGGGGTACAGGGGGCGGATGCCCGGAGAATGGGGGCGGGACGGGCATGGGAGGCGGGAGAAGACAGGACAAGATTCTCAAGGTGGCGGGAACCGGGAGAAATTGAGAAAATTTTGCAACATTCCGCAAAATTTTGCAATAGAAGTAGCCCAAAGAGCCAGAAGCCACCAAGGAAAGGGGAGGAGGCTGCCGATGACAAGGTATGGGAAACGGGAGGCTCAGACTCCCTCTCCCCCCCCCGTCCCCTGCCCCCATTATCTGGGGCTTAGTGTAACCAATAGTGTTTTAGTGAACGTAATAAACTACTAAAGTTGATTCAATGAGTTGTTACTAATTGTTAAAACACAACATTTAATGCAATGGTCCTTCCATTATTTCCTCTTTCCCCAGACGAGTGCCCATGGAACAAGACGTTCACGGCTCATCGAGGCTATATCAACAGCCCACGGTTTGCGTTAGATTATCCCGGTAACATGGAATGTATTTGGAGAATCCACGTTCCTAAGGAACACAGAGTTAGCTTAGTGTTTTTATTGCAGCTCAACTTTGATCCAAACTGTACTGATCTTTTGGAAATCCGAGATGGGCTACATGAAAGCAGTCCACTGCTCAATCGCTATTGTGGCTCCTCCGCGCCTCCTCCTAATGTTTTTTCTAGTGGAAGAGAGATGTTTGTACGGTTTAAGTCCGACAGCTATCTTCGTGCTCATGATGACGGCTCAAAGTCAGGATTTCGAGCTACATACTTCGCTACACGTGTCAAGTCAGGTATGTTAAGCTGCCCCACCAGGTTTCTCGCAGTTTGTAGGTCGAATTCGGCATAACGAGTCTTACATCACGATCTCTTCTGTGGCTATGTAATAAATTAGGCACGTTGTAGTCATTAATGAAGTTTGGCACGTTGTTCTGCGTTGCTCATCATCATCATCATCATCATCATCATCATCATCATCATCATTATCAGTTTATTCGCCACAAAAAGAAAACAACAAGAATAATTACAAGAATCAGAGACAGAAATAGGGCGAGGAGACCTCCAAGAAACCACTAGGCTTATAGGGGAGGCCACCTCGGTTATCAATGTATTTATAGTTGAGCTGTGAGTGTGCGGCTTGGCCAAATTCAGTACTATCATTTCATTAAAAATTCAATCATCTCTTTCTTAAAAGTAGAAAAGCTTGTTGAACAAATATAAAATTAAAAGGGAATATTAAAACTAGTGTAAATGGGGAATTATATCGTATGTTATATTACTTAGACGTAATTTGCGTCGTTCAAAAAAGGCAGACCTCTCGTCTTTAAAATGTACCGTACAGTTACAGGCTTACAACTGAGAACTGATCTTCAGTCTCTCTAATTGCAGGTGCAGCCATCGTCAAGAAAACTTTATCCTTACTATCCTTGGCAGTTTTCCTTTTAAATTGTTATTAACTTAATTAAATTAAACAAAAATGTTTTACTAATAATGACATTTCAGGGCCGTAGCCAGACTTTTGCCATAGATGAGGTAAGATCTGCGATCGCCGAAGGCTTGACGTTTTTTCCAGCACTTTTCATAAAGTCGTTCTTCAGAAAAAGCAATCTTGTTCAACTTGGGATAATTTTCCCAACTAAACGAATTTTCATAATCGGTTAAAATGTAGACGAGACAAGTGCCTCGTCTTGCCTCTTGTTAGCTACGGTACTGCATTTCCAGAAGGTAATTAATTGTCAAAAACGACTGAGACATTGATAAATATATATTAATATTAACTAGTAAATAGTGTTTCTGGAGTGCTTGAAATTCTGTAAAAACAGACGTTTCGGGGATAACCCCTTCATCAGTGTTAAGTTGATGTTAAAACGTAAACGCTGGAGCTTACGCTGTGTCTTGCATGCGTGTAGTTTAAAATTAAAGAACACGCGATTGTACGCGCGCTTAGCGCCAACAGGCAGGAATTTAGAAAAAACGTCAGAACATTTTTCCAGTTAGAATTAAAAATTAAAAATTTTAAAATTTAGAATTTCAAGTCAATGTTTACGCCATCCGGAGCTAGGGTCTTGTGAATGAAGATCATCCTCATCTCCTCTCTTCGTCTTTTTGCGGCCGTTGATAAAGAAACCTGAGTATAATAATCATTAACTGTTATGCGTGTTTCACCCTGCTGCTAAGGCCAAGTTTTGTTATTAAATACAGCAGTTTTCTCGGGAGAGCTGTCTGTCTCTTTTTGTCATGCAGAATCCAAGTGTATCAAGTTGAGCATGTCTTGAATTAGACTTTTTTTTTTTTTTTTTTTAAACTTTATTTATCCTCGAATTTAATATAGCTAAGACAAGCTAGTTTCTTCGAGAAACAAATGAAATATATATTGAAAATAAAAATAAAATAAGTAACAATATTAACAATATTATTATATCCGTAACATATCAGATAACAATATTATTATACTATAATACTATAGACAACAATATTATTATAACAATATTATTATATCCGTTAACTACTTACACATTAAAACTATTTAAAAATTCAAATTTACAAAGTTTGTTCTATACACCCCCTCCCCAATGATAAAAAGTCTTAGCTAAAAGTACATTGTCGGATTGCTGTAATGAAGTCATTTAGTGATGTCGCAGTTTTTATAATTTCTGGTAATGAGTTCCAAGTCTTTGCAGCAAAATAGCTGAAGGATTTTAGTCCGTATGTTGTAGAAGACGGCTTCCTTAAATGAAGAATATCACTTCCCCTTAGGCAGTAAGTTACAGATCGCAGGGTGAAAAGATCTTTTAAATACTGCGGGTACTCTTGCAAATGCAGGCATTTAAATATAATGATGAGCATGCTATGAATCCGCCTGTCACTGAGGGTTACACTACCTATCTGCTGCAGAAGTTCATCGTAATTGGAGTCTCTGTCATCTAAGATAGCCCTAAGTATTCTTTTATTTAGCGTCTCTAGCTTGTCACGATTTCGAGCGCTACAGAAATGCCATACGGGCCCGCAGTAAAAGAAGTGCGGAAGTACAAAAGCTTTATAAAGGCGTAGCAGTGTACCTGCCGGAAAGAGCTTACGGAACCGTATCATAACATTAAGCTGATTATTTATCTTTTTACACACATTGGATATATGTTCATCAAAGCAGAGTTCGTTATCCACAGTCATTCCAAATAGATCAATTGAATTCTTCACTGGAAAGGAAAAGACATAGTCAGTTTTCCCCATTATCATGGCTTGATGTTTGCTGGGATTAACTAGCATGCCATTGTTCCTGTACCATTCGTTTGCAATGCCAACGTTATACATTATCCGCCTATCCAGTGCTGCAGGAGGGGAAAGGAGGGTCTTTAGCTTGCAAGAAGTTTCGGGGAGCCCATTGCATGTGCAAGAATTTTTTTGACTGTAGCACTATGCACGAATTTTTTTTTTCGAGGAAAATCTGCTTCACGCACAATTTGCTATCGAATTGATTAAAAATAATGCTACTCTGTTTTACTGAATACATAGCTTGTACTTTAACGTTACTTCCATTTTTAAAGTTTATTTTATGATATAAAATACCATTTGAATAATGTTCACTTTAATAAATTCAATTTACTGAGGGAGAGTAAATAGCTGTTTATAGTGAAAAATTGTGTAATTAACGTACCTTTCAGGACCGTAGAAACGAATTTGAAAGATGAGGGGCCCCAAAAGTTAACATTGATTGTGATGTATTAAAATGGGCCGGAGGCCCATTTCCATAGGGGGTGGGGGAGGGGGAGAGTCCGGGGTCATCCTCACCGGGGAAAAATTTGAAAATTTAGGCACGTGGCACGTTGCTACGTGGCTACTCTCAGGTCAGTAATTAAATGTTATCTCATTTGCAATCCTACTAGCTGTTCGTCTCAACGGCCGGGAACCGCAATCCTGAAAGTGGCAATGGCATGAGGACGAAAGAGGGTTTCGCAAAACAAATCTGTTGAGAAAAACGCTACAAAGCTATCATTTTTCTAATTTCGAAAAAAAAAAACATTTCTTTCTGCCTGCTCTAGTTTTTTGATGTCTTTCATACAAACAGACACTTTTTGGAACACTGATGAAAGACACAAATACTGCACTCGGCTCGGGCGGAATATCTTAGCTTTGCGCCCTTGATCCCAGCTTGGAATGAGAATAAATGCAGTAGATCGGAAAGGGAAAGAAAGTTTACACCCACGCTCTCGATCTGTTCTAAAGATATAGGAAGTCCCGATCGCTTATCCTTTGTTTCGCGTGCCCTCCACGATCTTCTCGGTAGAGGTTACAAAACACGTACAACCACTTCGAGTGCGCCACGCGAGAAGTGGTTACGCGCGCGTGATCGCCACATTAATTCAAAATCGAGCTGCATGCGACTGGTGACCAGATAAGCCGACTTTGATAAACCATAAGTATGCGTCTTGAAGCTAACGAAGGAAAACAGTCCCCCGCATAATATCTCTGAACATTCAATCACAAGCAACGTGTAAACAACAGCTGACAGATGAAGCATTAACCTGCGTTTGATGCAAGAAAATACTACAAACTGTCGCTGTAAGGATTTTCACGCTTTGAAGCTCAAAAAATTTGAACGGCGTCAATCACAAAGTAAGAATCATTTCGATTCGTGAAAAAAAAAATCGAATAAAGGACACATTGAGTTTTCTTTATTAACAACCAAATAAAAGGTGTATCATATACCATTGTTCGAGTCTGAATCACGGATTCTTTGCATGTTTCATACTTGAATGCCCGGCTGCTCCTAAGCTAATAAAGCAAATGCGCATCAGGGAGTAATGATCTGAATACAATAGTACAAAGGTGTTAATAAACCTAATAAACGGTAATAAGTCCATTAATGCTCATGTCATTGTTTCGTTGTGCGTCGTGACATGGTAGGAGGTTGCATTTCTGAAATCAAAGGATTACCTTTTGTGTACATTGCCACAGTATTGCCGGAAAGACAAAGTGTTTGCAGGCTTTCATTAGTGGGAGACATTTAGGATAGCAGATAGGAAAGCAAGTTTTAGATGCTGTAAGTTTTCCGGGTTGTTTTGATTGCATTCTTGAAAAATCTTATGCTTGCATTCATCACAGTTATATTTCTTTAGCTTTGCCCCAACTAAACGTTTCTTACCGCTGCCACAAATGAATCCTGCTCTGATTGCTCAATTTCTGCTGGTCATTCTGTGTACGGGTAAGTTTAAAAGATATTTTATTTTATTAACGGTTGCTGTAATATTTTGATGACTCTATATTTAATACCATCACAAAATCACAATGAATATTGCTTCACTGTTTCATGGTTAGATAAGTAAGCCGTCAGTATCGTAAATTAGATGCTGTGAGTGTTTGCAACGATGATAATTATTTCAACGCGCGAGATCGAGAATTTGGAAGTTCAACCGATGCATTATCGGTTCGTAAGCTGAGGAGTGCATCTTTTACAGATGAAAAAAGTGATTGATCTTCTTCAACTACTTTGAAAAAGCATTTTCTAGGAGAAACTTCTCTTTCTGGATCAAATTAAAAATAACAAGTTGTGAAAACAAATACTGTAAAAATAAAATAAAAATAATATACAATTAATAATTTCTATAAACGAGGGAGCTTCGGGAATCCGTCACAGAGTGGTTTTCAGGGAGGTCCGCAAATAAAATTCCGGGTATCAAGATAGGCCATTTCCACTAATCTCTCTTAGCCTGTTCTTTAAACCGTTTATTTGGGCTTTTTTGTCATTACAAACAATTTTTTCAGAACTTTTTATTCCTCCCTCCCCCCCGCGCTAAAAATAATGGCCCATCCCTTACCAGCCTGCTGGGCTTGTCCGACGCTAGATCCCAGGCTCTTTAATGCTTCTTCTTCGCCTCAGCGACAAGGGAGGAACATGAGAAAATGTGATCGAGGCTGGTCTGCCACTTGGTGTGCGCGAGTGAAAGCGTGCGTGCTAGTCTACGTAGCTGGCGGGATTACAACGGAGTGAACGGGAGTGAAGTTATTTTGATTAGCAGGCCCGAGTGAAAATATTTCTTAAAAAGCGGCGAGCGGCGAAGCCGACAGTAGCTCAACTTGACTCCTCATCAATCCTCTCGCGGCTTCAAAAGCACTTCACCGCTCGCCCTCATAATAAAAAGCATTCGGTAGCCAAATCCCGCCAGCTACGCAGGCGACGTGCGTGCGTGCGATCACTGATTGGTTTATACTTTCAGGTCACGCTTTGGAGTGCTACTCATGTAAAAGTGAAGTCTCTTGGGGAGACTGCGAGAAAAATCTCAAAAAAGGAACTTGTGCGTCATATCTTGATAACTGTGCCAAGCTGTACGCCAGCGGAAATGGCGAGGTTTTCGCGCGGGGATGTGAGACTTCTTATGAATGTTCCAAGCAGCTGACGTGCAAGGGTTTAGAATTAAATGAATGCAGTCTTCACTGTTGTAAAGAAGATCTTTGTAACGGGGTTGCTGAGAATATTAACCGTTACGTCACAGTATTGTCTCTCGTAACAAGTATAATTGCCATATTATAAATATAATATTATCAACTATTTCACGAGTCACGAAGAGTGCTGTCGTTTCAAGAATTATTGCAACATGCCTTATAGCAGTTCACTATAGGTCCGCTTGGCGTCTATTGTTATTTTCTTATTTTAACAAACAGCTTGCGGAGGGGGACATTGGGGTTTGCGGTATTGGCCAATTTTTCATGCGGTATTTCGGTAATTTTAATCTTGAATTGCGGTATTGCGGTATTCTCTAAACCTGCGGGACGCGTTTTCTTGGCGTTTTGGTCGACGATAGTTGGTATAAAAAACGTATCCTTCGCCTTTTTCCAACCATTTTTAGCTGTTTCTGGTCGTTTCGGAAGCAACCTGAAACAGCCTTATTTTATTGCACATTTTAATGAACAATTTGACTGTTTTAACGACCAGTTTAAAGCCTTGTCATTGTTTCCTCGGTCCCATCGCTCGTTATTGCCTCTAATTTTGCCCTCGCCTCAACGAATTCGCCGGCTATACAGGCTTACTATGAAATTGCGGTATTTTCCGGATTTTTTTGCGGTATTGCGGTATTTACCGACATTTTTTGCGGTAATGCGGTGTTTAGCAACCCCCAATGTCCCCCTCCTTGCGAATGCTGCCTTTTAGTTTGCAAAATGCTGAATGGACGGTATCATGTGTTTGGGTAACTGAAGGTTTATTCAGAGCTGATCTGGTATAAAGAAACTAGACCTGACAATATTCTTTCATGAAAAAATGTTATGGATATGAATATCGGATCAATAACTTTTTTTAAAAAATGACTTTGTTATAAAATTAAGCGCTAAAAGAGTCAAACGACGTTTCGACCGTTCAACAGTCATTTTCAAGTTCAGTACAAGAATAAAAAATTACATGTATAAATATGTAATAAAAGCGCTTAAGTAATATTATGTACATGGAGACAGCAGCCAGTAAGAATAGAAAGGTGAAGTAAAATAACATTGTGCGAATGGCATCCATACTTGTAAAAGAAATAATTAAAATAATACAAAAGAACTCGCTAATTGTAGGGGAGGAAACTAAAGATATAGAAAATCTAAACAAATACTGCGAGCTGATCGAGTCACACTGTTTGTTGAGTTTCGGCTTCAAGATTCTAATATAAAACATTTCAAAAATGAGACAGTCTAGTTTATTTTGGCACTTCTTTAGTGTCTCATTTTTGAGATGCTTTATATTACTTATATTAGAATCTTAAAGTGTGAATGGAGTCTGACTGAGTGTTAAGGCTTGGTTTCTTCATGCGAATCGACAACAATTCGTGAATCAAGCAATCAAACTTTCCCGGACATTTCATTTTGTTAGTCAGACCCATTCGTGCAAAAGTACTTGTTTAGGCTTTGAACAGACATTGCACTCATTACCAGTGTTTGACACTTCACTAGAATGAACATGAACACTGAACAGTTATTTTAATCTTAATCTTAGAATAGGCCAATGGTGTTCCAACAACCATTTATTGTTGAACCCAAGCAAAACTAAACTCATGGTGTTTGGCAGCAGGCAAATGCATTCCAGACTGGACACTCCCAGCCTCACCTTCATGGGAAGAGAACTCGTACCGGAACACACCGCTAAAGATCTTGGGGTGATTTTGGACAAGAACCTGACCTATGACGAACACATAACCAAAACTGTCTCCTCCTGTATGTCTTGTCTCGGTCAAATAAGCCGCACAAAGCATGTTTTTGACAAATGCACCCTACTAACTATTATAAATACTTTAGTTTTTAGTAAACTTTTTTATTGTTCGAACGTATGGGCGAATACATCAAAAAGTAATATAAATAAATTACAAGGTATTCAGAACTTTGCCGCTCGAATTGCGACCAGTACGCACAAATATGATCACATCACACCAGTTTTAAAAGAGCTCAAATGGCTACCAGTTGCGACTCAGTTATATTTCAGGAGCGCTATCATGGCCTTCAAATGTCTATCATCTCGCGTGCCGGAGTACCTGTCTTCCCAGTTCAGTAAGCGAGGAGAAATAAGCGGACGTGCCACAAGAAGTTCACAAATGCTGAACATTGAGGGTCCACAATAGGTTTGGCGGGATGCGGGATTTGGCTTATTTTGGGGGTGATATTCGGGATAAGAGCTGAAAACAGGAGCGGGAAGCGGGAATTTTAATCACGAGCGGGAGCGGGATTTCAACCTTTTATGGGGTCGGGATGCGAGAATCACAAGGGAAATGTAGCGGGATACGGGATTTGAAATTGGCGTGACTGCATAAAATGGTCTAAAATGTCTTGGTACAAAAGACTCCTTTGTGTAAATGCCGGCTTTGTAGTTGTGTCGAGCTACAAGTTTAGCTGCAGGAACGCTGCCAGATTTCTTATACGCGAGGGACATTGTGCCAGGGGAAACAGTTGATCTCACAGGAGATGTCAACAATTCTGACAATGGAGCCGACGAGTACAATTCATGTAGTAGTGTAGAGGAAGAAGAAATCGACGATGACGAATCACAAAGTGTTGCTACTTTGGATAGGGAAGCAAACTTCCTTCTTGGGAGGAAAGTCTGCATTCGAGAACTAAGAGCTTTGTGGCCCATCAGCTGGCCGGAGGTGACCCCGATTTCAGTAGCATAAAGTTGCTAGAAGTATTTCTACTCTCCCATGGATGGGAGGCTAGTCCATCGCAGGGTGACTTTCCAATGCAATGTCGTGGCCCAGGCCTGGACTCGAACCCGGGACCGCTGAATCAGGCGTCCAGTGCACTAACCATTAGGCCACCAAGCGTTTCGCCAATATATATCATGTTTTTATTTTACAATCTGTGGGACTGTTTAGGGATCTCGTATTTATTTTACACAAATGAAGACACATAAAGCGTTCGCTATTGACCTCATCGCCTGATCAAAACTAGCAGTAAAGGGATCGAAACCTCGCCAATAAAATTCAGTTCAAGGTGGATCTAACGTGCGACAAACGATTAACATTCATCAAACTAACTCTGTCGGTTATCTTCCAAAAAAGCCAAACTAGGAACTAACAATGTTTACTTTGTACTAATATGAAGACGAAAAATCAAATAAAGCAGAAACAATGTTAGGATCACTATAAGCGATATTGAAAACCTTGGACAACAAAGCTACCCACTCCATAAAGGTCTGTGAGTGTCGTTTATTTATATGTTAAACAAAAAAATCCTTAAAAAATCGGGCGGGATCGGGATCCGGACGTAAAAAAGGGCGGGAAAGTGGGATTAACAAGAAAAAATGGGTGGGAAGGCGGGATTTGGGAACCCTATTGTGGACCCTCAACATTCCTCTTTTCAAGTCTGCCAGTGGTCAGAGAACGTTCTACTACAGAACAGTCAGTATCTGGAACTCCATGGATAGCTCTCTAAAAACTCTCGAGAAAGTATCTGCTTTTAAGTTTTATCTTAAACGTAAACTTATCAAGGATTTTGTAGATTCCTAATTGAAAGGCCGCAAAAGAAAACGTCCTCCTGGAATTTTGTCAAAATTGAACATTGTCAAAACAACTCCAAATTTTGCATGTAGCTTTGTTTATGTGTGTTTAACATTGCCCGGTATTTCTTTCGCTGTTGTTTGGTCTCTTTCTCCATAAATTACGCATGCAAAAAAACACGGCTTTCGCTTGCAACGTCTTAATTGGATAAGGCATAAACAAAAGAAGCCTTTCATTTGTTGAAACAATGAAATCAGCGAAGGTTAACCGGTTAACCAGTTACGGCTGTTTTAAACCAAACTCTAAGCCCTAGCCTAAACTTTAACTCTAACCCTAACTCCAAGGTTTAGGGTTAGCGTTTCAGTTTAGGGTTAAAATTTGGGATTAGGGTTAGCATTTGAGCTATAAACCAAACGCTTAACCCTAGGCCCGCGGTTAGCCTTGAGTGCAGTTTGCTTGCGGTTAGCTTTCACTCTGGTTTTCTTGCGGTTAGCTTTCACTTCGGTTTGCTTGCGGTTAGCTTTCCATCCGGTGTGCTTGCAGTTAGCTGTTTTTTTTTTCCCTTGTTTGGCTCCACAACACTCGACTACTTTTGTGACACGACACGCGCTCTGTCGATCCGATTTAACGAACGCGAAGTAAACATGCATGGCGGTCGCCGTCGACGTTAAATTTAACGCTGGTTTTCATACTACATCTTAGTTTTGCTTTCAGTAAAGCACTGTTTGCTCTCACTTCTCCAATCCTTGCATCATCGCATCACACACACTACAAAAAATCCCGCGAAATCAAGACAGGACTTCACGCACTTTATAGTTTTCGGCTGCATCGATTGATCGATC
Source organism: Meandrina meandrites (assembly GCA_963693305.1). Lineage (NCBI taxonomy): Eukaryota > Metazoa > Cnidaria > Anthozoa > Scleractinia > Meandrinidae > Meandrina > Meandrina meandrites. The sequence continues at coordinate 37,258,067 of OY855910.1, forward strand.
GATCGATGAATATTTAATGAGGTAGTATGGTCCTGCCCGCAACACTCCAACAATTTTGATAAGTCTAAAACCAGCTCGCTTATCGGCAACTTTGATGCCGCAGCATCCCCGCCAACACTGCAAAACTCGTGCTGACAAAGTTCCCGACAAGAAACCTGCCTTAGACTTCCCGCCTGGATCAACCTGCCTTTGTCGGACAACTTTCACCTCCAGCGCCTAAAATAGCGCTATTGTGCAAACAAAGCGCAGAACAACCCTCAGTTCTTCGAGAGATGCTATTGACTTGCGAGTATCCAGACTTAATGATGTCCTTCAACCACCAGACGGTTGCACTCAAAGCATTTTATTCTCACAAGCAAATCGCCATCTTTTTTCCTTTTCTCACACGTCAGCTCAACCTCACAATGTGGTATCCAGTCCCTTTCTAAACCCCCCCCCCCCCCCCCCCCCCCCGCCAAGGCAAATCAAAATGAAAACATGGCTGCGGCATCGCAATTTCTTGTAATGGCGCGTTTGAAGTTCTTCTCGCCTTCCCGTTACACTTACAAAACCCTACGAAGAAAGATGACCACGCATTGTGTTGAAAAACTCATACTACTGGCTGACTGTGAAGAATGAAAGCTGCAAGCACTTTATTTTCATTTCTGCATACGATAATTATCGACACGAAAGCAAAGACACACGAAATGAGATACAGGTCAGTGTAAAGCACACATAAACAAACCTGCATGTGAAATTTGGAATGTTTTTGACAATGTTCAATTTTGCCAAAATTCGAGGGGGCCGTTTTCTTTCGCGGCCCTTCAATTCTAGTTAATTAATTTTAAGTCTGAATATTATCTTAGAGTTTTTAAGTAGTTTTAAATTATTATTGTATTGTCTTTGAAAAGCCTCTAAGGGGAAAGTCAATAAAGTATGTATGTATGAATCTAATTTATTCAATTTCGCACCTCTACTATTAGTATAAATTAGTTTTCTTTTCGAACATAGTCTTAACTTGAAAATGGTGCCAGGATGACACAGAAACGTCATTGTTCAGTATTTTCTTTATTATTAACTCTGTTTCTAATCTAAATTTAAATTTAGAAATACAATTTTTTAATCTTAATCTAATTTATTCAATTTCACACCTCCACTATTAGTATAAGTTTTCTTTTCGCACATATTCTTAACTTGAAAATGGTGCCAGGATGACACCGAAACGTTGTTACTCAGTTTTTTCGCTAATTATTATTATTAAATTTAATCTTACAAGAATTTTAAACTACTATGTTATTTATAGAGCTGCAGTTGTACTATTAGCTGGTCTTTTTTCAGCCAGTGAAACTAACGATACATGTGTAGTCCTGTGCTCACAGTTAACTTAAAACTTCAGATTACCTGGCCACTTAATAATGCATCTTCAAATAATGCTCCTGCAGTCCTGTGGACATTATAATTTAAACAACAACTTTGTGCCAAGCCCCATGGGCAATACGTGTGGAAAGAAACTAGCTTACGATACAAGGAAATAGACAAGGCAGTGTGATTTACTCAAGAGTCAAAGCGAGGGCAATATCCTTGGGTATACATCCTTCTTTAGCAAGTGCTAGGAAAGACTTTGACTTTGGAAGTATGGGGCTGTCGAAGTTGTGGCTTCACTACTCTTTCTGTACTTTAATGTGTTGTTCCAGAAAATATCCATAACCCTCCCACAGAAGGTTTTTTGGTTTGAATCCCCCCCCCCCACTCCTCCGGAAATTCTAGTTAAGCTCCATACGTTCCTTTTAAAATTTTGGCTTTCAAGACCTCCCACCCCCTTGGAATTTCCATTGACCTTCCATGGGGTGGGTATGGATATTTTCTGGAACTGTGCAATATTAGAATTCTTTGTCTCTGGGAGTGCAGGATCTGGAAGCAGTAGATTAATAATGCTCTTAAGTGGCTGGGCATTCTGAAGTTGCTCCTAACATGTAGCTACACTGCTGCATTTTCTGGAAAACCCCAGAACACCTTATTTTAAAATTATCCATGGATATCTTTTATTTGGACACTAAGCTGCCACAAGTCCTTCCAGTGCCAAGCTTCGAGCCAAGAGACACCTATGGAATATTATTCATATGACCTTAACATATTAGCCTTTCCTTGCCTAAATAGGAGTAAACAACAGTAATCAACATGATTGGTTTATGGATAAGTACACAAGCTTTGACCTATATTTTTATGAACAAAGGAATACCGTACGGGATGCAGCTGTCAGCCGCAACAGGAACCTTAAATCTTCATACCAATTACTTACAGCGTTTAGCTAACAGGTATTAGTTATTATAACCCACCGATTAATTTCCGCGCGGGCTCATTGGACAAAACACATCACGTGGTACAAAATCGGACGACGGGTATCAGCCAATATACCCC